>JAUPFV010000003.1:51195271-51795271 GCA_036936605.1 Limnanthes douglasii subsp. nivea
GGTTCACCCGGGGAAGACTTTGAAGACTGTTAGGGTCGTAGAAGATGAAAGAATCCGTGAAAAGAAACGCGAACGATTATCAACAAAGGAGACGGAGAATAACCACTTGAGGGAGCAAGAGGCAGAGATGTTTTGTAGCGATCGATCGTTGACTCGCATTAACCATGGAAAGAAAAAAGAGAAAGTTGTTCAAAAAATAGTTGATGACACTCATGGGGGCTCATCATGATGGGATATACCACATGTGCGCTCACTCACAGTCCACCGATCACCAGCGTCTGCTACTCGTTCACCACCCCTAGTACATACTAGTACTTCAAGACCATTACTTATTAGTGATGTGGTGTATGCTAATGAAGACAAACGTTTTCATTTTTAAAATGCAACAAGACACCCCTCTTACCTGACTCTAAGGAACACGAGGTGTTCCACGTCTTCATCGGACAGGTCAGTATCAAATTATTATATGCTATTGGTAGATATGTTTCACTTTGTATGATGTCTTACTTTGTTTATTATTTGCAGGCTCGTATTTCGTAAGGTATATAAACACAATATAATGTGGTACGTATGTGGGACCTGAGTGCTCAGTCGGACGTGCAGCTCCACTTAGCACGTACTCCTTTCAAACCTCTTATTGCTCACTGGCCTCAATACTTCACACATTCTGTATTGAATGAGGTATTCGTCGAGCGTTGGCATCAAGAGACCAACATGTTCCATTTCAGCTTCAGGGAGACGACCATGACTCTCAACAATGTCCGCTGCATTACACGTTTCCCGGTAGTGGGTAGGACTTTGGACGTTATCATGGTTCCATGTGATGAGGATTAAAGTTATTACGTGATTATGTTGGGGTTGAGCATTGCGGGAGACATCTGCAAAGTGCCGCTACATCGAGCAGACTGACCCAGACATAATCCGTTATGTATCACAAACATACATCATGTTCTTATTTGGTTGCACTATATTTGCGGATACTAGGTAGAATACTATCAAGTTTTATTACTTATATGGAGTGGAGAACGTGCACTCCGGGTTATGGGACATTACACAAGGTACCTGTGCATTGGCCTTTTTGTTCCGTGGTTTAGGTGATGCTAGACTGATGGATTTACGATCACTTTCCCGCATTTAAAACCCCAGAGAACGCGGATCACGTAGTGAAGCTGCCGAGAATTATGAAGTGGCTACCTAAGAGGATCTTAGGAGAAAATGTCCATCCCAAATCGACGATGTGTTCTCTTCTTTCGGGCCAGAAGGAGACCTAAATGAGTGATTTTATTTATTAGTAACTTACATAATTATTACTTAGTCATATTATATTCGTTATTAAACGTTTTATTATATTTTTAACAGACCATGTTCGAGGCATATTAAGGTATCATGGTTCAGTTCCCCATGCAGGAGATCCACACCATCGTTTATCATTTGCGGATGATGAGCACTGTGGAGAGATAGATGCCCGATCGCGTTATGCCCAGTTTGGACGGGTTCAGGTGAACCCGAACTACTACTTGTACTTAGACCTAGGTACAAGAAGTAGATTTGGCTCGCTACATATTGTGTGAGAGTGCGTGGCGAGACTGGCATCAACATTTACTTCCAGAGGATCGGTTGACCGTTATCGTCGATACTTACAAACAATCAGCCACAAACATGTACTATAGATACTTGTCTGAGTATTGTTGGCATACGATCACCCCACCCCCACACACTACCGATAATACAATATTGGAGGCAATTCGATCTTTAATAATGTTGTCTGTCTATCGATATTTGGAGGGAATGATTCAGTATAGAGAACAAGTGTTGCAGTTTTTTTCTCCTTGGCTTGTCGTCCTACTTGTTGGATTTTTTTGGTTATGTTAGGTTTATCTTTGTCTGTCTTCATTTTTTATGTTTTTTATCGCATTGGACGATTGATCGTTGACTTGTACTAGGACTTTGTTATTTTGTTTTGAATGCTATTTTGTTTTCTGTTCATCTTTGCATTTACTTATTCCATTCAACTTTTAGCATCCACTAAACTATAAATTATACTCGAAACTAGACATAAACATTACATATAGCTATTGAAACAACGATAAGAACTAGTATGATCTAAACGTGGTGTGAATTATTTCTGATGAAAGGGTAGTTTTGGAAAGAGTTTTGGGAATTTAATATTCAAGGTAAGATGTAGAGAGATAATTTAAATTCGGATCACCCTCATTAATGAAAGTAGTTAGGGTATTTATACTAATGTGGTGATTCATGGGATTTCCTCGTCGGGTCATAGGCTTAGGTTAAGTTTAAAAACCCATTAGCCCAAGAGGTGAAGCGACTACCAACTAGTTGAGTCATAATTCACTAAGCTATACAGTTCGGTGGGGCATGGTATTGGATATGTCCAAACAACCCTCTGGATATATACCTTGGTCACTGTCAATGAAATGCGAACTCATCAGTAGCCCATTTAATTCTTGCAAATAATCTTTGGAAAAGATATTTAAAAATCTAATACTGAGTAAGTATTCAAGGTGATCGTCCAATCTGTAGTTTGTAGCCCAACTGAGCCTTGATTGGATTCGAAGAGACTAACTTTACAGTTAAGAATCTTAAAAGTCAGTTTCTTGAAGTGGGACACATGTCGAGTTTTAGTTTGACCTTTCAGCCGTTTTTTCTCCTCGGTTCATTACCTAGTGGGCTAAAAAGTAACTTAAGGTGTAACCCCCATAATTTCTAGCCCCTAATCATTAATCTGATCGATTTGTCTTCCCCTAGGTAAACACATATATATTTATCTCTATATAAATCAGCTTCACTGTTTGGACATGGTTGTGTCCAAACATTTCTAGAGAGAAAGCTTGATAATGTTCTTAAATTGTGGTTAAGTGAATTTATGTTCACAACCAGAAATGAATTGGTGAAAGAAGGCTGGCTAAATTTATCTGATTTAGAAAGAGCAACAAGAGACGCAAGATTTGCAGTTGGACTCCATGCCTCTCCCGATAAAGAAATCAGTTGACCAAAAACAAATACTGACCAAACCTCATCATCATCAAAGACATTAAAGGTTAAAAAATCACCTTGTGTCCCAACCCTATCTCCCTTACAATCAGGGTGTTCAGTTTAAGGGTCCCATTAATATGGTGTGGATTATTTCTGATGAAAAGGTAGGTTTGGAGAGAATTTTGGGAATTTAATGTTCAAGGTAAGATTTATAGAAATAATTAAGGTGTGTGCTAGCAGTAAATTCTGATCACCCCATACTATGATCATAAATTTTGCACCATACTTTTGAAAAATGCATAAGATATTATTGAAATACCCGGACACCTCGTTATAACCTCCCCGCGCCATTAGGGCATGAAAGAGCATACCCCCATAATAGGCTAAAAACTGTGACTGGGCACCGGTGTTTGGCACTTATTGCATTCTTACCACTAAGGTTCCTTCGTCCCCAAAACGGGTCAAAACTGTTTAAAAATGTTGCATATAAGGTCACTATTGCGTGTTAATTAACCATACAGATACATTTAGAACCCAAAATAATAATATTTTTGTTACAAATACATTTATTAGGCATTTCACACTCAAAATACCCCTAAAACCGATTTGTATCTTTGAATTTAAAATGTTCAATAACCATATTAGTAGTCATGCTAGTGCTGATCTACACTCTGTTAATCATGAAAAAGGGGTATTTTGAGTGTAAAATGTTCAATGACCATATTTGTAACAAAAACATTATAACTTTGGGTTCCATATGCCTCCGTATGGTTATTTCATACGCGACAGTGACCATATATACCATATTTTAAAACAAAATTGAGCTGTTTTGGGGACGAAGAAATCTTAGTGGCACGAATGCAACAAGTGCTAAACACCGGTGACCAGTCATGGTTTTTAACCCCCCCCCCCATAATATTTACATTGAAGTATAAGAAAAGTAAATATTTACAATAAAGTTTACTCTAAATATAACCTGAGATGTTCAATGTTTCATGGGTGATTTAATATTTTACTCTCTTTGTCTTGAAGTCTATATGTCTCTGGTTTGACTATTTCACATACCACATAATGACCTTCCCAGTTTGGAGCTAGCTTTCCAAACTGTTTTATTTAGTGCGCGGAAAGACTTTCCTCAAGATTTTGTCTCCTAACTGAAAATATCTTCTTTTGACTTTGGACGCAAATCTACTCCTCATCAAACCCTGATAGTGTGATGTTCTCAAATGTTCATGACTCTTCTTTCCTCAATGTTCATAACTGCCATATCATCGTCCTGTTTAGAGTAGCATTGGATTCGAAAAGATGGTAGAGTAGTTTCTATGGGTGTCATTGCATCCATCTCATAAACAAGAGTAAAAAGGAATTTATGTGTAACAATCCGATGAGTAGTTTTGTAAGCCCACAGTACTTCTTGCAAATTACTTGGCCATTTCCTTGTACGTCCTTCCTGATTATTTTTTAGCCTGGATGGGATTGTTCTATTAGCTACTTAAACTTGCTTATTCGCTTGAGGATGGAATGGATAAGAAAAACAATGTTTAATTCCTCTAGAAGTGCAAAACATTTCAATGTCTTTATTATCAAATTGTGGCCCATTATCTGTAGTGATCTTCCAGGGAACCTCAAATCTGCAACATATATTGGATATAATGATTTATAACTACTTTAGAAGTAGTTCCCGCTAAGGGAGCTTCCTCTATCCACTTAGAGAAATAATCAATTGCAACTATGATCGCTTGATATCCACCGGATGCCATGAGAAGATGCCTAACAAAATCCAACCCGCATCTATCAAAATGTATTGTTTTGGATATAGACACCATAGGAATTGATGGTACATGTATTTCATTCCCATATTTCTGACAAAGATCACACATTTTGACCATATCTTTAGCGTCTGCCATTATGGTTGGCCAATAGGACCCTGCTAATAAGACTCTTCTGGTTAAGGCCTTATAGCCACAATGTGCAGAACCTTCCCCATCATGTAGTTTGGATAAAACATTTTGGGATTCTTCAAATCCTAAACAACACAAGAAAGGTCTTTTAAATGATTTCTTATAAAGAATTTATTTCAATATAAGGAAACCACGAGCTCTGTATTTAATTTTATTAGCTAGGATTTTATCCGGAGGCAAAATCTCATCGAAAATAAACTGAAAGATATCATACCTCCAGTCCTTGGGTTGAATGGCAAATATGCTCATACTTTCTTTATTCTCTTTACCTTTTCCTTGGCTTGTTTGTATTGATGGACACTCTAGCATCAGAATCTAAGGGTAAGATTCAGAATAAGCTATGGTTGCTAAAGAGTCTACCATAGTATTCTCCGATCTAGGGATATATTCATACTGGACACTCTTGAAGTTTGCAGCAACTTCTCTCAACATAAGTAAATATTTTATCAATTGTTCATTATTTGCCTCAGATTTCACCTAAGCATGCTGAATAATTAGTTGGGAGTAACTTATTAATCAGACTCTTTTTGCCCCACATATAAGGCTTAACTTGAGACCAGCTATAGCTGCATCATATTTAGATTCATTGTTGGAGGCTCTGAAACCAAAACATATAGTCTGGTACATAGTATCACCATAGGCGAACTTAAACGAATTCCAGCTCCACACTCCATAGTACTAGACCCGTCATCAGTTTGGACTACCCATTCTTTCTTATACTAGTTTTCTTGCATTTTCCTGGGCGACCTATTAGTATGGAATTTTACCAAGAAACCAGCCACTAATTGGGCTTTAACCGCCATTCGGGGCGCAAAATCAATATAATAAATACCCAGCTCAACTGACCACTTGGTCATTCTGCTTCATACATCAGCCTTTTAGATAACATTCTTCAAGGGAAAAGAAGTTCAGACGACAATGAATGAGCTTGGAAGTATGGTCACATTTTTCTTTCTGCAATTACCAACGCCACGGCCAACTTTTCTAAATCCAAATATCTTCTTTCAACATCTAACAGACTATTGCTAATATAATAAACCGGACGAGGGTAATTATCCATTTCTCTTAGTAGCACAACACTTACTGCATATTCTGATACATATAAGTATATGTAGATCTTTTCCCCCTACACAGGTTTATGGAGAGTCTTGGGTGAAGACAAATGCTTCTTGATTTCAAGAAATGTTTGATCACACTCTGGAGACCAATTAAAGTCTTTGGTATTCCTTAATACCTCAAAAAATGGAGCGCATTTGTCTAATGATCTCGAAATAAAGTTGTTCAATGCAGCCAGGCGTCCGGTTAATCTTTGAACTTCTTTAGTGCTCTGATAAGGGTCCATTGCCAATAGAGCATTGAGCTAATCCGTATCAGGTTGAATCTCTTTTTTCACTTATAACATAACCCAAGAACTTTCCAGATCGGACTCCAAAAACACACATTTCAGAGTTTAATTTTAAATTGATAGCCTCTAAGTTAGAAAATATTTTTTGAAGATTGGATATATGCATATCTTCCTCAAGGCTCTTCACCATCATATCATATAAGTAAAATTTCATATTTCTGCCAATCTGACTAGCAAAAGCTCTATTCACTAACCTGTGATAGGTTACCCTAACATTTTTCAATCCGAATGGCATCACTTTAAAACAATGAAGACCCATATCTGTAATAAAAGTAGTATGATCTTGATCCTTCAGATCTACTTGTATTTGGTTGTACCCTGAAAAAAGCATCCGTGAAGGATAACCACTTGGTGCATGAGGTAGAGTCCACAAACTAATCTATCCGAGGAACACGATAAGGATCTTTGGGGCATACCCTATTAAGATCAGTGAAATCAATATCAATGCGTCATTTTCCATTATTTTACTTGACCAAAACAGGATTAGCAGTCCATAATGGGTACTGAGATTCTTTTATGTGGCCATTTTGGTCAAACGATCAACTTCTTAAACAATTACATCTGTTTTTTTATTTAAAGAACGACCTTCTTCTTTGTACTATCGGTCCAACATCAGCTCGTACAGAAAGCTTATGAAAAATTATATCAACAGACACTCCAGTATCATCATCATTACACCATGCAAATATATGTAGATTATCTATTAAAAAAGATAATAGTTTGTGTTTCAAACCGAGTGCCATCTTGGTAGCAATTTTAACATTTTTTACCTTAGCTAGGGAATGAATTTTAACTTCCTTTATAGGTATTTTTACACTAGAAGCCTCCCAGAGATCATCAATTTCATTCTTATCAGTGAAAGGCTCCAATAGCAGCTAATCTTTGTTAATCTTGACTTTCTCCACAGACTTAGAGGCAAAAGTTGTTGCATAGCATTCCCTGGCTACCTTCTGACTGATTTGGATAATACCAACTTATCCATGGACAACGTAATTTAAGCATTGATGGACAGTAGAGGCCACAACATGCATTCTGGAGAGCCAAGACCTCCCAAATATCGTATTATAAGATGTTGGGAAATCTACCACAACAAACAATACCCTAACCATTTTCTTAAAATGCCTTTTTCCCAGCAATACTTCTTCCTCGAATTCTCTAATTACATCTTCTGAATTCTTTGTGAAGCCCACAGTAGTTCTGTTTGAATGTTGAATAACCTAAGGGTTTCTCATCTATTTGTAAGAGCTTAAGAACAAGATGATTGCCGAACTACCTGTGTCAATCAAGATTCGACGTATATCATTTCCTACTATCAATTCCCCTATCACCGCGATCTCTTAATGCAGTCATAGTGTCCTCCCAAAAAAAATGGTTAAAGAATCATAATACTTAATCAAACCGGAAACAGTACCAGTTCTGTCCATTATTACCTCCACCTGATTCCGACTTGGATCTAGATCAAGGCACTCAGCGTATACATCAAATCTTTCAGTAATTACCATAGCATCCTCCTTCCTAGACGTTCCAGGAAGGCTTGAAGGAGTAGTTCGGGGAGTGTTGGCATTGGATTGTGTATTATCCGGCCTACTCCCCCTTGTTGTTTAACATAGGCCCCCTAACTTACCCCTTTCAATGAGGTTATGCACATATTTCTTCAAAGCTATGCAATCATGGGTATCATGCACATGTTATTATGGTACTTACAAAAGCGGGTACTCCACTTTTCTCTGGGGGTTTGCGACACTGATTGCTTTCTAAAATGTACTTAATTCTTAGTTTTGTCATATATTGTAGCCATGCTTTCTCCCAATTCAGAAAACCAATCAAGTTGACCCCAAGGTCCCATTTTATTTCTAACATGTTGGTTTTGGTTCTGGTTGGACCGATTCTTCCTTGATCGTTTAGATCCTTATCCAGTTTTCTTTGATCTGTAACCGGACTGATTAGCAGTTGAGGTGTTGATGCTATAGTGGTGTACCTAATCTGATGAGACACTTTGGACTTTTTAGTCACCTCAACATTGATTTGTTTCCCCATCTGATTTAACAACCCCCGAAAAGTGATGGCCTTCTTCTGGGTCACTAAATCAGCCAAGTTTCCCGCTTTCAAACCTTACCTGAGGGAAGCAATCGCAACTTCATTAAAGCAATCAACTAACCTATTATTTGTATACACAAACCAGTTGATGTATTCTTTTATAGACTAATTTGGCTCCTGAGCGTAGTGGATGATAGTCTCCCCATTACCTTTAAGCTCCTTGCTTCCAACTAATTTCCTCTGAAAAGCAACCCAACATGTGTCAGAAAACATTATAGATCCTTGAGGGAGACTATTATACCATTTGAGATGACTACCCTTGAAGGTTTGAGAGAAATCCCAACACAACAGTCCGTCGTCATCATCAAAGTTCATCATAAAGTTTTTAAATTGCTCAAGATGGTTGTCCAGATCTTTGCTCCCATCATATTTTTTCCATCTTGTAGTTGTCAAAGCTTTTAGGAAGGTGTCCGTAGAGTATTTTTATAGATAAAGGTGATTGTCTCTAGTTTTGGCTACGACTAAACACAGTATCTTCATCTGGGGTAGCAAAAATACCTGGTTCGGATTGAAAAGCAAAAAGATCAATCAGCAAGCGGTCAATATGCTGATCACCCGAACCCTTCATTTTCACTTGATACTTTTTAGCTTGCCATGTCTACCCATTCTTCTCGAATGTTTTTTAGTAAGCCTAACTTTCTTTTTTGACTGTACTTCATCAATGCTGGATGAGACTGACTCTTCAAGCTCTGCATAATTAGATGAGCTACTGGAGGATTCCAAAGTGGAGCTCTTCATATGTTTAGATCAATGCGTTTTCTTGGAGCTGAGATAAGTCTTTAGGGACTTTTCGTTCTCATCAGGATTGTTAGTATGGTGAAGCACGGGCGCACCAGATTTTTTAAACTCATTTCTCTACTTGTTTTAGCGCTCTCAATATCAACCCTCAACTGATGGCGCTCATCAACAGTGTCCTCATTATTTTCATTTGTTACTTCAACCTTAGGAGGTGGAACATTCTGTGCATTCGGATCCATCCGAACTACGTTTTTTACTAGTTTTGAATATGAAATTCAAGCACCTTCGTCTCCCACTGTGGTCACCATTTTAGCGTGGATTATCTCTGATAAAACGGTAGTTTTGGAAAGAGTTTTGGGAATTTAATGTTTAAGATAAGATGTAAAGAGATAATTAAGGTGTGTGATAGCAATAAATTCTGATCACTCTCATTAATAAAAGTAGTTGGGATATTTATACTCATGTGGTGATCCATTGGCCTTCCATTGCGGGTCATGGGCTTAAGTTAAGTTTAAAAACCCATCAGCCCAAGAGGTGAAGCGACTAGTAACTAGCAAATTCATAATCCACTAAGTTATACTGTTCGTTGGTGCATGGTATTGGATATATCCGAACAACCCTCCGGATATATAGCATGGTATGTGTCAATGAAATCCAAACTCATCAAAACCAATATATTGATAACCTACCGATTTTCCTTAGATCTAATATATAAACTATGGGAAAATCGATTTGACTAAAAGTAACACTAAATAGTCAAAGATATACCAAAGAAAACCTATACAAAAAATATTTCTAACAAAAAAAACAAGTATTCGTGCACCATTGGTGGGTAGTCATGAGAACCAATGGTGCACACTACTCTACACCCATTGTGCAACTAGGTGTACACCATGGGTTCTCCCTACTGTTCACCTATGGTGCTTGTACCCATCGGTGCTTGAACCCAGTCTAGATGGTACCATGTATAGGTCTGTGCATATTATATTGATTGGTGTATATCACCATCAGTGCCTAGTCCATGGCACCGATGGTGCATCACTCTGTGCACCGATGGTTCCCCGTTTTTGTACCGATGGTGCCCCGTTTGTGTACCATTAGTACAGCCTGTTGTGCACCATAGGTGCACAATAGGTAGAACCTATGGTGCTAGGTTTTTTCGGAAATCATTTTCCCGCTTTTTAGTTTCCGCTAAAATTCATTCCCGCTCAATAATTCCCGCCAATCTAAACTTCTACTCTTCAATATAAGGATGGCTAATTTTGTTATACCAAACACATAATTTAAACTAAAGTCTTTCTCAATTGTTTTACTATGGGGTGGATCGTATTTGACGACGCTCATCTACTCAAAGTTCCAAATACGTGAAGTTTATTAGGCTACACATATGCCTCCCCCTCGTGGCCGTGAAGATGTGGTGAATATGTACATGTATATCACTAGTGGACCAATATTTTTGTTGTTTAACTAACCACCAGATATTAGGAAAGAGGCATTTGAGACGTTTGGTTTAATAACACGAACTATTTGTCTAACAAAATGAAGCAATATGTTGAAGATCAAATCATCTTCAAGGAGGAAACACTGCGCATTCTTAACGACAACGGAGGATATGATTTTTATTTATTTTGTTTTTTCTTAAGTTATGTAACGTTGCTTTGACTTCAATCACAAGTTGTCGTTGTTCTTTTAATGAATTTTATGATATTTTTAAATTACAAGTTTAGCTCTGTTATTTTGGCAGTTAATTGGTTTATCATCAATATAAGAACAAAACACAACATATTAGCTATGAAGCAAACATACTAGTTAAGAACACAAACCAACTAAATAAATACTAAACAACATAAAGCAACTTACAACGAAGTTCGAAAAGTTTGAAGTAATACGTTAATAAACAGAATGAAGTGAGTTAGAAACCAACGCAAAAATCCTTTCGGATAATCTATCAGTTTTTTTCCACCAACTGCAGATGATGGTACGCTATTTCTAGCAAGCGAGTCAATGACAAGTATGAGGTACTCTAGGCACATTTACATGAATCGTATTCGCACTTGGAACTACTTTACGGGCGGTTACTTTTGGTGTTTGAAAAGGGTTCGGCACCGAAGCTTCACTAGCCTTACCAACATCATCCACATGTTCCCAATGACATTTATCTCGTTTGGTGGATAATGCATCCAAAAAAAGTTACGTTTCACATGTGGTCGCCCGCAGTGATTCTCCTTCTTCAATGGTTCTAGTAAGCAGGATGTCTTCGGATAAAAAAATTTCAAACCATTTCTTGTAAATGTGTTTTATACGACTTTCGTCTTTTGTCTTCATAACATCGATCACAAGCTTTTCCAAAGCATCTTTGAGAATCTCCATTGTTGTACGGTTCGTACATGACTGTATTTCTAACCTCGTCCAATGGCCATGAAATGCTTCTAAAGATGTAACTTTTCCAGTTATTACGCCATTCAAAAATCTGGTGGTAGCACGGTATACTTTGTGTAGATTTTATCAAGCATATGCAAACGACACTGCTTGTATCAGATTTAATATCTAAACCATCTTTGATAGCGACTTTCTCACAATCTTTTACCATTTTTAACTCAGTAAAAAGATTTTGAACGCCATATGGGAAACCTTACCTCAAATATTTTCCAATAGTTTGTCGGCAAATTTTTATGCAGCATCATGCATTAGAAGATTGTTGGTGGATTGATGCTCATGTATTAGAAGATTTGGTTTCAATGAAAGTTATTAAAGTCTCATTATAATATTAAGTTACTTAAGATTATATTTATCTTCCACGCATAAAACAAAATTAAATTGTTCAGAAATTTCAAACTCTGTCTCCTCAAGAGAGTAAAAGTTCCTAAATAAGTCCGTTAAGAAGATCCATTAGAGATATGAAGAGGACTAGATATTTGGATAATTTAATATATCTTCAAGAACATAAATGTTTATGTCGGTAACAGTAAACTATTTCATTTGTTTCATAAAACCGTGAAGAATTTTTATTCTCACTTAAATATCAATGTTTTAAAGGAAATTTATAAGTCATGCTAGATAAAGAAACTTAAGATCTCTCTCATTAACTTTATAAAAGAAGCTGAATGGTTGTAGGTGAAGTTAAAAAACAAAACGGGACTCTAAGGGTAAATATGAAAAGACATAAAGTATGACTTGTGACACTATGACATTAAGATGAATGATACATGAAAGGCTAAGTTGATAATTGGTATTAAGATGCAGAGGAACAGAATGAATGAGTATTTATTCTCATCTCAACAAGAATATATATATATATATATACAGAAAGTCTTATGGAGTTCTTGATGTCCACAAAAATATTTGTTTGAACTCTCATTAGTTCTTGATTCAAAATCAGTGACACGCAACCACCAACCAAAGAAGCAGGTAAGGAGTGCATGTTGAAGATACCTTATGACAATATTATTGGTAGCATTATGTAGGATACGATTTGAATGAGAGATCTGATCTTGCCTATGTACAAGTGTTTTGAGAAACTTTATGTAAAATTTGGGAAGCTATATTAGTATGCCCTATAGTTTCTTATAAGATACTTGAATGGCTCGACTACTATATGGTTGTGTTATAATCAGAAAGATATGAATGATATAGTATTTAGAGGGTATATATAATCCAATTATATATGTTGTCTCGACACAAGAAAGTCTACTTCAGGTTATATGTTTCCTTAGATTGGATGAGTGGAAAAGGAAGTCTACTTTGGGATGTTTCTTGTGTTTGGAGAAGTGGTTGGTTGTAACTATGATATATCAAAAGTTCATTGCACTTTCTTCTATGGAAGTCGAGTATATGGCTAGTAGTGGAAGACATGAAAGAAATTATTTGGCTGAAAAGATTACTAAGTGAACTCACTAGTGTGAAGTAAGATGTGGTTTTGTTCTATGATAACACTAATGCCTTTCATTTGCTGAGAAATCTGAAGTTCTATGAATAATATAACCATGTAGATATTAAGTTGTAGAGAATGATTTTTATGTTTTGTGCGAATATTAACCTTGTTTTTTTTATTTTTTTATTTTTTTTTATTTCAGTACTGATTTTATCGATCCACGACTCGGTGGTCTTCTTCGATCAAAGGTGGTTCACCCGAGAAATAATTTGAGGACTGTTAGGGTCGTGGAAGATGAAAGAATTCGTGAAAAGAAATGTGAATTATCATCAATAGAGGAGACGAAGAATGACCGCTTGAGGGAGGAAGAGGTAGAGATAATTCATAGCGACCGGTCGTTGCGTCGCATTAGCCATGGGAATAGAAAAAAAACATTTTTGAAAAAACAGTTGATGATAGTCATGGGGGCTCATCACGACGGGATGCACCACCTATGCGCTCACCCAGAGTTTACCGATCACCAGCGTCCGCTACTCATTCACCACCCCTAGTACATACTAGTACGTCACGACCATTATGAGTTAGTGATAGGGTGTATGCTACTGGAGATCCCGAGCAGGATATCCTAGACACGGGGCATATCGATGCCTTACACACCGAGCAGGAGAGGCAGACGTTTTATTTTTTAAAATGCAACAAGACACCCCTCTTTCCTGACTGTAAGGAACACGAGGCATTCCACGTCTTCATCGGGCAGGTCAGTATCAAATTATTATATGCTATTGGTAGTTATGTTTCACTTTGTATGATGTCTTACTTTGTTTTTTATTTGCAGGATCGTACTTTGTTAGGTATACAAGCAAATTATAATACACTACATATGTGGGACCTGAGTGCTCAGCCGGAGGTGCAGTTTCACTTAGCACGCACTGCTTTCGAACCTCTTATTGCTCACTTGCCTCAGTACTTCACGCATTCTGTACTGAGTGAGGTATTCGTCAAGCGTTGGCATCAGAATACCAACATGTTCCATTTCAGCTTCAGGGATACGACCATTACTCTCGACGATGTCAGCTGCAGTACACGTCTCCTTGTAGTGGGTAGGACTTTGGATGTTGTCACGGTTCCACGGGATGAGGCTTATAGTTATTGCGCAATTATGTTGGGGTTGAGCATTGCGGAGGTCCGTGTGGAGATCCAATCCACAGAAGGTGTTAGGTTGAAGATTAAGTGGCTGTAGAAAACGTTTGCAAAGGACCGCTACAGGGAGCAGACTGACCCAAACATTATCGCCACGTATCACAAGCATACCTGATGTTCTTATTTAGTTGCACTATATTTACAGATACTAGTCAGAATACTATCAAGGTTGATTACTTATATGGATTGGAGAACGTGGACTTCGGGTTGTGGGACATTGCACGGGGTACCAGTGCATTGGACTTTTTGTTCTGTGGTTTGGGTGATGCTAGACTGTTGGATTTACGATCACTTTGTTGTATTTAAAACCTCAGAGAACGGGAATCACATAGCGAAGCTGTCGAGAATTGTGAAGTGGGTAGTAAGAGGATCTTAGGAGAAAATGTCTGCCCCAAATCGACGATCCGTTCTTTTATTTTGGATCAAAAGGAGACCAAAGTGAGTGATTTTATTTATTAGTAACTTACATAATTATTCCTTAGTCATATTATATTCGTTATTTAACGTTTTATTATATTTTTAATAGACCGTGTTCGAGCCATATTAAGGTAGCAGGGTTCAGTTTCTCGTGTAGGAGATCTACACCATCGCTTATCTTTTGTGGATGATGAGCACTATGGAGAAATATATGGCCGATCGCGTTATGCGCCAGTTTGGACGGGTTCAGGATAAACCCAAACTACTACTTGTAGTTAGACCTGGGTAAAAGAAGTAGATTTGGCTCGATACACACGGTGTGAGAGTACGTAGCGAGACTGGCGTCAGTATTTACTTCCAGAGGATTGGTTGAACGTTACCGTCGATACTTACAAACAATCATCGACGAACACGTACTAGAGATACTTGGCTGAGTATGGTTGGCATATGATCACCCCACCCCCGTGAACTATCGACGATTGAATATTGGAGGAAATTCAATCTTTGACCACGTTGCCTGTCCGTCGAGATTTGGAAGGTATGATTCAGTAGAGAGGACAAGTGTTGCAAATTTGTTATCCTTGGTTAGTCGCCCTACTTATTAGATTTTTTTAGGGTGATGTTTGTTTATCTTCATGTTTTATGTTTTGTTATCGCATTGGACGATTGATTGTTGACTTGTACTATGACTTTTTTATTTTGTTTTGAATGTTATTATGTTTTTTGTTCATCTTTGTATTTACTTATTCCATTCACCTTTTTAGCATCCACTTCAAACTATAAATTATACTCGAAACTAGACATTAACATTACATATAACTATTAAAACAACGATAAGAACTAGTATGATTAAAACATGGTGTGGATTATTTTTAATGAAAGGATAGTTTTGGAAAGAGTTTTGGGAATTTAATGTTTAAGGTAAGATGTAGAGAGATAATTAAGATGTGTGATAGTAGTAAATTCTGATCATCCTCATTAATAAAAGTAGTTGGGGTATTTATACTAATGTGGTGATCCATGGGCCTTCCAGGTCGGGTCATTGGCTTAGGTTAAGTTTAACAACCCAATAGCCGAAGAGGTGAAACGACTAACAATTAGCTGAGTCATAATCCACTAAGTTATAATTTTCGGTGGGGAATGATATTGGATATATCCGAACAACCCTCAGAATATATACCATGGTCTGTGTCAATAAAATCCAAACTCATCAAAACCGATATATTGATAACCTACCGATTTACCTTAGATCTAATATATAAACTACAGAAAAAAAAAACGATTTGACTAAAAGTAACACTAAACAGTCAAAGATATACCAAAGAAAACATATACAAAAAATCCAACAAACAAAACAAGTACCCGTGCACCATTGGTGCGTAGTCATGAGAACCAATGGTGCACATTACTCTACACCCATGGTGCAACTAGGTGTGCACCATGGGTTCTCCTACTGTGCACCTATGGTGCACAATACCGACTGTGAAGGGTGCATGTACCCATCGGTACATGCACCCAGTCTCGATGGTACCATGTACAGGTTTATGCATATTATACCGGCCAGTGCGTAGCACCATCAGTGCTTAATCCATGGAACCGATGGTGCCCTGTTTCTGCACCATCGGTACAGCCTGTTGTGCACCATAGGTGCACAATAGACGGAGCCTATAGTACTAGGTTTTTGCGGAAATTATTTTCCCGATTTTCACTTTCCACTAAAATTTGTTCCCGCTCAATAATTCCCGCCAATCTAAACTTCTACTCTTCTATATAAGGATTCCTAATTTTGTCATAGCAAACACACAATTTAAACTAATGTCTTTCTCAATTGTTTTACTATGGGGTAGAGCATATTTGACGATGCTCATCTACTCAAAGCTGGAAAACACGTGAAGTTTACTAGGCTACACATATGCCTCCCCCTCGTAACCGTGAAGATGTAGCGAATATGTACATGTATATCACAAGTGGACCAATGTTGTTGTTGTTTAACCAACCACCAGATATTAGAAAAGAGGCATTTGAGACCTTTAATTTAATAGTCACATACTATTTGTCTAACGAATTGAAGCAATATTTTGAGGATCATATCATCTTGAAGAAGGAAGCACTGCGTATTCTTAACGACAACAAGAGATGTGATTTGGACTGATTATGTTTTTTCTTTAATTATGTAACGTTGATTTGTCTTCAATCACAAGTTTTCGTTGTTTCTTTAATGAATTTTATGAGAATTTTAAATTCCAAATTTAGCTTTGTTATTTTGGAAGTTAATTGGTTTATCATCAATATAAAAACAAAGCACAACATATTAACTATGAAGCAAACATACTAGTTAAGAACAAAAACCAACTAAATAAAGTACTCAACAAGATAAACCAACTTAAACGAAGTTCAAAAAGTTTGAAGTAATACGTTAATAAAGTACTAAACAACATAAACCAACTAAAAAAATTCATCCAGATCAGTTACTTCTGGGTAGGAACTAATTGGCCTATCGGCTTTCGAGCTCCATGTATGTCTTGTAGCGACTAAGTATTGGTAACTTCCAAGTTGAAGCGTCCTCATTGTCCAATGCATTCCATGTCGGATGTATACATGCGCAAGGATATAGAGGCCTAACAACTAGCTGTAAAATTGGTTCAAGATTAATCTACAATTGTTCTTAAAACAGTGGTACTAAATAACATAAGTATGAGACAAATGACTTACATTAACGAAATTATTAGTATCAATAAAACCAAACACAATTTTACATTTTTTGGACATCATATGAGGTGCACCTCGCAGCGCTAGAAACATTTAGCTACAATTATGAGATCCTACAAGTGACACAAAATGAACAATGCATTCGAACTTGGTTGCAATCGTGATAGCCATCTCCGGTATTGTCATCCAATATTTGGTGGATGTTGGTGTTTTGTAATCGTTTATACTATCATCCACCTTCAAGTACTATTCTTTACCGTTATATATGTTGTTATAAGTCGCATAATTATCCATTAGTTTGTCGTAAATTTCCTTCTTAACAGGTTGCCAACCTTCTTCATGACCATACAACCCAAACAAAACTACTCGATATCCACAATGGCGATCTGCCCTAACATCATTTATACCATATATAAACAAAATGAAGTGAGTCAAAAACCAACGAAAAAATCCTTTCGGATCATCTATCAGTTTGTTGGCACCAACTATAGATGATGGTAACTTGTTTCTACCATGCGAGAAAATGAAAGAAGTGTGAGGTACTCTAGGAACATTTTTACGAATCATATTTGTACTTGGAACTGCTTTACGGGCGGTCACTTTTGGTGTTTAAAAAACGTTTGGCATCGAAGCTTTGCTAGCCTTACCAGCATCATCTACCTCTTCCCAATGACATTTATCTCGTTTGGTGGATGATGTATCAACAATAAGTTTTCCTTTCACATGTGGTTGCGCGCTGTGTTTCTCCTTCTCCAATGGATCTAGTAAAGAGGATGTCTCCGAATAAAACATTTCAAACCATTTCTTGTAAATGTGTTTTATAAGAATTTTGTCTTTTCTCTCTATAACATCGATCACAAGTATTTTCAAAACATCTTTGAGAATCTTCATTGTTGTACGGTTCGTACGGGGTTGTATTTCTAACCTTGTCCAATGGCTGTGAAATACTTTTAAAGATGTAACTTTCCAGTTATTACGTCATTTACAAATCTGGTGGTAGCACAATATACCGTTTGTAGATTTTATCAAGCATATGAAAACGTCATCGCTTGTATCGTGTTTGATATCTGAACCATCTTTGATAGCGACTTTCTCGCAATCTTGCACCATTTCTAATTCAGTAAAAAATAGTTCTAACGCCATATGAGAAACCTTACCTCAAATTTTTCCACACAGTTAGTTGGCAAATTTATGCAACATCATGTATTAGAAGATTGTTGGTGGAGTGATGCTCATATATTAAGAAGATTTGGTTTCAATCAAAGTTATTAAAGTCTCTTTATAATATTAAGTTACTCAATATTATATTTATCTTCCACATAGAAAACAAAATTAAATTATTCAGGAATATCAAACTCTGTCTCCTCCAGAGAGTAAAAGTTACTAAGTAAGTCCCTTAAGAAGATCCATTAGAGATATAAAGAAGACTGGATATTTGGATCATTTAATATATCTTAAATTTATAAATGAAGCTGATTGGTTAGGTGAAGTTAGAAAAACCAAACGGGACTCTAAGGGGAATATGAAGAGACATAAAGTATGACTTGTGGCACTATGATATACTTAACCTAAATGAACTGAATTTAAAGATACACTCTCTCAACTTCCATGCAAGACTTAGGTAGACGAGCCACTTGTAAGACCGTTTAACCTAAAGCTTCATCAAATAGATGTTAAGATTTTTTATCTTAAAAAGTGACATTAAGGAAAATGTTATATACGGTGGAACTTCAGAAATTTGTAATAGGTGATTCAAAGTCTATTGTACGAAAAGACAATTTAAGATGAATGATACATGAAAGGCTAAGTTGATAATTGATATTGAGATCAAGAGGAACAGACTGAATGTGTATTTATTCTCATCTCAAAAAGAATATATATACACCGAAAGTCTTATGGATTTCTTGATGTCCAAAGAAAAATTGGTTTGAACTCTCATTACTTTTTGATTCAAAATCAGTGACACTCAACCACCAACCAAAGAAGTAGATAAAAAATACATGTTGAAGATACCTTATGACAATGTTATTGGTAGCATTATGTATGATTTGATTTGAATGAGACCCGATCTTGCCTATGTACAAGTGTTTTAAAATATGGGAAAGCCATATTAGTATGCCCTCTAGTTTCTCATAAGATACTTGAAGGGCCCGACTACTATATGGTTGTGTTATAATCAGAAGGATACGAATGAGATAGTATTTAGAGGGTATGTATATTATTATATAGGTTGTCTCGACACAAGAAAGTCTACTGCAGGTTATCTGTTTCCTCATATTGGATGAGTGGTTACAATGAAGTCTACTTTGGGATGTTTATTTTGCTTGGAGAAGTGGTTGGCTGTAAGTATGATATATCAAAAGTTCATTGCGCTTTCTTCTATGGAAGTCCAGTATATGGCTAGTAGTGGAAGACGTGAAAGAAATTATTTGGCTGAAAAGATTAATGAGTGAACTCACTAGTGTGAAGTAAGATGTGGTTTTGTTCTATGATAACACTAATGCCTTTCATTTGCTGAGAAATCTGAAGTTCTATGAATAAAATAACCATGTAGATATTAAGTTTTACTTCATCCGATACGTTGTGGAGAATGAGCAAGTTACGGGGGCTAAGATTGCTAGTGAGGAAAACTTTCAGATGTTCTAACCAAGGTATTGCTGATTTTAAAGATCACAAACTGCATCAGACTAGTGTGAATCAGTGATGCAAGTGAGGTGGTTTTCAAAGAATATTAAATTGGATGCAAAAGATATTGTAGTTTAATAAACCTACGCAGATAATCGTTACGTGTAGGGTAGAAGTAAGTCCCTGAGAGAGGTATTTCCATAGGACATAGATGTGCTATGTAAATCACCTCATATATTTTGTAAATCACCTCATATATTTTTTTTTTGGAAAATCTTTATATAACCTAATTATTTATTTATATATATATATATATATATATATATATATATATAAAAATATTCGTTATCCGTAAATATAAATTTCTCCACCATCCAAACCACAAAAAATATTATTTCAAACACTTAATTTTCTATCTCGTTTTTATTTATTATTCGTCTTAAACATGATAACCGTTCTTTCATAAAATCATTCAATCGTATATAAATTTTCTACAATAATTTTTTTTTAAGACTGGAGCCTTGTACTTTTGTTTTAGACGCGTTTTATCTCATTAAAGTTATTTCCCTAAGTGTTAAAACGAGACTAGTTTTTCATGTTTCGACGTGGTTCTATTGGTATTCTAACTTGCTTGAAAGATTTAAGATTGAAAGGTGTAACTGAGGGTGTCAATCTCAAATCTAATAGCATATAGTACTTGATAGTTAGCGATCTAATCCGAGAAAAAAGAGAGTACATAAACCATTAAGAAAAACACAGACCATTACGTAATATTGAAAAAGAATAACATACTATTCTATCTATAAAAACTTTAATAAGCTATAAATGATGTCATGTCAAGTGAGATAATCAAATATAAATATAGTTAGCATATCTTGATAATCGACAATACACAAATTTGAATACACAAACCACCTATAACAATAAAATAAAGAAATTTAACATGTTTCTAAATAGTGTTCTTGCAAGAAAATATTATTTATTCTGTGACACGAAATTTTGTGAACTTCATATGACGTTCTTTTGTATTATGTTAAAAAAAAAAAAATCGGAATATATTTGATTCTCATATGCGATTACAAGAATATCGGGAAGAAACAAAAGAAAACCAAAGTGGTGTGTTATGAGATATCATTATCAGTCTCGGTCATACGAAGGTGGATGATAGAAGAAAAGACACGACAAAGTGTACATTGGACTGTCCCCTACGTGGTGGTACCATGTTGGTGTCTCTTCATCACTAAAAACCTCTTTACATGTGCATGTGTTATCTCCATAATTTTCCATATTGCCTTTCTCGAATGCGTTAATCATTTAAGTTCATCCAGACGCCTCACTTTTGTCTTATATTTGTACAATTTTTGGTTGTAATAAAATATATTTGGTATCTATTAATATGGACCGTTCTCTTGAATTGATATTGTTTGAGTCTGGACTGTTTTGGGTTTATATGATTGAGTTCGCTGAACTTGAAATAAGAATACCAGATTCGGTCTGATCTATGATGCGACATATAAAACATTTGATACCCGATTCGGTATGATCCGTGATCCAAAATATAAAAAATTTTATAGAAGGGTACTTTTAATTTAAAACACCATTCACGAGTCGTTCTTTCTTTCTACTCAAACTCCTAGCCACCTTTTTGCTGTTGACTTTACTCGCCTCGGGCTTCCGTTAAAGTCGCCTCTCTCCCATGTAGTTTTTGCATTCGAGTTCGATTTTTCAGTAGCACAAATTGAACGTGCAGTTATCTCGGACATTGCGGTGTTATTCATTCATTAAGATTCAAGAACTTATTTGAATCATGTTGAACATGATTTAGTGTGCGCTTTTAAAACCTTTACATATTTAACTTAGAAACATAATTTTTTATTTAAATCTGTTTTTATATTAATTGGATTTTTTATATTAATTATTTTTTATATTAATTTGGTTTTATATAATATTATTTAGATCTTCTATGAAAACTAAATATGGTAGAAAAAAGGCATTCAAAGAACTTAAAAAAAACGCAACTTTCCTCTGAAGATTTATTGTACTTCATTCGAATCGAACTAGATCGATTGATCACCATTCATGATGGAAGATTCTTCCCATCTTTGAATATATTTGGATCCTTAACTTAAGGATTTTACATATTGAAGATTTTAATCGCTAGAGTTACAACAAGATTTTAGGGAAACTTTAAGTTTCATCAAATTCAGGGGTTACAAATCAAGATTGGTAGATTGAACAACCAAATAAGAGTTTAATTGTAGAAATGTTACAAATCTCAAAACAAAGCTTTAGGATTTTCGATCATAGAAATAAAAAAGAGAATTTGCGATTCTCTCTGTTGTAGATATCAATCGAAGATTCAATTGAAGGATGCAATGGAAGATAAAGAATCAAGTAAAAAAGGAAATCAAACCAAAACTGTGAAAAGATGAACGAGAATTAGAAGGAAAACGATTTACCCAAGATTATAGCTTAAAACGATGTTTAAGGAAATATTTTGCCTACAAATGAGTATGAAATTCAATTTTTATGTCCCTCAACCAGAATTCATCGGGAGTCCAAGAACAGAATATCAGCAAGGTATCTTATAAGGATGAAGTCAGTAAAGCAGAAACACATATCATCAAACTAGACATTCAACATGAGGAGGTGATCATTTCAGAAATAAAAAAAGCTACAAAGTAGTGAGCTTCAAAACTAAAGATAAGTTACTCTTTAGTAAACTTTTATGTTTTATTCTTGTAGAGAAATTTGCCGTAGGTAGACTAGAACTTAAAAATATCCAAAATTTTCTTTTAAGTCTAAATCTAAAAGGTGATCTTAATTTGTCACGTGTTTTCATATAACTAAAAAAGCAAGAAGATTTAAAAATTATTTGGAAAATGAATATTTGGTCTTTTGCCCACCATACCATGAGATTGATAAAATGGGAGCCTAATTTTAATGGAAAGAAAGAGTCTTCAGTAACCCCTGTGTGGGTTACTTTTCTAAAAATCCCAGTGTTCTTATACAATAAGAGCAATATCAGAAATATTGTTAAAGCTTTAGGAAACCTTTTAGACATTTGGATTACCAAAAACAATTTGGCAAGCCATAATTATTGTCAGACTTGGATAGAGTTAGATGTATCCAAGCCTACTAATAATAAAATTTGGATTGAACTTGGAAAAGATGATGGTTACTGGATATATATATATTGTATATGGAGATATTCTATTATATTGTCTACAATGTAAAAGAAATAACCCAAAACTTGATAAAGAATTAAATCGAATATTAAAATACGGGCAAAAAACATAAATAATAAGTTATCTAAAAAGACAAATAAAATTTAGGCCCCTAAAGAGTCTAAAACTGTTAAGGAGAATAACAAAGATTTATCTAATTATGAAAATCGTAAGACTACTAGTCAACATGATATTCAAACTCAAAAAGATGATCAAGAGATCTCCCCACCAATTGATAACAACAAACTCATCATTGAACACCATACTGAAATAACAGAAGCTCTAAATATTTTAGAGCTTGCTAATATATTTAACTCTGTAAATGAATCATCAAATAATGATCAAACCCAAAATTCTCTAAAATGTAATATAAATCGAAGTCTTCGAGCTTCTCTAAACAATATCGAGAAATGGAAATAAAAAGGAAAAAAGTTGTCAATAAATCAAAATATTCAAAATAGATTAAAAAAATACAGCACAAGAAACCCAAAGGAAACCAATAACTCAACCCCTAATATATTATGACAGTTAAACTTCTGAATTGGAACTCTAAAAGGGCAGGGAATAAAAAAATAGTTAGAAGGATTAAATCTATAGTTAAGTATCTAGAAAATATAATTCATGTCTTTACAAGAACCTATGATCTCAAATTGCATAATTGAATAAACTTTTAAGTCTAACTTGAAATTTGATATAGAGTCTAATTCTGAGTTGATTATTGATATTATTGCCAATGGTAATATTCATTGGTATCTTAATGGTTAAATGTTGTAGAAATATGATAATGAAAATTTATTTTGAAAGTTACCAACTTCCTAGCTATTTAATACCTTCATCAATAGGATAACACAATTATTCTATATACTATTCTTTTTTCTGTTTATATTTCACGACAAACAATAGATCATCATGTTTTCTAAGGTTTTTCATTGGAGATTCAATCCTTTATTCTTAAGTATGGGTCAAGGGCATTAAACAACCAATCTGAAGCTTCAAAATAACAACAAATGGTCCTGCGTTCATTAAAAATTTAGTCTTTGTAAATCTCTGGCTTAATGCAAATGAATGATCATATTGCAAAGCTTTAAAGGTTCTAATTTTATTTAGAATCATGGCTCAAAAGGTACAAGGCAAGATCAAGAATAGGACTCTCTTCCTTTCCCTTAAGTTTCAAGAAATATATCGTCCTTAATTGTAACCTAGGGTTCAAGTTAGTATCATTATTGATACTATTATTATTTTGGGTTTCTAATTTTAGCTCATGTTTGAAAGGCTTTAGGCATCTTGTATCTCAAACTTAAGTTACAAATTTGTAACTTAACAATTAATAATATATTTGGTTTCATAAAAACATATCTTCAATATTAATTAGATTTCTAATTTATTTAGTCTTCTATATTAATTAGATTTTCTATATTAATTCGTTTTTATGTTGATTTGGTCTTCTATATTAATTAGATTTTATACTAATCTGATATTCAATATTAATTATATTATTGATTTAATGGATTAGGAGTTATAACATTCGTACTATAAATAATTAAAGATATAGTTATGCAATGTGTGAGGAAATTTGTGAAGAGTATATTCTTTAAAAGATAAAAATATCTATAATTTTTGCGAGATAAATGAGGTGAGAAATAAACACTAACGAGATGGTTTTTTTGAATCACGTCATCTTGTTACGAGTAGTGATTGTGCAATTTGTGTTTTAGAGCATTTCTATAACCTATTTATTAGTTAAAGTGTATTTTCTTCTCGTAAATATAAGATTATTTCCATAATCTGAACCATGTTACATATGTCGTGTGTGCTTTCTTTTATTTATTTTTTATTTTATTTATTTTTTATCTTGAATAAGGTTAATTATTTTATCTGAAGCTTTGTTAATTGATACATCAGTTTTTATCTTGATCAAACGACGGGTTTACCCCCAACAAGTGGTGTCGTAGGTGTGAAACAAATCATTTGAAGGCTCTGGAACACCAGATCCTCGTGCAACATCGTACTCATGCAGTGGTTGAACTTCTTTTTTATCTCAAAAAAAAATACTATGCATAAAATCTTCTTCAACAAAAGCATCTTCATCTTCACTCTATAGATCAGATATATCATCAAATTTACATTTCTTCTCGGCACGTACTAGGTTGAGCATCCACCACCTTCTTTAATTGCATGCATTTTTCATTAAAAACCATGTCCATACTTATTAAGGATTTCTAATGTCCAGGTTCAAAGCACAACAACCTATACCCTTTTACTCCCGGATACTCGAGGAACAAACATTATAATATTTTTGGCTTAAGTTTATCCTACTTTCACATGTGAGTATGCAACACCTCTAAATACTCCTAAATGTTCCAACTTATGTTTCTTTCCCACACAAGCCACTTAAAAACAAATAAACTTAAATATCGTAGATGGGCTTCTGTTGATGATATATACAGTCGTTGTCACAACTTCTCCCACAACCTTCGATCGATACCAGTTATATAAAGCATACATCTAACTTGTTCCAGCAGAGTCTGATTCATTCTCTCAAAAAGTCTGTTATGTTGGGGAGTCTCACTTATGGTTTGGTGTTTAACACTTCCAAACTTTGCACGATACCCAGTGAACTCCTTGTTCAAATAATCTAAGCCATTATCGATCCAAAATTTCTTTAGCACTTTCTTAGTTTGACTCTAAACCAAAGTCTTCCAGTTCATAAAGACAACACACTTCATCTTTGGTCTTAAAAATTAGAACCCAAATCATGGAATAACCATTAATCAATCATATAAGGTACCTTGAACCACCTATGGTAGGTTCCTGTGCTAGACCCCAAAAGTCTGAATGAACATAATCAAGTACTTCATTGGATGCTTGGTTGTTGGGAAGAAACTTCACCTTCTTGTTGTTACCCCAATAAACAACTTTCACAAAAGCTTAGCTTATGAACTATTATATAATCTAACAACTCCTGTTTATTAGTTTTCTGATTCCTTAATACTAAAGAGCCCTCGAGAACTAACATATCATTAGTTCTATTGGCTTTCATAAAATAAACAAGGCTTGTAAGACTCTAAGTCTACCATATCCACACCTATATGTAAACCGTTACTCATCTAACATCCCAATAGAAAAAAGGTTGTGTTTCATATGACCTTGACAGTTATCAGTTGCTGAGTGATAGAGCACGGGGACCAAGTAAAGAGTCGTAGATGTATGGTTTTGCCAATATAATTTTTACGCTTTATCTATTAAAATGCAGATATATGTTCTTCAACCCAAAACATGTAATGGTGCTACCAAAATTAGTAATAAAGAAAAGTGTCTCGTTACCATGAAATAATAACTGATATCTCTCAAGAGGATAAACACTTGGATTGTTGTGAAACAGATGAAGGCTCAGAAGTTGGTTGGGAATAAGTGTGATTAAGCTAAAAATATTCCAAACATCAAACTAATTGTACGAGGGCTAATAAATCACAACTTCAGTAATAGTTCGTAAATATATTAAAGATATATGCGGCCTACTTATTTGATTACTATTATTTTGAATTTGCATCCCAAAAGAAAACCTCAACAACAAACAATAAAGTTTTGCACATACATCAACATTCAAATAATATATTTGGCTCTAATGTGTCTTGATCATATAAATTATCGGCCAACCAAGACGTCTAATCTAAGATTTCTTCCTTATTTCATCCGATGAAAATAATATTTCTCTCTATATTATTTGAAAGAACTATGAGGATACCCTTCAACATTTATTAGTTCTGCCTACATTTTTAGAAAAACGTTAGGGAGGCTACTAATTGGGATTTAATATATTTTCATATATTATTTGACAGAACTACATATGATACTCTTTGGAATTTAATAGTTATTCCTACATTTTTGAAAGATCTATGGGGTTGATTATCATATGTAAGACAGATCTGAAGTATTATAAAGCAATTTGAAGAAAATTTGACGTCTCTCGGCAAAGCAATTTCAATGAGTTTGGAATAGGGTAAGCACAAGCTAATATAGAGACGTCTCCGCAAATTATAAGGCTGCAGCGAAAATCACAAGTTAAAGCAAAAATGTCCCGGATAAAATACTTTAAAAGCTAGTTATTTCTCAATCCTATCGCAATGACTATGAGACTACTTATAATGGTGTTAAACATATAGTCTATAAAGTTATGCCCATTAGAAACTTAATGATTGGCCAGCCAAAATGAATCAAGACTTAAACCCATTCGGCTGAGCTTTGGTAGGCCCAACGCTCATTCGTCTAACTAAAACCCATTTGAGTGCATAAAGGAGGAAGGAAAGAACACACCAAATACCCTTGTAAATACCAATAAATTGTTATATCTTTAAATATTATATATAAAATCTTATTTGGTATATATGAGTTATAATCTATCTTATTATAGAAGATAAGCCGTATATCTATATAGATAGAATTTAATCTAATATTAAAAATTACTTTCATATTCACATCAACCTCGTTATCTAGTGTTATATTTTAGCATAAAAATAATTGATCTCTTATCAACTACAAACTATTATGAACAACATGTAATAAAAATAAAAATAATTTTGTTATCCACAATAAACTATCCAAAAATAAATAATTGATAATCATTAGTAAACTATTAACAACAAGATATAATAAAAAGATAACTGATTTTGTTATCAATAACAAAGTATCAAAAGATAAATGATTCATTATCAACAACAATCAATTACCAACAACTTCGAATCAAAACATAAATGATTTTGTTATAAAAAAACTATTAGCAACAACATATAATCGAAAGGTAAATGAGTATGTTGATAATTTCATACAACATAAATAACATAGATTATACACAACAACTATTAACAAGTTACGTGGACAATTAAAGGATTCAATCACACAATTGAGTTTAAAACCTTCGTTCATATATAAAGAGATAAGAGATAAAAAAAATAACAAATACATGTATCATTGATAAAGTTAGTAGATAAAAAATCACCGATATTTGACTCATATTTTCCGTCATATTTATCATCCTTAAGATAAAAATCAGAATCACAATTTAATCATAAAAGATAAAATTATTGATAGATAAAACAAACTAGTTTCTTGTAAAATTGAACTCGTTGTGGTATTAGAACACTAAGAAAAAGTGATCCACAAAACTAAGATTGGCTAATCAAAGACATTTCAAACTCAAATTTGGAGAGAATGAATTTCAATAATGAAATTAAAAAAATATAATAAAAATCAACCTCTACTTGGGATTGTGACTCTAAAGAGATAGAGAGAGTAACAATCGTTATATCACGGAGAGAAAATGATAAATAGGAATAGAATTAATGGCCTATATTGAAAGAAAAACAGAGTAATCATGAGTGACTTAGTCAATCAAAGCTATACCAACAAGATTTGGCTCTTTATTTACAAATTTGTTAGAGTGGGAGGCACGAAACTTCGACAAATCTCGATTGATACTAATGACGAAATAAAAAATGAAATCAAAAATTTTGATAGAATCACGAAACCTTTATTCCTCAAAAAATTATTGATTGAGTCATTGAACTTAATTTGTGAACGAAATCTTGATCAATCATTCAAGTTGGGTTAAAATTGACTTAATGTTATTGGTCGTCGTCGATTATTGAATCGTGACCAAGAAAACTTCAAAAGTCAATTTCACAATTGTCTTACCCCAAATTTAATTTTCATGTTTGTCAAAATCTTGATTAAGAATTCAGAGGAAAAACAATGAAAATATTAAAACTGAAGGTAAAAATATGATATGTTTCAGGTGAAGAAAAAAAATCCTCGCAATCAAAAAATTTCTTCTCTTTGTTTTGACCTTGTATCCTTCTCTGTGAAGAATAAAATACTTATGGTTTTGAAAAATAGGAAATTATTGTTGTTCCAACACACGTCGTGATTGATCAAGGAATAATTTTTTATTAAGATACCAAAAAATAATAATTAAGCTTTCTAGAGAGAAATGATAACTTTGAAGAGAGAAAATAATGTAATATAATTAGTTAGAATTAAAAACATGAGAGAATCCCCTTGATTAAAGTTCTTCTTCATATATATACATATATATATATATTAAATAACAATCATACATGAGTAAAAAGACCAATATACTCTTATATGTTTGTATATTGAGATAAATAATTGTTATCCGAATATTATAGCTTTAACATAACTTCGGAAAAGATGTGAAAATATAACACATAAGTTATTACTTGAATAAACATCTTAAATATAGTTTGCATTTTTTTATTATTATTGTCTTCCAATAAGAAGTAATAAATCTTATTCCAGTCGTAACGAAAATATCTTGAATTCGATGGTTTCAACAACGTCAAAGTTGATCAACTCCATGAGTTAATAAATATATAATTTATATTTGTATGAATTTTTACTCCAAAAAGTCATAGGTTTTTAACGTTTATCATGTTTGGAATGAGTAAAGAAAATGAATCTCAAATATTAACTAAAATTCTCTTTATTTAATGAAGACAAACAAGTCTTAGCGGAAAGATAAGCTTCGATTTGTCAGTATCCGTATGATAATAAAAGTGGAAACTTATTTATCTAGCATGATTGAGTTAGAATGTAAGAAGAAACTTACCCCAGTCAGGATTTAATATCATCGTCTACAACCTTAATGCTCTAAATGTATCGTCTTTTGTCACATATTGGTAACTTTTATTGACCCATATCTTATTCTTTTATTTTTGTAGTGCCAACCTTTTCCTTTGGTCTTCCCCCGTCCCTTTGGAGCTCTGATGACTTAGACCCCTCTAAGGAGAAGTCTGGCACGGATAATTTTAGTGAAGAGGTGGACTCCCCACAGACTCTCCACCATTATGAGGCTGCAAATGGTCTTTTGATATTGTCTTCCGACAGAACCACTATCTAATTCTCTGTAAGTATTATTTTTATGTTTATTTCTTCTTCGAATCTTTGTAGGTTAAAAGACCCCGTTAGGTAGAAATATATAACTGATTTTATTATTAGTAAGAGCAGCTCTAAATATTCTCATTGAAACCAAAGTCTGCATCTATAAGGTAGATTTCATTATTAGGACTATGTCCCCCTTGGGACATTATGTTACCAACCATGAATCTCACCTCCCCTTCGTAGAATCTAGATTATTTGGAACATAAGCTTAATAACCATTACAACTTTATCCTCATTCCCTCAACTCATACACTACAAAGAAAAACATCACAACTCCTTAATTCTTTTTTCTTTCACTTATATATATATATGCTTTAGTCATGGCCATAACAGTATCCCTATCTGGAACAACCACAATTCGATATCCTCTCAGGATCAGGGTATCATTTGGGTTACCGTTGGGTAATTCAATGTTATTCAGAATCTAGAGGAAAGTTTTGGCTCCTCGGATAACTGGTCTCATGCCGTTGATGATTTTAACAATTGCTTCGACCACTTTTAGCTGAGTGACCTCCACTCTACTGGCTCATTCTTCATTTGGCATAACAAGAATCACATTACTCATGTCTTCTCCAATATCAATCGTATCCTAGTTAATAGCGAGTGGGGTATATCATTCATTTTTCCTTTGTCCACTATGTATTTTCATGTTTTTCAAATCACATTATCCTCACCTCCAACTTCGGCACCCATTGTAGTGGTAAAAAAATCGCTTCAAATTCTTCAATACGTGGCAATTTCACCTTAAATTTAAATACATTATCTCATGTACCTTGAATGTTTTGTCATAGCCCCAGGATATGAAACTGGTCAACATTAAACTTATCTAATCTGCTGTAAAATAGCTTAATCGTACTGAATATAGTGACATCAACACCCGAGCTTCAAATACTAAAAATAAATTTTTAATGCCCAACTCTTCTGTGCTCGAATTTCATTTTACTTAGTCTGGCTGAAGAATTCTTCCTTAAGCTAAATTTAGAGAAAATTAGCTTAAGTTGGGCAACAAAAACACTAAATTCTTCCACAATAGTATCATAACCTGACTTCTTCAGATAAAACTGATGTGGTGGTTTGATCACCAATCCTTTTGGGACCTCGAAATTCTTGGTCCATCATTTGAAATATATGCTTGGCACTAGACATCCATCCGGTTACCTGTGACTGGCTAGAGTCTTGTCCCTACTAACCTCCAGGGTCAGTTCTTCAGATAAAATCTCAATTAATTGCTTGATAACTCAGTAATAGTAATAAATTTCTTGGTTTTGATGATGTTAATTACGAGTTATTCAAAAATTTATGGAGCACTGTGAGTAACGATATATGAAACAGTGTTCTTGAATTCTTCAATTCCAACTATATGTACCCTTTTTGGAACTGTACGTCCATTGTCGTCGTCGCCAAAAAATAACTTTACTTATGATTTTGATTTTAAACCTATTTCTTTATGAATTGCAGTTTACAAACTCATTTCTGAAATTCTCGCCATTAGACTCAAAGTTTCCCTTCCCTACCTAATTGACAAATCTCAATTGAATTTCGTCGCTGGCATAAAAATCTTGATAATATTCTTTTTTCTAAATAATTGTTTAAATAGTATCACCTTAATTTCAAATACAAACGAGTCAGTTTAAAAATTGATCTTATGAAAGCGTTGATAAGGTTTTTTGGCACCTTTAGCTTGATATACTTGTCTCCATGGACTTCCTACAAAAGATGATTACTTAGATTATTCAATATTATGTCACCCCTCTTATAACATTAATATCAACGGTGAATCTTCTGGTAATTTTCATGGCAAGAAAGGTCTTAGACAATGCGATCCTATCTTTCTTTTATTTTTCATTCTTGTTATGCAAATATTATCTTGAATTGTTAAATACAAAAGAAATGACAATAAATTTATCTTTCACTTAAAATATTATAAATTAAAAACGTGAAACTCCATTTTACGGATGACCTTATGATCTTCAGTCATGGTGACATCAAATCTCTCATTCTCATTAAAGAATTTCTTAAGATTTTTCACTCACTCTTGGATGTACAAGTTAGTCTTGAAACAAGCTTGACCTCACTTACTTGATTGGCTTCAAGGTTGGTTCTCTCCCAGTAAAATAATTTGGAGTTCCCTTTCTCATTGGCCGCCTCTCGCATACGAATTTTCGCCCTTTTCTTCATAATATTACCTCTCATATCGACTCTTGGACTTCCAATCATCTTTCCTACATTGGTCTCCTTCAGCTCATCAAATATATTCTCTTTGCTGGCCAAGGTTATTGGTCTTCTATTATAATCATACCTTCGAGGTTTCTTAAATAACTATCTCAATAACTTTGTCCTTTCCTTTGGTCATGTCATGAGATGAAAATCTCGAAGGCTAAAGTATTTTGGTCTACCATTATTTTGGGCACGTCGGATGGTGATCTTGGGATTCTTAACCCAAAAAATTGGAATCATATGGTCGTCCTTAAATTTATTTTGTATATTATAAGTAATAAGTCTACTCTATCTGGTGCGACTAGATCAAAACAGAGAAAATTGAAGATAGTAACTTATGGGATATTAATCCATCCCCCTCCAAGACATGGAGAAAAATCATATCCCATAGAAATATTGCTCATAATTTATTCAAGGTAGTGATCGGCAATAGAAAGAATATTTCCTTTTGGTTGGATCCTTAACTACTTTTTACTTTTCTTGTTAGTCGCTACAGGCTAAATATTATATAAAATTCAAGGTTGGGTAAGAATCTTAAAGTTTGTGATATTAGCTTTGATGGGATCTCGAACTTGCCATGTAATATTAGACCTGAAAGTGCTCGAAGCCATAGCGGTCTCTTGGAAATCCACAACATCATCGCCTACCTCCCTCCTCCCAGCGTCATCGTTGAAGATATTCAATTATGGATTACTAAGAAAAGATGTTTAGTATGACACAATTTAACAATCATCGTCATTTATCGATCCTCTGGCATGCTTTTCAAGGCAAGTTGTCTACCAGCGACAATCTCCTAAGTTGGGGTATGATACCCATGACTTGCGTCATTTGCATCACCGACGCTAAAACTATCAATCATATCCTTTATGATTGTACCTTCTACCAGAAAATCTAGATTTTCACAAGCATAAAGCTTGAGTTCTCCTTTAATTTTAATGTTAACCGGACCTCTAATTGGGCTCTATCCAACTCACGCTACTTGTGGCGTGCCTGTTTTGATGCTATTGTTTACCACATTTAGAGGGAAATGAACGATAGAATTTTTGGTTCATCTTCCACCATTACCTCGACGGATTCATATCGCATTATCTCGGACCTCCGATTTATACTTGTGGACACCAAAATAGTATGTCATAACTAATCCTTATAACATCTAACATAATTCGTTTTTCTTGTCCTACTATCACACCTACATGTAACCCGCTTGGAGGACAATTAATTTTCACCCCGCATCATTTTTCATTTTTGTTCCTCGTTTTTCAAGTATTTTGCATTCTTATCCTTGTCATGATTTGTTTTTACATTCTAAATGCCACTGATCGAAATGTGTCCTATGTATTTGTAAAAACATTTTTATTTAATATATTTATTAATCCAAAAAAAACTCCAACATTTACTTTGTAATTTTATATTTAATTATTCAAACATACGAAATGATTTTTAGATATTATTTATTTGATTAAAATATTTCAATTACCAAATTAATTTTTCATATTATATTTTATTTTATTGTATCACATATTTAATTTTGGTTTATAGTTTAAGTTATTATTTTTTAAACACAACAGGGTATAAAAGTATTACAACTTTTTTTATTAATTAGAAAGAGTTTGCAGGGTTGGTTTTACACGTGAAAATTCATCATATATGATATGTCTCTTTTGCGCTTTAATATTATCACTTCTACACTATATATGATATGTTTCTTTTATTAACAATACAGCTAATTCTGCTACTCTTTGGCGAAACTAGGCCATTTTTTATTTGGAGAAGAAAAAATCGATGTCACTATATTTAATAATACAGCTAATTCTTCTACACTATTTTTAATTTTGGTTAAATCGTTTTTTAAATCTTACTTAACAATATGCAAACTTTTGTTAGGTTTGATAAATCTTAGAGAGGACCGAAGCTCATCTGTTTAAAAACCTTTTATGTCCAGAACCAGAACTCTATGTTTGTCCATTTTAATCTTGATTATCACTTTTTTCACCCTCTGCACGAGCAGAGAATAGAAGATTTCCACTACAAATGGCATATAATTATTACCAAAAATAAAAATTGGAATATAATTTGTTGTAATAGATATTCTATAGAAATTTAGTGTTATTTAAAATCAAACAAAAGGTTATGTTAGCTTTGCTACATAATGACAAGCACCATTATATAAAAAAAAATTATTTGTTTATTACTCATTACTTACCGACTAGAATTCAACTAAACACTCTTAGTCCTTTTGGATTAGTGTCTTTGCTCACAACTTAAATCTAAGGACAAAAGTGAAGTAAAGGTGAAAACATAATCCCAACCCCATCATATATATCATACTTCATATATATAGAGAGAGGATCTTTTGTTGAATTATCATCAAGCTAAAACTCATAAAAAATAGTAAAAGAAAACTAGATTTCTTCCAAAATTGAGAAAAAGTAATGGGTTTTAAGTATATTACCATACTAACTCTTGCTATCAATCATATAGATGTTATAGTACTAACCTTGACTAAAACTTTCCAAATATTGTCCAGCTGCTGATGGTGATGAGATTAACAAGGAGAAGTGATCATGATGGCGAAGGAGGGCACATGAAGAACTAACTCAAAACACTAACCAAACAAAAACATATACAAATCATATTGTTAACTCAAAACCAAAAGCTAGGTAGAAGCATATGTCAAGTCTTTGATGAATTTAGTTGCATGAGTTAGCATTGCACGTGCCCTGCTTCTCCATCTTGTTCTACCCACCTTTTGTTGCAGGTAGAGAGAGAGATGTTAAACTTACAATGGTGGGTTGAGGTGAGAAAGGGCAGATATGTAGAGAGTATGGGTTAGTCATTTTATAACAAAAGAAGTAAAAGATAAATAAGTGTGTAATTTATTAAGAAGATGGGTTTGTATGCAAGGAAAAGGAGAAACTTAGTTGGGTGTGGACCCATAAGTTTATAAAGGTATCAACCCTAACAAAACAAAAAGAAGAATTTCATAATTAGTAATGGACCACAAAAACTGCTCATCTAACATTTCATTTCTGAATCTAAGTTTCATTTATTTCGATATATGTGTGTAGCCGTTTGCTTCCTTCACACCAAAGTTTCGTAGAAAATCAATAAAATCACATTTGTTTTGAGAAACAGCAAAATCTTGTTGTTGTTTGATTTGTGGGACAAACCAGATTTAGAAAGATACGTTTTATTTTTTTATTTATGTTTGTTTTCACGTATACTAAAGTGAAAAATAATAATACTACTACTCATAAATGTTAAAAATATATAAATAAATAAAAACTATATGCGGTATAAAACCTTCGGACAATATAATTATTACACCAATGAGGGATTAATATTATTATTTTTATTTGTTATTTTAATTTTCAAAATTATATATTTTTTTGAACTTTTTTATAAAAAAAAACATCAAAAAGTACATATATTTTTATCTTTCAAAATGAACAAAACGAAATCCATGAGTGTTTTGTTTGGAGAATTTATTTTTCAAAGGTTTCTCCCTATAAACCGTTTTTTAGTTCACAACACCAACTCCAATCTTCTCTTTCACAATATAGACTCAAGAATATGGAGCATAATACACCACGCTCACATTAACAATCAGAAGGTACAAAGCTAAAACGATAATGGCATTAGACACTCTCACTCTAGTACACTCTTAAAGGTAGTGGACCATCACCTAACACATGTACTATATTTTATCCCTTCAATGCATGCTCTGGATTAAGCAATTTAATCAACTACATAGATCTCCATCCAATTCAAAATATTATATACAAGGGATTAAGCTCAACTCGGGAACATTGAAAAATACTCAAGAGCTTTCAACAACAAGTTTTTGCACGTTGTGATCAGCATGCACCTTCGTTTCTAGAAGTAATTACTATATTTATCTTTGACTAAGTTCACTATTAGGTTCCAGCAGACGTTTATGAACCTAAGTTTTCAGTTGAGCTTCGGTCGTACATGTTTAGAGGTTTGGCAGTTCATGCACTTAAAGTCTGGTTGTCCATCTTCAGCCCTTTAGTTCGGTAGTACTTTCTATTAGTCACTTTTACCCTACATCTAACAATTCTTTATTACCCTGATGTTTCAACTACTTTTTGGAGTCATCCAGTTCACATGCATCCACGAATTGCACAAGTCTCATAAAGTTTGTGAACTTCGAAATCAGTAATACTTTTGTTAACACATTTGAAAGATTTTCTTCGTTTGCAGTCTTTGCCACCTTAAGTTTCTCTCTCTCCACCACGTCTAGGATGAAGTGTAACTTGATATCTATGTGCTTAATTATCTTTTGGAACTTCATATTCCTTATTAATGAAGGTCATTTTTAATATTACGAAATATAGCCATATCTTGTTCAAAATGAGTGGTCTCACTTAACAATCCTTTCAGCTATATACATCCCTTCATATCTTTTCTAGCTAAAATATATTCTTCATAAATGACAAAGCAATAACCTTTCATATAAAAAAACTTCCAGTTAATCACTCTTCTATGCATAGCGAATAACCTAAAGTTTACTACATTTTGTTAAGGCATCCCGCATAATCAGAGTCAACATACCGTCTCAATATATCATGAACCTTGTACATATGATCATTCCACAACCCATCATCAATCAAATCTCTCAAGTAACTCATGAGTTATCTGAGGGTTTACTAGTGAGGCTTTCCCAAATTTGACAAAAAATTATTAAAATACTAATATATTATGCAAGATAAAGTCTCGTGCATATCATTGCATACATTATACTTCCAATAACATTTGTAAAACATATCACCAACATGAACTTTTTATCTTTTATTTTGGTTGGTGCATGAGTGGTAATAATTCAAAATGGAAACCCATGGAATTTTCAACCTCTTGGTCTTCATACATTCTGAACATCTTCAGAATCGTCTATATTTATTTTTGTTGAGATAAGATTATATACTCTTTCAATATGTTCCTTTTGATATCAGTAACAAGTATTCATCCTTTTGGTCTCTCTCGTATATTTCATCTCAAACTTTCTCTTTAGATGTATCTTCATCATTTCAATTATCTTCGTGCATTCTCTAACTATTATAATATCATTCACATAGAATAACAATAGGATTTGCCATTTTGTGTGTGTTCCCTATTACAATAAACATACGTGTCATTGATGAGGGAATTTTCTTTTCTAATATAAAGCAAAACACATAAGACTAAAAATGATCAAAAGTATTTTTATTATTCAAACACTTCATCATTGTTACAATGATTCGATCTCGTATTTATAGTACTTTTAACCCCTAAATTATAGATATGAATGACACGTGTATCTTATGACACTTATCAACTATCTATTACAACAAATTATTAAAGACAACTATATTATCCCTTAACTACCATGGGGAAAGTTATTTACATTTTTAGTTGAGTGCCACTTGGCGCCAGTTATTCACTAATATAGGCTTTGTCAATGCTCTCAATTGACTTTATTGTTTTTTATTTTTTTTCGATGAACCTGACTATGTTTTTTATCGGTGCTCCTGTTTATTAATCAATCATTTTATGTTTCCAATGACTTATGTTTTTTTAAATACTATTTGTTCTTAAAATGATTAATTTTGTCGAAGCTAATCTGGAAGCTTTACCTTATAATGTGATACTTTACCTTTCTTATAAAAAGAGAATTATGCATAAACAACATTTAACCTTATCAGGACTCTCCATAGTTTTTAATATATATATTAACGGACATTAGCAAAAAGAAACATAAAATTCATATAATGTTAAATATTAACATAAATTGTTCAATAACATTTCATTATAATACTATTAATGATATTTTATATTTTATGCACATTTTGTAAACAAAAGAAATACCATCTCATTACACATAAATACTAACAATACCAATATATCGTCGGCTACATCTCCTGAATATTATACATACATACTTCATAAATTTGTTATATGCATTTAATTAATGTCAATTAATATTTTCGTTTTGTTAATTATATGCATCTCCAAACATTATAAACAAATTTTAAAAATAACAAGCAATTGAAAGGAAAAAATAACAAGCTCAATGATGAAATGAAAAGATTTGGAAACATTCATGTTGGTATGGCTAAAAAGATGAAGGAAAAAGCTGATTATAAGAATTTTTGATAATGTTGAGAAACTTTTAAAGGAACGAAAATATCAAAGTTAACGAAAATAATTTCTCGTATTAATCATTAACCGTCTTTATTAACCGTCTTTATTGGCCCTTTTTGGAATCACCTCCCTGAAAAATATCAAACCATATGTTACAGATCCACTTATTTATCCAATTCTTCTCTTGAAGAATCTTTCAACACTAACATCATTTTCTTTGATGATACTATTAGTATTCAAGATGACACCAATACCAAAGAAAATAAAAGACCATCAAGAATAGCTGTTATATTACTAAAAAATTAAAACGACCTCAAAAATATCTCCTGCTCATATAAATATTTGGATTTTGTAACGTCATTTATGTGTTGTTTCCATTTTTTATAATTTATGGTAAGTCGTTTATATTTACTATTGTTGTTTGGACTTTATTAGTGCCTCTTACTCTTGTTGTTTGAACTTTATTAGTGCCTCTGATTTCATGCTTATTTTATGATCATTTCTCTTTTAATACTATATATATAATTTAATTTATTAATAGATTCATGCATTAATCCATAACTCTTATATATTCATCAACTTGTTCATATACATATTTCTCGTACATTAGATTTTTTAACATTCTTCAAGAAATATAACCAAAAAATTTAACATTCTTCAGTTTTTTAAACATTATATTTATTGTAATCTATTTTAATGATGTTTTCTTTTCAACTACTATTTTTATTCTTTATTAAACTGATATTTTCTTACGATAGAATTCTTCACACCTATCAAAGTTAAAAAAAGATGGCTTATTGTAAATATTTTTTATTCTTAATATAATCATTACATTCCACTTTTATAACTTATCAAATGTTTATCATAATTTATTTTTAACCTTTTCAAATCATAAGATAATTTTCAAATGATTTCACCTCTATTTTTTATCAAAATCTTGTGAATAGACACAAAAAATATATTTTCCGTAAAACATATTTGGAAATATTTGAAGCCATTATTTTAAATATCATTAACAAATTTCACGTTGATAGTTACATATTATAACATATATTCTTCTTTGAAAATAGCATGGTTTCTTTTTTTTTTATTGGGGTGTGTGGTCATTTTCGCTTTAAACGATGGAATTGGTTTATAACCATGATACAACTTAAGGCCTTTAGAGTCTGGCCTTTACAATCTTAACGGGGCCTCTTACACTTTTCAGGTAGACTTGACTTATATTTATATTCATTTTGATTGAATCTCTTATCCTTTTTAATCGAGCTGAGCTTACCTCCATATTTGCTCTATATTTGCTTACTACTTTCGATTATATTATAACTTTCTATCTTATTTAAACGTTTAAATCTAAAAATACATGTTAACAAAATAATTAGCACATTATTACCCGTCGCATAAAATGATTATTTGTTGAAAACTCATTCCTCAATTTATTTTTTATATAAATTAATAACTATAAAATGATATTTAGTAATCCACACCAATGTAATATTCCATTTAAAAATATTCGTTCTTACAATCAATACGATGACATTTACCATTTTGTATTTTGAAAACTACTAAAACAATGCATCGTCAAAAGATAATTTTACTACTTAAAATTATAGACGGATCTTTAAAATTTAAAAGAACCTTCAACTTACATCATCCAAGTAATGATTTTAATATACTTTTTTATGGCATGGAATTTCATCAAGGTTGAAACTTGTGTGTAATTTGGATCTTGTCAAATTTGTAAATCACATCAGGTAAAACTTCATCATTTGACATTTTCAACTAATATGCTTTATATCGCTAAAATTGTATATTTTTTCTTCAGTTTTACTCACTTATACTCACATTCTTTAATATCTTCCCAAATTTACACGATCAATTAAACACTTCATTCTTAATTATTTTTTGAAACATTTTTTTTACTTCCAACTTCATTAAATTGCAATAACACCTAGAGGTTTATAATATTTTTCCATCGGTACACGTCCTAAAAATCTTCGTCAACAATATGATATTATAGTTTTAACAGTAGAAAAAAGAATAAAAGTTTTTAGTCCTCTGCTAACATTCTCTGATTACTCTAATTTTTTCATTAATCTCATACTTGATACATTGATGATAAGACGATGCCACTACCTCCATATTATGTAACCAGTGTCGTCCTAAGATAGAGTTATAAGAACTTGGAGCATGAACAATATAAAAAAATATAATTACATCTTTTTTTGTTTCTTTTTTCCTCACGGACATTTATTTCTCTGACACAATCAGTTGACCGACCATTGAAACTAACTAGATTATTATCACGTATTTTGAATGACAAAATTTCTATCATCCGATCATAACTCCCTTTGTAAACTATATTAGTTGAACTTCTGGTATCAGCCATTACCCTTCTTACTATCACTCTAGCTATTACAAGGGTCACTAATAAAGCATCTTCATTAGACACTATTAAACCCCTTAAATCATCATTGGTAAACACTAGAGTTAAATTGGTTTTCGATGTAAATGCAGTAATAACTCAACACCTAAATAAACCTCCAAATGGTTTCCTATATCATTTACTTGATGTATTAAAAATTCCTCATAGTGTATGCCCTCCAAAAATATTACATAATTATTTTTGCTTCACTTTCTTTGGTCTTTTTGGACTTCCTTTTTTTTATCCTTCCTTTTTTTTAGTGAATTTTACCCATTTCTTGTTATCAATCAACCTCTAAATTTTATCATTCAGTTGAAAATAATTCCCAATAGAATTCTCATTATCATTGTGATATGCAGCTTAATACGGACTACTTCTTCCTAAAACTGGTTTTAACATGACTTTAGGAGTTTGATAGTTTAATTGATTTATTGTCTTGTCATACACAACTTCTATGGGTGAATTTAACTGGTTAAACCACCATTTTGGGTTATCATCATGATTTATTCATTATATCCCTTGTGACTTCCAAAATGCTCTTTCTTCCAAAATATCCTTTTTTGTCATCTTAATTTGCATTTTTTCTCTCTTGTTTTATCTTTCACTTTATTATACATTGTAATCTTACTAATAGATCCCTCGTATATCTTATGAGAAAATTAACCAAATCTTTCAACTAAATACTATTACAAGGAAACCCTATTTTAAATGTTGTTAAATCCATGTTCTCATTAGAACTTTCCAATGCACTAATTTCTTTTACAAACCTCTAAAAATAATCCCGTACAGATTCTCCAACCATTTGAAATAAATTCGTGATATGATATCTTTCATGTTTTAATTCTTTTTTAGCAATAAAATGATGTTGAAATGAAGTCCATAATTCTTCAAAACTATCAATTGATCCGACGACAAATTATTAAACCATGTCAACATCATTCCTTTGAAAGTCATCAAAAAAGCCCGATAAAATAATATATCATATGGATTAAAACCTAACATAATATGTTAAAATTTCTGAAAATAATTCTTTGGTAACTTCTTTGGTAACTTTCCTTCCAAAGTATTTTATGTTAGTGGTGATTCAGCTCAAGTGTATACAGTTGCTTTTGGTCTCACATTATTCTTTTGATTTTATTGTAACATATTTTCCTTTGCGTTATCTATATTCTTTTTTGGTGATACGTTGTTACATGATTCAAAAAAATTATTCACGCCTTATTCTTTCTTAAAATCAACTTATTTTTCATGAAATAAATCATTATTTTCCAATCTTCATAAGTAACATTTTTCAGTAATAAGTTCAGGAGTTTTAGTTATTAACTCAAATCGATTTTTGATTCTCTTCATCTCGTTTATTTTGCAATAAATTTGACTTATATTGTTTTATTCTTAATTCATTTAATTGCAACTCCAAATCGTAATTGATCTATTATTTTCAGGTTTCACCAATAATTATTTTGCATTTCTAGTATCATTCCTCGTACCAGATTGTAATAGTTAGTGGTTGTTCGACTTATCATTTATGTTTTTTTATCTTTTATGGAAAATATTTTATTTTTGAGTTGGAATCTTTGCTTCTAGTGTTCCTAGTGTATTCTCTTGAATTATTTGAACATTATTGTGCCCACAAGCTGGCTATGCAACATGCACAATATTCTGATAATTCACTACTAGAGATCCCTAAATACTTTCCCCTAGTAATTATTTATTCACTCATGATCTAATCTTCATCATTTGGAAAAATAACAATTGTTTTCAAAAAATGTTCCCAAAGAAGGCGCCAAAAATTGATAACAGAATTTCCTTCTTTAATATAACGCCAAATAACTAAGACTAAAAATGATTGGTATAAGTTTTAATAATCAATCCAAACTTGATAAAATGATTGGATCTCATATTTATAGTAATGTTTACCCTTTAATTATTGAGATGAATGACAAGTGTGGGCCATCTATTACAATGAAATATTAAAGATTACCTATATCATCCCATAACTGCCATGGGATAATTTAGCAATATACAATCTTCTATGAATATCTTAATATCTCTAAGCTATTTATATTTTTAGTTAAGTTTCATTTGGTGTTGGTAATTCATTAATATCGAACTAATCTAACTTCATTTTTTCCCTTTTATCGACGCACCTGGCTATGTCATATATCGATGCTTCCATTTATTAATCGATCACTTTATTTTTCCAATGCCTATCGTCTTGTCTCAATATTATTTGTTCCTGGAATGATTAACTTTGTCGATTATAATATTGAAGTTTTACCTTATAACATGCATCTTTACCTTTCTCACAAAAAGAGAATGGTGCCTAAACGGCATATAACCTTATCAGTCATAACAGTTCCTCACATATTTGATGAAATTCAAAAAAGAATAAATCTTATATTCCAATGGATCGACAACTGATTCAGCCCATATAGGGGTCTCTTAACCAACACGCATCGCGTTATTTCCATTCTTCGAAACCTTTCGACTCATACTATGCATTAAGAAAATAGTAAAATTTATTTGATCTAACTCAATATCAAATCTAGCAAAAATTGACAATAGAACATTTATTGAGGTTTATTTAACAACTAGTGAGAAATTTTTATTAAAATCAACACCACCTTCTACTTGAATCCCTTAACATCCAGTGTAGCTTGATATATGGATAACTCAACTTCAGTAATGCATTGTTTTCTATTTTATATACATTTAATCCTAACAAGCTTTTGGAATTTTGTTATTTTAACAAGAACTCAGGTGCCGCTATACTTGAGAGAACTCAGTTCTCCACACATGATATTTTACAATTTGTGATTAAAACTACTCTTAATAAAATATTAATAGCTCTTGGTTTCAAGAATATCTCAATGCATTTCAATTCATAAATCATAACCTATAACACCAACAAAACCATACCTCTGTGGAGGCTTGTTATATATTTATGCTTCATCTTTCACCAACTGATAATATCATTATCTTGCAATTGGTGAAATTCAAATACATGAGACTAATCTAAGATAACTCTGAAATCATATTCGACATAAGAATCTGCAGTGTCACTCCCTTGTTTAGACTCGTCATCAACTTCACATTTCTTATTGTAGTACTAGGTCTGGTCTCCACCGTCTTAGCCAATAGAATCTCCTCCTTATTGAATACTTCTAATTAATAAAGCTTCTTGACTCACACATTCCAGACACCAAAATGTATACCTTTCTACTCTTTATGGATAACTGAGGAACAAAGACTTTAGTGCTACAGGCTGAAAATCATCTTACTTTACATGTGCGTAGACAATACATCTGAACACTCTTCAATATTCCAACACTGGTTTCTTTCTAGTACATACCTCTTGTGGAAATTTAAAATTTAGTTCCATGGATAAAGTTTGTTTAATGATATATGCAACAATCATTACATTTTCTCCCCGGATCCTTCTCCTCCATTGTAGCTGATAGAAGTATCTATTTTACCATTTTTAGCAAAATTTGTTTCATTTTTTCGTTAAGCCCATTCTCTTAGGGAGTTATTCTCAAAGTTTGGTGTCTAACAATCCTAACTTTAAAATAGTAGCTAGTGAATATCTCATTCAAATATTCCAAACCATTGTGAGTCATAAAATTATTAATATATTCCTAGTCTGATTCTCTACGAGCCTCTTCTAGTTGTTAAAAGCATCAAATGCTTCATCTTTAGTTTTCAACATTATAACTCATACTTTTCTAGAGTAGTTATCAATAAAATATACAAAGTATCTTGCACCATCAATGTTGGTTTCCTTCATGAACCCTGGATATCTGAATGAAAATATTCAACCACATTAATAGTTGTATGGTTACTAGGCATGAACTTAACCATCTTTGTTTTACCTAAAACACAACTTTCACAAAATCTCAACTTATGAACTGTGTTACCATCTAACAATCCTTATTTTCCAAATTAATAAGGCATTTCTTACTCACATGTCGTAACCTCAAATGCCACAAGTTAGTTGAATATCTTTTTACACTAAACGTACCCCCAACCACTATACACTCTTCAAGAACTAACATATCATTAGTCATCTTAAGCCTTACAAAACCATAAGTATGACACTTACATTTATATCTGTAAATATTTCTTCATATAATATGGAAATAAAAATAATGTTTAATTCAACATCGAGTATATATCTTACATTTATTATCACTCTCTCAAATCATGTAGACAATTTGAGTTGAATGTTTAATATTCTTTTTATATCATAGGGTCTATCATTTTCGAGTATGACCTTGCCACCATAAATAAATCTTATATTACCAAGCCAACGTGTGTTTGAAGTCTTGTCGACTGAAGCTCTTGAATCAAACACTCACTTGTGGTTACCTTCAAGTACAAGTCATTAGGCCATTAGTAAATACATAATCATCTAATATCATTGTAACATCTCTGTTACACTTCTTTGAATAAATATCACGCTTTCTTATGTTTGGGAATTTACTATTGATATGACCTTCATTCTTGCAAAGCTAATATTTCACTTCAGAACCGCTAGCAAATCTCCTTAATTTGGATTAAGAATTTTCATTCTTCTTTTTTAAATTTGTTTTCCAGACTTACCCCTCACACTTAGTACGAGACCTTCAGAGTCATTCTTTATAAATGTTTTTATTGAAGATCTTTTAAGTTTTAAACACTATTTACTTCAGTAATCGTAAGGGATTATTTACCATAGATAATGGTGTTAATAAAGTACTCATACAATTTTTAAACAGAACTCAAGAGGATTATTTCTTGATATTTATCATCTACTTTGACTCTAACTGCAAAATAAATAATGATCTTTATCGTCTACTTTGACTTTTATCGGATTCCATATCCCCAATATTGTTTTTTTTCAGATATCTCTCAACTCATCTCGTCCCCAATGTTTAAGAGCAGAACACTGTGGCATTGGCTATCACCTCTATATCTACAAGTTCTTTGACATTCTCATCAATGACATCATGCAACCCCTTAGTAGTAGGAAATCAAGAACCTTAATTCTCTAGAAGTTACAATCATTATCTTCATTGAAGTTTTCTAGGTCAAACTTCATTGGACTCGTTTGTGTGGATTTTCTTAATTTTCTATCTAACCTTAAGATCTTAAATGATCGCCGTGTTTTCTGTTTTTTTATATGTCACCTATAATAAAGTATTGTTATAAATTGTCAACGATCACCGCACCACTTGTTCTGCTAAATAACAGCCAAGGTTAAAATCACCGCTTGAAAATTTCAATACAAATGATTCAAAAATGGTCAAAGCTAATGAATCGTTAACCGAAGATTTACTAATAAAAACTTAACCTTTGTGTTGCAGGTCACGTCCTGTAATAAGAAACATGGAATAAATAAGTTACAACTATTTAATCTTGGATATAGAAAAAGTAAGTAATCAAGAACTGTATGTATCACTTGGGTACACAAGACATATTAAACGTGGTTTCGATTGTGAATAAATCATATATCTACAGAAACAATAAGGAACACTAAAACAAAATTAACTTAAGCATTGATCTTTTATTACAAAACATACTTTCCTTACAAAAGGAACTATGACTCCTCAGAATCTCTCTTAGTGCTTATCTTATACCTTATTTCTCTCTCTAAAGCTAGACAAACAAGATGTTCTCTCTGTATAAATATTATCTTCGTTTAATAGGCCCAAATTCAATATTATCTTTCACTATATATAGACTCAAATATGTGAGGCTAAATAAGACTCACATTAATAATAAGAAGTTACATAGCTAATGTAGTCGTTGTAGCAGCCACCTTGAAAATAGTACAAGACAGGAACATGGAATAAATAAGTTACGACTATTTACTCTTGGATATAGAAAAAGTAAGTAATCAAGAACTGTATGTATCAATTCGGTACACAAGAAATATTTAACGTGGTTTGGATTGTGAAGAAATCCTACATCTATAGACACAATAAGGCACTCTAAAACAAAATTAACTTAAGCATTGATCTTTTATTACAAAACACACTTTCCTTACAAAAGGAACTATGACTCCTTGGAATCTCTCTTAGTGCTTATCTTATACCTTATTTCTCTCTCTAAAACTAGACAAACAAGATGTTCTCTATGTAAAAATTCTCTCCGAATAATAGGCCCAACTTTAATTTTCTCTTTCACTATATATAGACTCAAATATGTGAGGTTAAATAAGACCCGTGTTAATAATAAGAAGTTACATAGCTAATGTAGTAATTGTAGCAGCCACATGAGGATAAAGAACTAATATTCTATAGATACTTGTATCATTTCAAGAGACTCATTCTTGATTGGAATGCAGTTGGAGTCAAGTTAGAATATGAGGATAAAGAACTAATCCTCTTCATTCTCTGCTAAAGGTGTATGAGCACTTTGTTTGCACCATGCTCCATGGAAAAAAATTATCTTACGATCACCGAAGTATAGAGTGTTCTGAACTTAAAAGATCTTCAGAGGGATATCATTTTGAATATTTATTCAAATTGTCTCGGATGTCGTAGTCCAGTGAGACATGTGTGATCTTTTTTATTTCAAAAAGCGAAAGAATTTGTGGAAGTAAAAACAATAAAACTGTAACCAGTTTGTTATTGGTAGGATATTGATCGAAATTGTATTATTATCCATACATCCCTAAATATACATTCATTTCATTCGAATGTTTGATTCTTGGATTCCAATATTTCAAAATATTTTCCTTAAGACGTAAGTTTCTAAATATGAAACTATTATATTATTATAGTATTCTATTTGAGCCCACCACCATTCATCATTTTTAAGCGTAACACAATGATCAAGTAATTTATCTATCTCAGTGCATTCAAAATGACTAAATTTTTCAAATGATTTATCTTTATAGTGAGTTTGACTTATGAAAGAACCTATACTATTTTGTAACATTTTTATTTTGAAGATAATATATACTTTTTGAAGATCTTTAATACTTAAAATGAAATATATTAACTTTTTTGTTTATAATAAGGTTATATTATATCAAGAGAATATATTCCTTAGTTAGACAAGGTTCATGGCAAGACAAAGGAATCATTTAGAATAATGACGAGGGTTCAATTCAGATATATGACGAGACGTAGCTTAAATATTGATGAGAGCTTAAAATAAACATACGACGAGACATAAATCATAATATTGGCGATGTGCAAAAGCAAAATTATGACGATACATTAATCAGAATATTGATGACAGTTTAAACTAAGGATATGATGAAAGTATGATTTGGAATAATGACAAACGTGAAAAATCAGATTTATGACAAGACACCAACCATAATAAGTTTGACAATGATATAATATAAAGACTTGTTGGAGCCATGTCAGATATCCGCCTTCATACATGTGTTAGTTCCTAACATGAAGAAAATAAAGTTTGATAGATGGTATAACAAAATAACACCATGTAAATTAGTGATTGGATACACGTGTAATTTATGGATATGTGTAATATATATATATATATATATGCTTTAAACAGTACATCCTCCCTCGACTACCGCTTTTGGTGTCAGATAGTCCATTGACTTTCAAATGTCCGTTGACAGTCCCTAGACTATCGCGTTTAGATAAAGTTAGTCCACCAGATCCTCTGATACATGAGAGGTTGTCATCTGTCACTATAGTCCCCAGCTTTTTGTATCATCACTAGTCCTTTGAGTTTAGTTATCCGTAATATTCTACATGTTCGGGTTTGACCTAAACTCAAGGGACTAGTGGTAATACAAAAATCAGGGGACTATGGTGACACGTGGCAGCCTCTCATGGATCAGAGGATCTGATGGACTAACTTTATCCAAACGTGATAGTGCATGGACTGTCAACGGACATTTGAAAGTCAAGCGACTATCTGCCACCAAACGCGATAGTCGAAGGACAATTTACTGTTCAATGCCTCTATATATATATATATATATATATATATATATATATATATATATATAACTCTGTAAAGGATCATATCTCCTTAAAAAGACTTGGTCATATATTTTTTAAATAATGTTTTTATAATATATTCATTTTCATTATTGATTTTAATTCATTGGCCAAGTCTATAATCTCATATCTAATTATTTAGAATAAATAGATTATGTTTATATATATAATATAATATACTATAATGAAAATTATTCTCATAATGGTAGTGTATAAGCCTATAATTGCATTGATGAATTTGATTCCATTTCTACACCATGGTATTGTTAGACATTTACTGCTATTTTTAAATATTAAGTGATTATTTTAATTCATATAAAATATTTAAAAAATCATACTCAATTAAAATTAATCAATTTAGAAATACAAACGTATTTTTATAATTTGAAATTAAAATATTAAAATATTTTTATGTTTTTGTATTCTTCTTCAATCTCATTTGTAACACAAATGTTTTGTAAATTTGTAGTGTCAAAGTGTGGTTAATCTATAGATAGTAGGTACGATAAGATACTGTATTCACCATATGTTTAATACTATAATAAACCCTCGTTGAGATGGTTAAAATTAGTGCGATCTATACGTTCAACATCAATAAAACCAATACTAGCATTTTATCCCTCGTCAAGATGGTTAAAATTAGTGCGATCTATACGTTCAACATCAATAAAACCAATACTAGCATTTTATCTTCTAAAGTATTATTTTTAGGTTTTGTTATTTAACCAATTGTATTTTATCATTTTTTATTTAAATTATTCCACTCCACCAAAAACTACAATGCCAAAGACCATATAAAGGGTCACCAAATAAGGATATATCTTTCATAATTCAAACATATTATTCTAACGAGAAAGAGAGATCAAAGGCGCTTATAAAAATACAGCAGAAATCAACGATAAATAGGATACAGAGCCTACAATCAACATCAGAGAATGCTGAGAAAATTATTGTGAATATTTATAATGAAATAATTGAAGCACTTCATTCATTTAGATATTGGTTTTATTTTCACAATAGTCAATGGTCTTGATAATTTAAATTCTGAGCTAAACTCATCTAACAACTTAATCAAAGGCAGCCTACCCTCGTCTTTTTTCTTAGAAATCTTGAAGAATGTAAGGAATACAATAAGGATTTATATAAGAAAATTAAGAAGGTAAAAGGTAGACCACTTAAAGTATTTCTGGATCACAAAGCTTTACATGTTAAAGGGTTTGCTAGATCTTTAAATGGAATCCCTAAATGACCAGTACAATACTAAACTGAAATGTGCAAGTTATTGGAAACAAAGGTATTTTAAGAAGAATCAAATCTATCAAAAAAATGAAAATGTGGATCCCGTGGAACAGTAAATATAAGTAATAAATTATGGATCATTTGGAATGATGTTTTTATTGTTGAAATAGTTCATAATCATGTGAAATATCTACACATTAATTTCAAACATTCTACTTTAGAAAAAGAATTTCTAGTTATAGTTGTTTATGCTAAGTGCATAAGAGATCAAAGGTTATCTATTTGGGAAAAAATAATCTATTGTTTATAACTTTATTGAATTAGTAGTAATGGGTGTTCTTACTGCAAGTACTAGCTCTCATGAACATCTATCTTGCTCTAATTTATGTATGAAAAGCTTAGATGATTTCAATAATGTCATCCTTAAATACAACCTAGAAGATGCTGGATATTCGAGATCTAAATGTACTTGGACTAACAACCACAAACTGAAAAGACTTGATATGGTGCTATAAAATTCAATTTGGTTAGAATACTTTGAAAACACTAAAGTCAAGGATATATCAAGATTGAATCAGATCACTCCTTTTTGTGTATTACTATATCTTCTGAACAAAATGGAATCAAAGCATCCTTCATATTTCAAAACATGTGAACTATGCATTCCTGACCTTTTAAGCATGGTTGAATAAACATGTTTGGTGGATATTCGTGGGCTTCTTATTTATGTATTTTGTAACAAGCTTAAGAGACTTAAATACAAGCTAAAAAGCTAGACTTATGATACATTTGGTAATGTATTTGATGCAATTTCTCAATCTGAGGAGAAAGTTAAATTTTAGATTTTTTTTAGGAATCATAAAGTTTCAAACATAAGGTAAAACTGTCAAAAGCTAAGGAAATACACCTTCAACTATTGGCCAGAGAATAAGCCTATAGGGAACAAAAAAGTAATACTCGATGGAAACGAATAGAGATAGAAACACTTTATGTTTTCAGAATTAGGAAAATCTATTGAAACTAATTGCATGTTCACCTTATTAGCAACTAACAATATAAATAAATTTGATGATTTCCATATAATTATTTTTAAGCTTACCACAAATACAGATAACAAAACGTTGATGAATTTACCTTCAAATAATGAGATATATAATTCTATCAAATCTATAATCTCTAGTTTTTGTGCATGTATAAATGAATTTAATATGAATTGCTTGCAAGTTTTCTGGCCTATAATCTCAAAGGATTTATGTGAAACAATTGAGGCATTCTTCAAAGGTTAGCATGTGCCTCAAGGTATATCTGCAACTTCAATCTACCTAATTCATAAAGTTGATTCTCCTCAAACCTGAAATGAATTTAGAACAATAAGTTTTTGTATTGTGTTAAATACATTGGTATCTAAGATCAAAACTGAAAGATTATCTTTGCTACTCCCTATGACTATATCTGAAAAGAAAGAGGGTTGTGTTAAGGGCATAAATATCCATGATAATATCTTGTTAACACAAGAGTTATCTAATTACTTCAAATATAAATCTTAAGGGGAGTAATGTGATGATAACAATAAATATATTCGAGGCTTTTGATAGAATTTGTTTCAATTTTATAACAGGAATCATGGGTGCCTTTTGGATTTGATATAAGGTTCTTAGAATTGATCAAGAAGAGAATTAACTTTGCATGGTTTTAAATAATTGTAAATTGAGTATTACATGCTGCTTTAAATCAACCAATACAAATAAGAAAATGGATCACTTTTCTCCTAGTTTATCCATGACCTTAAAAATCTATTTGAAGATCATAGAGAAATTATATACAAATCAAGTAGTTATATGGTTATACCTTGTTTAGCATTTGTTGAGGACTTCATAATTTTTGTGACTAGTTCATCTAATAATAACAAGTAGCTATGGTCATACCTTGTTGAGCGTACGCCACTACCTAACGTTTCCACAAAAATACATAATACTTCTAAAAGATACAAGTACCCAAATTTACTCTCACTAAGCTGAAAGATAATTTTTGTACGTGAGTCATAATCTAAATTTTTACGTCTTTATATATATGTTAAATACGTTATTATAGATGAATATTGCGGCTATCAAATTGTCTCCAAAAGTTTAAACAATATCAAAGAATAATAAAAATTCGTGAACTTCAATATGTTGGTTGATATAAATAACAACCGAGATTTATCCATGAAAATATATCATCCATAAGCAAGTTTAGAAAACATATATTCCAGTTAAACTTCCTTAAAATTCATTTAGATAAACAGCTTTGAATGAAATTCCTTGACATTAGATTATTTATAACCAATCTTTGTTAATTGGTATAAACCGGTCCCCTATGTTTTAAAAATGTAACAACAAATCCTTTTTGTAATAAATAGGTCCTTCGTGTCTGTAATAAACAGGTCCCTGACGTTTTCAATTTGTAATAAACAGGTCCCTCAAATTTTCAGAAAATGATATGTTTGTTACGTTTTTAAAACATAAGGGACCGGTTTATTACAGAGACAAAGAATATGGACTGATGTGTTACAAGTGACAAACATGGAGGACCTGTGGTGTTTTTAACCCTAATATAAAGGTACCTTCAAACATAATTTATAACATTTTTTTGTTACGCAATAACCACCGCATTCTAAACTTACTAAATATATTGTAATTACTTTTATTCATGTAAATTGTTTCGTTCCTCTAAGTAAATCAATTTTGTTGTTTTCGAGTATATAATTATTAATATAATTTATCTAATTCTTACTTTATGTTATATGTTTCCAAATGGAATGTTACTAGAATTGTATTCTATTTGATTGCAATTGAATGGAAAAAACAAGTGCGTATCAATTATATTGTGTGGAACTTAAGAGACTTAGTCATCATAACACATTTCTTGAATGAGAAAAAACCATTTGGCACCAATTTGAATTAAGATTTATCAATATTATCCATGCAATGTTTTTACTTAATTATGTATGATATATGTTGTTGTTATTATTTATTTTATAGTAGTTGGTTACCAAAGACTATGGTCATATTTATGTACTAGTTGAACTTATTATGTAATATTTGAAGTTAATTAAATTTAACTAAATTTTTGACAATACTGTAATATACTTGTTTATAAAACCATTAATACGTGTCCAGATATGATTTGGAAATATACGATTATTACTATGGTGATAGATATAGTAAAATTAGAATATGTTTATCGAATGTAATGTTTAACATACATTTATCGAGATACGACTCAAAAGTATAGATAACGTTATTTGTATATGGCATGTATCTTATATTATTTGGAATTGTAAATCACATTATGTTTATTAAACATGTCCGGATATATGATTCAGAAATATATATTACATTATCGTTATCCAATATTACATATAATAATATTTGTGATGAAAATCAAACCTAATTTTAAAAAAAAATGGAGTCCCATCACGGATTCATGTTTGATAACAACTAGAAAACATAGTGAAAACCAAACCAAACCAAATGATTGCAAAGCATTTTTTTTAGAATAGTGATCTGTAAAAAAAATTACGATAGAACATCTATTATCACGTCACAAGACACACGTGGTTCTAAATAATTCAAAACTGTGTAAGCTTATGTAAAATGGCTTACATACTGGGTTTTTGATTTTTTATATGAAGCACGAAAACAAAACTAAACCTTTATTCGATTAGTATTACATAGATAATAACTGAAATCAGTTCAATAATATCAATTAACACATTCTATGTAATGGAGAGGGAGCTATGTTGACGGATGTGTATCCGGTACATAATGGTAGAATAAGAATACAAATAAAATTCTTTTTAACCTTAGGGAGTGCTTTATGTAGATATTATTAATTATAGTACGTCGTATCCTAGTTTTCAAAATAGCTTTTTTCGTTTTATTCCTTAGGTAACAATCTATTTAAACCTAACTAAATTATGAAGTTATTGCACAATACAAAGATATGATCAGGGCAACAAACAAAACTCAACACTCGTGCATACCTTGTGTGAACCATATCATGTATTTGTGAATGAAGTGCGTGAATTTAGACATATCTTTTGGCCCTATTTTTCATATTTTTCATACACAGCCAATATTTTGAACGAAATGTGGAAATAGATAATCAACTATTGCACATTACTATAAAAGATTCGATATGTCTGATAAAGTATGGCCAAAATGCAGGTTTAGTTCTCATGATTTATACAAAATGACATGAAATTGGTAGCATATAGCATACAAAATTAGGCCTATGTTTTAGCTTTTTAGAAAAGCCAGCAGTTTGGACAAAATGTGAAATTTTAACTATATAATGACATGTTTAGCTTTGTCTCACAAACAATAGACATGGGTTTGCATGCTTTATGCGAGAAATTACATACCATTTAAAAAAAAATATATGAATCTAAGTCCATCTTTCGCCTTGATGTTTATGAACATAACCAATATTTTGCACGAATATGCAAAATTTGACATAATATTTGCATACATAATGTGAAAAACTAGTTATGTATGAAAACACATAAGCATGTTTTATACGAAACATTAAGCATAGTTCGTATAATATTTGTATTCATAATATGCAAAATTTGACATAATATTTGCATACATAATGTGAAAAACTAGTTATGTATGAATCTAAGTCCATCTTTCGCCTTGATGTTTATGAACATAACCAATATTTTGCACGAATATGCAAAATTTGACATAATATTTGCATACATAATGTGAAAAACTAGTTATGTATGAAAACACATAAGCATGTTTTATACGAAACATTAAGCATAGTTCGTATAATACTTGATTTTTTTATGCATGACGTGTTTTATATTTGGCTTGCATTACTCAAACATTTATAATTAACATCGAACTAAAAATAAAAAACAGTTGAAAACGATATAAAACGTTGTACTTAACAGTGAACATGTTATCTCGTATACAATATAGAATTTATATTTATATTTATAATACAAAGTACTAAAATATACTCAGTAACCGTATGTCATATATAAATATAATAAATACAAAAACAATCATCCAAAATATTCACCTATCTCTAGTTAGTGTATGGAACCTATAGCTCGTACGAAACAATATCATAATCTCTTTTAATGATGTTGGTCACATGTATTCTTTTATGAGGGTTTTGTTCCGTATATGTTTTTGGATTGAACCTACCATGGTTGGACACGATGTACCATAATTTAGTCATGGAACAAACTTGATAACTTAAATCTGTAATGTCGAATCTTGATTGTGGTTTAGACCTTTGTTCATATCATGTATAAATTTTCCAACCAATTTCTCGACATGTATCCATCCAAAGAAACCATTCTTCATTGCTTCTATTATCCTTAGGTAAAAAAAATTGGATTGAGCATGGTATGTTCTAAATAAGGTTATGTTTCAATATTGTCGAACAATTTCATTTTTTCCTATATCCATATAATTGACTCAAACACTCTAATTGTACATCAATGGCGACAAAACTAAAAATAACCCAACAAATTATAATAACACAAATATATATATATATATATATATATAACAAAAATTCATACAGTAGTAATAAAATTTCAAATTTAGAACGAAACTTATAAATATCTCTTAAAATATCTAGATTATATTTATGTTTGATTCTTGCGTAGTTTTTGTGGCATGGCTTTACTTGACGAATATCTATAAATATAAGGTAAATTTAAAGTATAATGGAGTCATTCTCATGTTAAATTAAATGTACGCTAATGATTATAACATGACAATAAAACCACTAAATATTTTGTTCTATTTAAGCAAAGTTTTCTTGAAGAGAATGGTATTTCGAAGTCAATATTGTTGCGTCATACTTATATGTTAGCAATTCTCTTGACTACCCCAACAAGTTAAAATAATCCAAAAAATGAGGCTAACTGATTTGTTTGTCAATATAGAATAACAAAAAATATAAAATAGATAAGCACGGGTTGCGAGAGAATATCATTGCCCATATACTTGAATTGGAAAAATTTACCACAATCATTAAAAATGAAATGTTGTTCTCATGTTCGGTGAATCCAACTTTTATTTTAGTACTCAAACATGAAATTTGAATATTTAAGCATAAACATATTGGAACCATTTATCATCCATAAGAGGTAACCGCAAATCACCAGACGAACAAAAAATAAATTTATCTCGATGCATCATTGTTCGATAAATTCCACAACGAGAGGTAAGTTGGTGCTCTAACGTCTCAAGACATCGATTAGCTTATTGAATAATGTCCTAAAAGTATCTTCTCATATAGTATTATGATAGTACATGTTCTGTTTCTAAAATGCCTTGTATAACCTATAACAACAAATAGATGGTCGATCTTAAAAAATGTACCAAAATATATCAATAACAACAAATATAATTCACTAAACCAACCAATACCCAATTAATCATATCATTAAATTAAACCAATAAAATGTGTATGAATAGAACAATGTAATCATATTCAAACCAATCCAACTCAATTATCAAATCATCCAAAAAATAAAGCGATTATTATATATATATATATATATATATATATATATATATATATATATATATATATATATATATATAACGTAAATCGAACAATCAAACTAAAATCGAACAAACTAATTATTCAAATTATTCTGTCAACCCAATTATTATTCCTATAAATAAAACCAACTAATACAAAATAATCAAACTCAATTAACACAATTAAATCAACCAATAGATAAATTTACATATGTGTCGAAGATATTATATGATGTGTGTTCTGTGTATCTTTTATACACATCAGGGATGTGACGTAGTACGTCATCAAAACATGTAAATGCATTTTGTATTATTTCTTCAAGACCGACAAGAGCATCACTGCTCGATCATTCACACATTTCAAAGATGATGATGAAGGAAGCAATATATTCTTAATCTAATAAATCACGTAAAGTTGCATGTTTATAAATGTGCCTTGAACGAGAGGATGTATTGTGCAATATTTTATCAACACCCATTAAATGTTATGAGTCCAGCCAACATCATCATAGATATAACATATATAAATATCTCAAAGTCTTTATAATATATGTTGAGTCACTCCGTCATAATAAACAACTATTGGGTTTATAGATTCCAAACGAATAAGTTTTCACTGGAATTCAAAATTACATTCATGAGATGAAAATTATCTATTATTTTGAGAATCGACATGCCTAAACTCATATAAAATTATCACATAATAACATCATATAAAACAAAAAAAAACGTGTTTTACTAATAAATTCAACCCAATGTAACTTGATTAGGAATCAAAATTTTACACAGAATTTGTGACTCGTCATCATCATTCTCCACAAGATGTGCCAAAATATGTTGATGATTTGAACATTTTTTAGTGGAAATGTCGTGCAAATTCGCACATCATTGTTTTGTTTGTACATTTGGTAGGAAACTTCATCAATACCCACTAAAAAAATTAGACCTTCTAAAAATCTTCACATCACTTTAAAATTCAACAACCCTTCATATAACCCGGTAGTTGTTGACAAAATAAAAATAAAAAAATAAGAAAAATTAAATTATTAAATTTAAAAAACTTAAACTCAAATAAATATCTCAGTGAACAAAAAGCCATAAACTCGTACCAAAAATTCTAAATGCATATCTAAGAAGTATGGTTTGATTGAAAAAATAAATTGTTGCTGTTATAAAATACTATGCAATTATCACAAAATGGCTCAAGCACAGAATATATGCGAATGAAAGATTTAAATGAAACACAGGATTTAACGTGGTTCGACAATTGTCTACGTCCACGGGCGCCGCCAGAGAAAAGAGTTTCACTATGATAGAAAAGGTTACAGATTTCAGATTGTGTTTTGTGTCGCCCTAGTAATCTATATATAGGGAATTAATAGACTTACTAGACTATAGGCCTAATGGGCTGATACCACAAGACTAACTCAAATGATTGGACAATATCACATCACAACACAAAACTGTACTGCCGGACACAGTACACTGTCAAGGCACTATTCGACTCATTCACAACAAATCTTCCCCTTGAGGCGAATATCCTTTCTTCACTATCAACAAAGAATCTTCTCTTCTTCTGACTCACCAAATGCCCTTAAGGCATTCACTCTATACTGCGAACACCGATCCAGTTTAGGCATTCCCTAAACTTTCGAACTGATACTGCCTTGGTCATTATATCTGCTGGATTATCGTGTGTAGACACTTTCTTCACATCAACGATTCCCTTTGATATTATATCACGAATAAAATGATACATGACATCTATGTGCTTTGTACGCTCATGCTACATTTGGTTCCCTGTAAGGTGTATGGCGCTTTGACTGTCACAAAACACTTTTGTAGTAGTCCTATCCTAGCCCAAATCTGCCACCAAACCTTGCAACTATATTGCCTCTTTAACTGCTTCTGTTACCGCCATGTACTCTGCCTCTGTTGTAGACAAAGCTACAGTAGCTTGCAACTGTGCTTTCCAACTGATCGCACTCCCAGCTAGAGTAAATACATATCCTGTCAGAGATCTTCTTTTATCCATATCACCTGCAAAATCAGAATCAACAAAACCAACCAATGATCCTGCAACATCATTCAGCGATTCACCAATATCGGTTTTGTTAAAAGTTAAGCCAACGTTCACAGTATTCTTCAGATACCGAAGTATCCATTTCACTGCCTGCCAGTGTTCTTTCCCAGGACATCCCATGTACCTGCTAACTACACTAACCGCATGTGAAATATCAGGACGTGTGCATACCATAGCATACATGATACTACCAACTGCACTTGCATATGGAACCTTCGACATTTGTTCCAACTCAGCATCGTCCTTGGCCGCTTCTACTGCAGACAACTTGAAATGAGTAGCAAAAGGAATGTTAACTGCTTTAGCATCAAACATGTTGAATCGTTTTAACACTTTCTCAATATAGCTTCGTTGAGACAAGTGTAATGTTCCTAAATTTCTGTTCCTCATAATCTCCATACCAAGAATTTTCTTTGCTCTACCCAGATCCTTCATCTCAAACTCGGAACTAAGCTGCTTCTTTAACTGCACAATGTGTGACATACTACAAGCACCAATAAGCATATCATCCACATACAACAACAAGTAAACATAAGAATCATCTGACATCTTTTGATGATACACACAACTATCATATGGACTCCTCGTGAACCCTTTTGACACCATGAATGTATCAAAACGTTTGTACCATTGCCTAGGTGACTGTTTCAAACCATACAGTGACTTTTTCAGCAGACAAACTTTGTCCTCCATATTAGGTTCGATAAATACCTCTAGTTGTCTCATGTAGATTTGCTCCTCCAATTCACCATGTAGAAACGCAGTCTTCACATCCAAACTCGAATCGAACTATGCTTCACCACTGGAGAAAACACTTCATTGAAGTCGATTCCTTCCCTTTGAGTAAAACCCTTAGCGATTAGTCTTGCTTTGAATCGAGATGCCTCAACCCCTGGATTACCTTCCTTTTTTTTGAACACTCATTTACTGCCTACTATCTTCTGTCATTTAGGCAAGTCAACAAGCTTCCATGTTTGATTCTTATGAAGAGATTCAATCTCTTCTCCCATAGTACCAATCCATCGATCTGCCTCTAAACTTGCTATAGCTTCTTTGTAGCTACTAGGTTCCTGCATCTCAACTTCTTATGCAACTGACAGAGCATATGCAACTAGATTCACATACCTTTTTGGAAGTCTAATATCTCTTCTTTCTCTGCCCAATGCTATGCTATAAGGTTGTTACTCTGGTTCGGGCACATCATCGTCACTATCATCCGATGCTGACGCTTCACCTCCTGATTCTGGATCCACCTCAGAACCACTTGAATTATTGGACTTGCTAGGAACTGATTCTACTTCAAGCTCCACCTGCTTACTCACAAACGATCCTGATTCGACCATTTCTCCTACTTCCTTCTGATTGTCTATCAAAGCAAACTCATTAAAAGTAACGTCCTTACTGATGAGAAAACCTGGAGACTTTGGAGAGGTACACCATAACCTATATTCCTTCACTCCAGTAGCATATCCTAGAAATATGCATCTCTTTACCCTCGGCTCAAGCTTACCATCTCTCACATGAGCATACGCAGGACAACCGAACACCCTCAAATGTTCATAATCAGCCGACGATCCAGACCAAATCTCAAAAGGAGTTTTACAATCAATAGCCGTTGATAGAGACCGATTCACCAAGTAACACGCTGTATTGATAGCTTCAGCCCAAAAATCCTTTCCCACACCGGAATGTGAGAGCATACTTCGTGCCTTGTCACAAAGCGTTTTATTCATTCTTTCTGCGACTCCATTCTGTTGTGGTGTTCTAGAACAAGTGCGAGGGCGCACTATTCCCTCAACTTCGCAGAACTCGTTGAACTCACGACTGCAATATTCTAACCCATTATCTGTCCTAAGACATTTGATTTTTCTTCCTGTTTGCTTCTCAGTCATCATCTTCCATTTGACAAAGGTTGAATATGCCTCATCTTTCGTTTTCAGAAAGTAAACCCACACCATCCTTGAATAATCATTAATCAAACTCATGTAATATCTGGCTCTGCTCTTGGATGGAATTCAGTTTGGACCCCAAAGATCTGAGTGAATGTAGTCCACTGTGCCTTTAGTCTTTCTTACAGCCGATTTGCTGAATTTGAGTCTAGTTTGTTTACCAAACACACAGTGCTCACAAAATCCCAATGATTCTGCTTTATACCCTTTCAACAAATCTCTCTTTCCCAAAACAGCTAATCCTCTGTCACTCATGTGACCAAGACGCCAATGCCACAACTTATTTTGATCCTGCCTACTTTGGCTATTACTCCCTGATGATGCTACTGCAGCATCGCCCATAACAACACTCCCCTGGAGAATGTAAAGACCCTTCTGCAAACTACCTTTCATGCATACCATTGAGCCTTTCGTCACTTTGATTACACCATTTTCTGCATGGTACTTGTAATTCCGAGAGTCTAGAGTCTCAAGAGAAATCAGGTTTCTTTTTAACCCATGAACATGCCAGCACGTCAAGATTCTAACAACCCCGTCAAACATTCTGATTCCGACGTTACCAATACCACCAACAGTCAACGAATGATTGTTCCCTAAATAGACAGTTCCCTGCATTGGCTTGTACGTATCAAACCACTGCTTGAACTGACACATGTGATATGTAGCGCCAGTATCAAGTACCCAAGAGTTTTGCCCAAAGTCTGAACTCACGGACAATACATCTCCTTTACCACTATTTTCACTAACGTCGGAATCGTTCACACCTTCGACAATGTTTGTTGCATTTTCCTTTCGATTTCCCTTCTTACCATTCAGTTTCGGACAATCTCTCTTATAATGACCCTGCTCACCGCATTCATAACAGTTTGAGTGCTTCACCCTCGACTTGGACCTCAAGTTCTTCCTTCTTAAAGAACTCGCTTTGCTTTTAGATCTTCCTCTAGTCATAAGAACTTCCCCTTCAGCTTGATTGTCTGGCTGCAACTGTCTCATCTCTTTTGATTTCAGTGCCCCTTTGACATCTGCTAGCGATAACTTATCCTTACCATACATAATGGTATCTACGAAGTTTTCATAGGGAGCTGGTAACGATCTCAATACAAACAAAGCTTGATCCTCATCCTCAATATTGATATCTATGTTCTCCAAGTCTATTATAATTGATTTAAAATTATCTAGGTGCTCTGTTATGGACTTACCTTCTTTCAATCTGAAATCATACAAACGTTTCTTCAAATATAATCGGTTTACTACTGATTTCTCTGAGTAAAGATCTCCTAGCTTTCTCCATGCGCAGGTAGCAGTCTTCTCACCACTAATCTCGCGAAGAACATTGTCTTTCACACTCATTAAAATCCAGCACAAAGCCCTTTCTTGAAGATCTTGTTTCTCCTCTTCTTTCATCTCTTCTGGTAACTTATTCTCCACAACCTTCCACAGCCCTTGCAGTACCAATGAAGATTTCAGTTTAATCTTCCACAACGCAAAGCTGGATCCCCCATCAAATTTTTCAATCATGTATTTTGTTGCTGTAGACGCCATTGTGAAACCCTAATTGCAAAAGCCCTAATTTCACCACGTGGCTCTGATACCAATTTTGTTATAAATACTATGCAATTATCACAAAATGGCTCAAGCAAAGAATATATGTGAATGAAAGATTTAAATGAAACACAGGATTTAACGTGGTTCGACAATTGTCTACGTCCACGGGCGCCGCCAGAGAAAAGAGTTTCACTATGATAGAAAAGGTTACAAATTTCAGATTGTGTTTTGTGTCACCCTAGTAATCTATATATAGGGAATTAATAGACTTACTAGACTATGGGCCTAATGGGCTGATACCACAAGACTAACTCAAATGATTGGACAATATCACATCACAACACAAAACTGTACTGCCGGACACAGTACACTGTCAAGACACTATTCGACTCATTCACAACAGTTGTCATATGCGATTTTTTTAAAAAATAAATATTAAAATAAAGGAGATATGATTTTTTTTATATATATATATATATAATGGTTATTTATATAGATTAAAAATAATTTGATATGTATTTTGGATCAAGGAACTAAATAAAATATTATAGTAATAAAATGTGCGAGTGATATAATTGTGTCCTAACAATACAGTAGAATACTATATACATACATATCACCTTATTAGATAGAAAAGAAAATTGAAAATCACAGGGTTATTTTATATTCATTAAAAAAAAGAGATTGTTTTACAAAATTCATCGGCTCATATTAGTTGATATAGAATAACTCGTCAAAAAATTAAATAGTATATGAATAAATTGATCATTTAATTATGATTAGTCTTTGTTTTAACAGTTACCTGAACCTTTATATTATTCCACAAATGACATTTATAACTGATCATTTCTGCATACACTCCGGAATCTAAATTTACTATAATTGATTAATTTATGAACACATTTCATTAACTCGGAAATGCTTCTCTATTTCGAACACATCAAATAACTGATATTAAATAATATAGTTTGGTTGAACTTTTATTCACACATTACTTGGGGTCTTTTTTACATCACCAATAATAATTGACAAATGACTAAAATTTGTTCAAAGATTATAGAAAAGTTGGAAATGTAGTTCGATAGACATAGACGTGGTAGGTGTAGTGATGTGCAAGGTTTTCTGAGAAGTTCATGATTGTAGTAAGTATTGTCGTTTTTGTTCGACCCTACTTCTTTGATGGCTTCTCAAGTCCCTGTCCTTCTCCACTTCTTCACACCGTAGAGTCGTAGATGCTTCTCTTGTCTTATAAGAACATTGTAAAATATTATACAACATAATCTCTCTCTGATCGTTTTTCCTTTACATTCTTCTTTTTCCGCGAGAACCCATTTTTGTTCTATTAGTGGTTAGAGTTTTATTATATATTGTTGTCCTTTTTTTCTAGTTGACGTCTAATCAAGTCGTTAATCTTAAGGTTCAAAATACACATTGTTATGTTTAACTCCGGTTATTAGGTTAGGGATAACGTTAGAAATAAATTTTAAATGGGTTACCGAAAGAATATATGGGCATAGTTGGATCTATCGTTATATATATAGGCAAAAAAATTTGAAATTTTTTGGTAAAGTTTGAGTCTTGAAACTCTTTGGTAAAGCTTGAGTTGTGGCTTAGAGGCAGAGACGTTTGTTGGATCTTAAGGGATGGGACAAGCTGACAAAACTAGTACATATTAAGTCGAAGAAAATATGTGATCGGTCGAAGTCGGCAAGTCCAAAGAAGTATGGTCCGAAAAGAGTTGATCCAAAACATTATGATCTGAAGCGAGCTGGAAGGTAGCACTACAGCTAGACCAAAACGAAGTTTTTTATTTTCTAGGTCTTCGATATTAATCAGGTATCCAATTTTGGTCTTCCTATATCAACTACATTTCGATATATCAATTGGGTCTTCTGTATAAATTAAGATTTGTTATTTATGAGGTTTCTTATATTAAAGGTTTATGTGTTATTTCAATCGTCCATTAATGAGTTTTAATTTGGAGGGTCTGATGAAGAATTAAGGTTTTCTCTAAACCTATAGATAGAATAACATATTGTTATGCAATGTGTAGCGGGGCGTGATAGTTTCGTGAGCAGTATATTTTATGAGTGCGACAAATAACTCTAGTCTTATGCGAGATAAGTGGGGTGAGAGATAAATATTGAAAATAGGATTCTATGAATCACATCATCTTTTGTAACAAAGAGTGAGTGAGTTTTAAGTGTTTGAGAGTCTCTTTGTGACCTACTTGTTCATAAAAGATTGTTCGTTTCCCGTGGATGTAAGAAGTTTTCACAATTCGAACCATGTTAAAGTTGTCTCGTGTAGTTGGTTTTATTATTATTTGTTTTTCGTCTTGAATATGGTCAATTATTTTTCTTTTGATTGTTTACTAATCGATACAATTTTTTTTGCCTCGACTGAACGATGGTTACCCCAACAAGTGGTATAGTGCACGTGGAGCAATAGATGAAGACGTGGATTGATGGTTGATCAGTAGGTTGGAGAATTATATCTCGCATGCAAGCCGAAAACCACGAAAGATGAGGTCCGTGAGTCTTAGCCTATAAAAATTTGATGGATCGAATGATTGTAACCTTTGGATAATTAAAGTATAGGCTTACTTAGTACAGAAGAGATCGACTGATGTTATCGATTATAAATCCACACAAGTTGATTTCGTGGTAATCTATAAATCTTATGGTGCCTCCATATTGAGCTTGGGAGATGAAGTGTTAAGACAGGTATTTGAAGAGCCTATGATGTTGGGGATATGGAATCGGTTGGAGAAAATTTACATGAAGAAGTCCTTGGAGAACATATTATATCCGAAGACACAACTTTACATGTTATTTATGGATATTTGAATGCACGTAGATGGGTTAAGCCATCACCTTTCTAAGTTATATGCCGAATCATTGTGAACACTTATGGGACACCATGATCTATAGACTCACTTATGATGGATAAAGTCAATAGCACCTTGAACTAACAAGATCCTCAAAAGAAGAGTGTTTTGAGTGATGACTCTGAGGGGAACAGATTCACTACGAGAGGTCGTTTAGTAAAGAAATATTCAAGAGAGAGGAGAAGAAAATCTCGGTTAAAGTCCATACGAATTATAACTAGTTTAAAAGTAAATTTTTTGACATGCAAGAAAAAAGAGCATATGATTCGGAACTTTCAGGAGAAGGAAAAGGGAAATCGTTATTAGAAAAACCAAAGTCGTAGATGTTGCAATGGTGTATAATGATTGTGAGTATATTGATCAGTCAATGACTTATTATTCTTGCATGTATAACGATAAGTGGGTGTTGTATTCGTGTGCGTCATTTAACATGACTTCCAATAACAATTGGTTTCAAGACTAATCCTTGATGGTGGAAGGGTAATCCACGGGAATGAAGATTTATATGATGTCAATGGTATTGGAATGGTTCAGCTCAAGTATTTTAAAAGACTTGAGAGAGTGATTAACAACCTAAGTTATGTACCTGAATTTAAACGTAATCTTTATTCAGATTGGATGTTAGATGACGAAGGGTTTACATATAAGGTTGGTGATGCCAGACTTATGGTTTACAAGGCTACCTTGTTGTTATGAAATCAAATAGGACTAATGGGTTACTAGTTTTTGAGGGCTCTGTCGTATTGGGGTGTGTATTTACTTGTTTGAAGGATTCTACCAAGTTATGCCATCATCAACTGATATATTTAAGTGAGAAGAGACTCAATGAACTAAGGAAACATAGGTTGTTAGATGGTACGGTACTTTAAAAGCTAAGATTTTTTAAAAACAGTGTATTAGGTAAGAACAAGAGGGTAAAGTTTATGCCCATCAACCATACATCGAATAGAGCACTGGATTATGTTCATTAAGACCTTTTGTGGTCCCTCTTGTAAAACTACAAGTGACGGAAGTTACTTTATGTCGTTGATTGATGACTATTCCAGAAAACTATTGGCTCTACTTTTGTTGACCAAAGATGTGTTATTTGATACCATTGTGATTTATAAGAAGTTGGTAGAGAATCAAATTGGGAAAGTGCTAAAGAAGCTTCAGACTGATAATGGATTGGAATATGTGAACAAAGATTCCACTAGCTATTGTGTAAATTTTGGTATTCCTAGACTATAAACCATAAGTGAGACTGTCCAGTAGAGCGGGCTTGCTGAGAGAATGAAATTGAATCTTGCTGGAAAGGGTTAGATGTATACTTTCATACAAGTAGAATGAGTCAATTATTTTGGGGATAAACCGTGGGATTGATCAACAAGATTCCATCTACGACACTTAAGTTTCCATGTGCTCAAGAGTCATGGACTAGAGAGGACCCTACGTAGGAACATTTGAGAGTGTTAAAATATGTTTCCTATGCACATCTAAAGAAATATAAGCTTAGGCCAAGACGACTAAATTTTTTTTCCTTGGCTATTAGGAAGGATTAAAATGGCATAGGTTTGGTAGCTTCAACTCAGATGTCAAAAGTATTTGATAAATATGGACGTTGTTTCGATTAGGAGGATATGCCATTAAAGAATGTGGTAGATACTCAACCTAGTACTATCGGAAATAGATATGAATGTGATGATATATGTGATCTTAAAAGTGAAGCTCGTGGAGAAGAAGATTTTGGACCTTGTTCTGATTCGAGTCATGCAGAAGAATTTTAACCATTGCATGAGTCTATGAGAGAGTGAAGGTTTGGTGTTTCAAGGTCTTCAAATGATCAGATGGAAGAGAAACACGATCTACGTAGTTATTAAATGTCGAGGAATAGAGTATAAAGACCAAGAAAACAACCATAGAGGTATATTTTTGCCAATGTAATTGGTTATACTTAATCAAAAATATAGGCATATGTTCTTGAAATCGAAACATATCATTACTATCAAGAGCAGTGATAAATAAAAGTGGCTCGTGACCATGAACGAATAACTGATATCTCTTAAGAAGATGAACACCTAGATTATTTTGAAGCAGCCGAAATGTCAACATATGGTTGAGATTAAATAAATACTCAAGAAGAATCCAAGTATTTTTTATGTTGAATTATCCATGCAAGGCTAAGATCATGGCAAAGGGTTTTACATAAAAGAATGGTATCAATTTCAATGATATTTTTTCACCGGTTGTGAAACAACTCTCTTTTTGCAATCTGTTGTCAATTGTTGCTAGATTTGATTTTGAGTTAGATCAAATAGATATTACTATTGCATTCCCGCATGGTGAATCAGAAAAGACAATTTACATGTGTCAATCGAGGGGATTTTAATAAGGAAATTAGTATCTTATGTGTTTGTTGAAGAGACCTCTCTATGGGATGAAATAGTCACTGAAGCAATAAAATTGAAACTTCTATTCTTTTATGAGATATATTTAATATATATATATATATAGTTGCTACAATAATATGTTTATTAAAATGAGAAAACATATATGGAGAGACGAGTCATATTGTTTTTGTATGTTGATGACATACTAATACTTGGAAGAGATATGATGAAAATTAAAGTGATAAAAACTCAGTTAAAAAGACAGTCCGAGATGAAGGATATATGAGAGACTAATATGATACTTATGCCAAGATTTAATGCCACTCAAACACCAATGGAAGCACCATATAAGAAGTACATAGTCGAGATACGTAAGCTAATGTCATTGGTAGCATTTTGTATGCTATGACTTATGCGAGACCTGATTTTTCTTATTTTGTAAGTGTTTTAATCAAATTCGTGTCAAATTTGGGATAACTATACAAGTCTGCACTCAAGTGGCTCATGGGATACTTCAACGGTTTGGCTATTGTATGGTTGTATTACAATCAGACGAATATAAGTGATAAAGTGTTAAAATGTTATGTTGTCTCTAATTATGCAGGTTGTCTCGACATAAAGAATTCTAATTTGAGTTATATGTTTAATGTTCTTGGAGGAGTGTTCAACTATAAGTCTTATATATAAAATTTCATTGTTTTATCTTTTACGGAAGCCGAATATTTGGATGCTACAGAATCCATGATGAAAGCTATTTGGCTGATGGGATTATTGAGTGAACTTACTAGTATGGAACAAGATGTGGTTTTGTTATGTGATAACACTAGTTCTTTTTATTTAATAAATAATCTAAAGTTCCATGAGTGAACTAAACATGTATACATTAAGGTCCACTTCATATGAGACGTGGGGGAAAGAGAGAAAGTGAATATGTCTAAGATTTCTAGCAAGAAAAATATTTTGGATGCTCTAATAAAGGTATTGCCGACTTCAAATCTCATGAACTACAAAAAACTGGTGGTATTGGATGTAGGTGATATGGTCTCTAAAGAGTAGAGCATTTGATGCAACCGATACTGGATTTACAATTAGCCGAAATATGGAATTGTTAAATGTAAGCTAGAAGTAACTCATACACAAATATATTATCGCATGATTGCATGAGCATAGTTGAACCTACACTGACATGTATCGAAAGGCCAAAACACCTAACCAAATTCCAAAAGTTTTTATAAGGAGTAAATAAGACTAAAATAATGAAAAAATAATAGAGAAGCGAATAATCGTTTTTCTATATAAAATTATCCTTGATCTACATTCAGAGTTTTTACTCATATTTATACAAGTTACATAAGACTGTCTTTCTCTTTCCACCTTTACTTTATGTCTGTTACAAATTTGAAGTAATAAATGTGTATTAACGTTTCTTAGTAACTTATAATATTTGTGTAAGTCTAATATAAATATTTCTCATATTTTATCACTATCCAGTATTATATCCAGAATAGTCTTATCAGGAGTCCCTCCATAATGATTGATTCGGAGGTATAATGAAACTTAAGGACTAAGCAATGGTTGAATAAAATATCTTGATGATGTAATCCTTGATTTTTTCCATATGTTCAGGAGACTACTTGTCTTTTCCTAAAGCTTGTGCTTTTGATTTTGTCAATTGTTGTGCCTTCGTATTTATGGCTGAAGTTGTCATATTTTTTATCGAGGCTATATGATGAAGTAATTATACTGACATGGCATCTAGACTCCTAAAAATCTTAATGGTTTTTTATTTTAATTTTCCTAGTCGAATGGTTACCAAACACGTCTCCAATTTGTTTTATACTTAACTATTATTGCCTTATTATTAACCTTTTTCATCCAAAACCTCCCTTCAGGATAAAAAAAAGTCTTTTTTCCAAGTAGAAAAATAGTATAGTTGTAGGCTGTTAGAGTATTACATATTTCCTTAGCTTTCTTAGATTCTTTATTGGATATGGATAAGTAGCCCTCCTAATATGTACTAAAGGATGAAATAAGGATTATGTTTAGCTTTTTCATCAAGGTACTTGTCTTGTATATGTTTTAGATTCATACTTGAAGTCATCATGCTTCAAGTCTTCATACTTCATTTCGTCATATCTCAGGTCGGCATGTAGTAGGTTAGCATGCTTTAGTTCAGTAAGCTTCAGGTCGACATGCTTTAGGTCAGCACGCTTCATATAATATCTTTCGATTCTATTTCCATCAATGTATCTCATCTTCCTCGTTTTTGTTGGTCGAGTTGACAAAGTTAGTAATCAAGGAGATTCTTTATTTCACCAAATAATTCTTCATAATTTTATTTTAGCATGGCACCATACTTATTATTTATTTCTCATAATGGGGTTCGATATATATATATGAGTAGTTCGTCGTAGCAATGAATTATTTTTAAATACATGCATGTTCACTAATATGTCTTATGATGAGTAAGGTGAGTATTAAAATATACCTCCCTTTTGGAGTTTGAAGTTTTGGAGTTCGAGTTATAATATAAATTCTTTGACGAGAACCAAGAAATATTTTTGGAATATTCTTTGATGAAATTATACTAGATATTCACTTTGATGACGAAGAGTTGATATGATGTTGTTGTGGAGGTATTTCATTGAAAACCGTTGCTCATTTGAAGACTTAATTTCTTACTAGATATCTCAAGTTTTATTCTTCAATTGGAAAAATTAATTTCAATTTATATTTTGTTCTTGTGGTAGTATGTAGTGGCTGCAATGGAGAATCAGGTGCCTTCTCGTTCATATTCATGTTGCATCCAGTCCATTGTAGCTCACGTTTGCAAATTCACGATATATCCACAACCCGGTTTTTCATTTCGAGGTTGGACTTCAATTCAATCCCGTTGGATCTTCTTTCTGTGGTAACACTAACAAGATGGATATTGACCATGAAAATTATATATGTAATTCTGAAAATGATGACCATCACGTTGACAAAGAGGCGCCAAAATATAACACCATTATCATGGTGAAATCAATTGAATAAAAAAATTCTAATGGAGATGTAAATGTTGGTACCATAGGAGAATTATATATCAATAAGATATTTTTGGCAGATTAGAGACCAAACAGTGTACCATATAGTGAACATATTGATGTGAGACAACGACCACACAATTACGCTATGGAGAAGCTCAAGTTAATCATACAAACAAATATCTATATTGTTACCACTCCCAACAATCTTCTACTCATTTTAGCAATGGTATTTGATCTACATCTGCTACTATGGTTGTCTTTGCAATCCTCCACCTCCAGTTCACGTACTTTTAAATTTTATATTTTCTTATGGTCTAATTTCTCCAACTGAAATCCAACAAGAAGTAAATGGTTTAACAAGTGGATTCATTCCATATCAAATAGCTCAGTTGTATAGTTTATACATAACATGTTCAACTTCTTTTCCAAACATATTCTATTTGCATTCTTGACAATTATCGGTAGCACATTGCATCTCAAGTCCATGAATTAATATTGGTGATACTTCGTAAACACAGAGACAATAATAAATAATAATATATCTTTTAAGAAAGACATTTATTTTATGAAAATAAATTATAATATATTACTAATGAATTAATTCTTTACGTTTACCATATATGCTCCTTCAATTTAGTAACTATCATTTTTCTATAAATATGAAATGAACTGTCATTTCTCTATAAATATGAAATTAATATTTCATTTATTTGCCAACAGATTCTCAAAAATAAAATCTGTTATTTATCAAAACAAAAAGTAGTATATTATTAAATAAAATATATTTGAAAGTTACAATTGTAGTAAATTCAGAACTGAAATTTAACAAATTTGATTCTTGAGTTGTAAATTAAAAAAGATAATATCGAACATAATCGAACTGAAAATTCAGTGGAGATTAGTAATATAACAAAAGAGCCAAGAATCATTGTAATCATATCTCATATTAATTCGTAATTGATGAATACAATAGGTAAAATGATAATGATCTGAAGTATAGTTTGTCTGAAGATGACACACGCGACCCTTTGGACCATAATATACAGAGGTAAATCAATTATCGACCATCGTTTTTCTATCGTAATAAAAAAATAAAATTCAAAGTCTTTTTTCCCTCAAAAGATAAAACGATTTTAGTTTTTATAAAAATGATAAACCAATTATTTCTTATAGAATACGTCAGTTTAAAAAGGACAAAAAATTCAATCAAACACCAAAAGATTTTTTATGGAGGAAATGAGACTAGAATGGAAAAAAATAATAGAGAAGTGAATAATCGTTTTGTAGTATAAAATCGTACCCGATCTACATTAAAAAAATTACTCTCTTTCTCTCTCCTCCTTTACTCTCTATCTATTACATATTTGAAGTAATAAATATGTGGTAACATTTTTTATTAACTTATAATGTTACATATAATTCTATTACAAAGATTACTCATGTTTTATCTATATTGTATAGATGAGATATGTTGAAACTCTCGCGATACAACTTGAACCATGACTTAGTGGGAGAGACATCTGCTAGATCCCAATGGGTGAGATAAGTTTATAATCATCTGACTATTGAGTCGAATGAGATATGTGTTTAGTTGAAGTATACTGATCTGAAGCAGGATAGTTTGAAGGGAGTTGATCAGAAGCGCTTTGTTTGAAGCGACCTGGACTGTAGCACCATAATTGATCGAAGTGGAGTCTTCTATTTGATAGGTCTCATATATAAATTGGGTCTCATTTTGATTTGTTTTATATTAATTAGATTTCATATATTAATTAGAATTTTGTTATTTATGAGGTTCATATATTAAAAATTTACGAGTTATTTTAGACTTTGATTAATGAGCTTTAATATGAACCATTTGATAAATAATTAAGGTTTTCCTTAAACCAAATAAAAAAAAATCTCATGTTGTTATTTCCTCCATAAAGGAAAATACACATTTCCCCTTATACCCATTTTTTCTTAAAAAACCATTACCCTAACATACCATTACTCATTCACTACAACTAAACCCATTCTTCACAAAACAACAAAACCAGTACCTTACAAATTGAAGAGAGGGAAAAAATTTGGAGAAGAAAATCCATTCTTCACAAAAGAGACAGAAGCTTGGTGAAGAAACCCATTCTTCACAAAACCATTCGAAGAGAGAAGGTAGATGGCTTGGAAAAGGTATGATTTCTTCATTTTTCTTTGCTTTTTCATTTTCGATTAGGGTTTGGTTTGGAAAAGTTTTCTGCAATTTTTTAAATGCATCGAGCATGTGATTCCGAGTGGGCATCTCGGAATCACATGCTTTTTTTTAAACCGAGCAACAGCTGATTCCGAGTGGGCATCTCGGAATCACATGCTTTTTATCGGATGATGTTTTTTGTTATTCAGATGATGTTTTTTGTTATTCGGATGATGTTTTTAACGGGACAGAAAGTTTGCAACTGATTCCAAGTGGCCCTCTCGGAATCAGTTGCACATTTTTTTTGAAAACTTGCAACTGATTCCGAGTGGCCCACTCGGAATCAGTTGCAACTTGGTTCAAACTTGAGACAACTGATTCCGAGGCCCACTCGGAATCAGTTGCAACTTGGTTCAAACTTGAGAGAACTGATTCCGAGTGGCCCTCTCGGAATCAGATGCACATTTTTTTTAAAACAAAATACACCTGATTCCTAATGTCCGGCTCGGAAATAGTTGTTTTTCTTTCAGAACTGTAAAAATCGGGTTTAGCTGAAAAAAATAAGTTTCGAAATATGTATTTTCAAGCTACGAAGTTGTAAAACGTAAAAACAAGTTTAAATTATCTTGCTTGTCGATTGAGTGCTGTTCTCCGGCTTTGTTTGGGTTTCTTCATTTTCCATGATTGAAGTTCTTTGTTTTAGAGTTAATTTTAGAGGTAGAATCATATATCTTGGATTAAAGTTAGGTTAATGGTGTGTTTTTTCATATAAGACTATCTATTAGATAAATGGCATCTAGTGATAAATTTGAAATAAAAATAAAGGTAATTTAATAAAAACAAGTCACTAGTGTTTTTTTTGAAAGATTGAGGAAATAAAAAATAATATGAAAGAAATAGCTTTGGCCATATTAGAATATTATAACGTGATTCATAATTTGTCAATTCACCTGTACCATAATTAAATTTTACTCGAAAAGAAAGTCAATTTGTATCCTATTTTTATAGAAAATTGTACGGTCTAACTAGTTTGAATTTAGTTGTAATAACCTTATTTCATCTAGTATAATTAATTTCTATCAGATTGGCATCTTTATTTAAATTTAGTTAGTAAAGCCTTGTTTCATTATTGATTGTCCCTACCGCTTATTATAAATAGTTCAATTTCTTTTCTGTTTTGTAATTCAATTTTATTTTATTGAAAACTGCCAACACGTGTTGGCTTATTATCAGTCTTCTAGTCATATTGTATATTTAATAATTTTGCTTTTGACCTAAAAGTAATTGTCATAAACATTTTTAACTATAAATATTATTTAAAATATATTATATTGGTTTTTTTATCTATCCTTTATATAACTATATATATCCAAATGTTGTTTAAGTTTAAAAAAAACATAGTTGATTTTTGTTTGATTTTTTTAGAGCAAAAATACCCTCAAATATCTATTTTTGTTCTGAGGGTCAGAACCGTTGGTGCGAAAGCGCACCACCACCTGTTCACGGGCCTAGAACCGGTGGTTCAGAGCCCTTGAACCGGTTGTTCATGGAAAAAAAATCATTTTTGGTCTTCTAAACTCTCATTTTAACCTATTTAAGTAAAAAAAAAATCTTCTTATTTAGTTTTATTTAAAAAAAAATTAGTATTGCAAACGAGCCATGATACAGATGGATATGCTAAAGATTTCACGCTGGAATATGGAAATATAATAAAATTTTATTAATTGATCTCAATATTTATTGTTTGTATTCATTGATTTTTTATACAATTTAAAAAATTAATTAAAATTTTAAATAATATATACAGACATTGTTATATATATATAATATTGGTACGTTATTATATATATTTATGAGTTATTATATATACAAAATATATATTGGTTACTATATATATTTATTTAATGTTTAAATATAATTACATATTAGATTTTTTATATATATATATATAAAATTTGTACCTTACTATATATATTTATTAAATTTATATAAGATTTTATTTATTAAAATTTAATATTTATAAAAGTTTTATGAGATTTTATTAAATAGTGTTTAATTTTTTTTAAACTTATTCCATTATTTATTGAGTGTATTTTTTATGACATTTGTATGAGGAGAATAAATAATTAACTTAAAATTAAATTTAAAAAAATCACATTTATTAATTATTAAATACATAAATTGTTAATAAATAATTAAATTAAAATATAAATTATATACATAAATATTAGAAAAAAAAACTGGTCATCAAACGGGGAGGAGACTACTTGATCAAATACCTAAAATAAACAATAAAAGTTATATAAACAATTAACACCTAAATTATAACCATTAAATATATAAACACTAAAATAACAAACTTTTTGAAAAAATTAATAATTTTGGGACGTTAGTTTTAAAAAAATTAAATTTTAAGGACTTCATTCTAAAAAAATATTAAGATTTTTTTAAAAAAAAAATTGGTCTGCACCCAACCCACGATGGGGTGCCCTGTCGTTTTCCATATATTATATATTTTTTTCATGTTTTTCAATCTTAAATCTAATTTTCAAATTAAATCTAATTCTAATTTATGTTTTTTTACTAAAAATCCTAACAATAACCTAAAAAATCAAAAATCTATAATTAAATTTAAAAACTACTTACTTTACCGTAAAATTTAGAGAGATATGTATTAAAGAGAAATAAAGAGTGAATATGGAGTGTTAGAGACAATGAAACGGAGAGATTTAATAAAAAAAACTTATATACTGTTAGAATGGTATTTCCGTCTAAAATTGGATAAACTTATATCAAATGTGGTTAAACTCAAACAAGTTTTTGATATATATAGCTTGACCCATATTGAAATCAATTGTCTCGCACTACTTTTCAAAACTATAAATAAAGATTATTAATTTCAAAATTTTAAAAAAAAAATCAAGTCAATAAATATTGTGATCTAATAAGAAAAAAATCATAACTTCAACCTATATTATAGTTCATAATCGAAAATGCGTAAAGTTTGAAATTAAAGTCGATGATAATATTAAAAACCAAAAGCGCTATTAGATTATTTTAGCTTTGTTTTTATAATTGATTTCCAAATAGGATTTTGTTTGTGTTGTTTTTTAATTAAATTAATACAATTGCATTTTTATTCATATATTTGGCCAAAGTGTGATATGATTTCCGGCATCCAAGATTTTACATTACAGGTATCATTTTAAAGAATTTATACGGTAACCAACACTAATAACAATTGTAAAATTTAAAATACGATATAAAAATATAAAATATATATATATATTAATTAATATAAAAAATAACATAAAATTCATATTGCAATGTTTATAAATTGTGAAAAAAAAATGTACAAAAAATAAAACTGAAAAGAAAACTGTTGTGTTTGTTGTTTGGTCCATATTTTCCTTTTACTTAAAATAAAATCCATAAATCAATTAAAAAAATCGTTAGAATATCACCCATATTTGACAAAAAAAAAATCGATTAAATATTTTTAAAATTTTTAATTCATTCATTCTAATAAAAAAACACAATTTGTTAAAATATGTACATTAATAATGTTAAAATGCTAAACGTCGTGGACCTTTTAAAATAAAGAAGCATCATTAGATCTGCTACTACCTTAACAATATAAGTATAGATGAACAGGTCAATCTATCGGTTTGCGGTCTACATGTAGATCTTACTACAAAATCAGAAGCCATAATATCTCCCAATTATATAGACTCGTCAAATTGCAAAGTTTTTTTTTTACTCCTAGAAACATCGACTTATATATAAGATATTATTTTCGATCTAAACAAAAAAAAAATTATTCATTTATTTATTATATATTATTTTCAGTTTAAACAAAATGAAATAAATGATTAAGTTAGGATACCGAATTTATTCTTATCTTCTTTTTATATTTGTGAATACGATCTTATTTTTACCGCAATTAGATACAGCGAAAAACATTGTTTTGTCACGGTAAATTAAAACAGGGAAGGACATGAACCATCCTCCTTTTGACATGTAGCGGAAGTTATATTCTGTAATATCATGTTAAGAATATTACACCACGTAAGGTATAACAAAATTAAATCATTCCGTCAAACGACCCGAAAATTACGATATCCGATAATCTCGAAGAATGTCCCCAATTATATAGACTCGTGAAAATGCCATTAGAGTGGTAGCGAGGAAATCATAATAAACTTGTATTATAATGTGGTACCTAATTTGACTTTGAACGACGACTAGTTGGTGGAAAATGTAGTATAACTGTATAAGGAAATGATGTTTCTGCTTTATGTTCTATGTACCTAATAATAGCCCATTACTCCTTATAATGCTAATCATACCGTAAGAAACATTGTACTAAAAGTAATCCAAAAATAATTGGATATGATGTGCCAACAACCGTAGTAGGGTATCTATTGCAAGACCTAATCAATCTTATGCGCTGGCTGCCTCCTTCGAGAAAAGCTTTATTAGATTAGATCTAAGAAGAAAAGTTTTAAGTGACTTCAAGTAATGACACCCAAGATAAATTCTGATAGGAAATCATATAATGTAATGCCTTTTTTTTTATAAATACTATATTTTATATACTATCCGATTTTCTTATTTACAATTTATCAAAAATATATAAATAAGTTATTGGTTTATTTTTATTTTTATTTTATAAAAAAAATTAGATTAAAAATATTAAAATCCTTTTTTTGTAAATTTTAATTTTTAATTCAAATTAAATGAGAACAAATGTTTATTATTGTTAAAGATATTAAGTCTAAGTTCATTGGTTCATATGTTTTATCTATAGACAAAAATAATCGTTAAAAGAAAATTATCTTTAATCCGTGAAGTCGTTTTTTTTTATTTCTAATATTTGTAAAAATGTACTAGACAAAAAATCTAAAAAAACCTTGAACCTCTAATAAATTACAACCAATACCATTAAAGACTCTAAACTACTTCATGCAGTTGCAAACACACTTTAAACTAATAAACCATCATTTATTTTTTCCAAACTACAAAAACCTTAAAACACTAAACCCGTAAACCCATTTATTTCAAAACCCTTAAAACATTCATAACATGACCGAAAGTGAGTAAGAACAAATTCCCCTAAAGACCAACATGGACGTCGATGATGTACATTGCTTTCCACCGATTTATTTTTTTTGCAAAATAGAGAGTTTTTAAAAAATCTATTTTTTGTGTTCTTCGCCTTACAATGGCGTCGAGCTAGTGTTTTTCGCCAACAGTAGTAGGGAAGAGAACACTCCATACATCATGGGCTGGCGTAACGGTCATAGTCTATGTCACACGAGTGGCGTGTAGATATTCTGGTACGACATGGGATGGCTTATGGAGTATTATATGCGTCATACTACTAGCGGTATAGCCTAACATAATCCGGAATCCTGATTTAATTGATTTGTTTACTTATTTAATGTTGCAAGAGGTTACCTAATGTGAAATTTTTCTTGTTTCCGACTATGCTCACCATTTCACCACTAACGATGAGTATAACTTAACTCGATGACCAAGTAGTTCAAAAGTACGTGGAAGTCGTTAGGTTTCTCGATTAATATAACATCTAGGAAGCAGTGGAAAAGATGAAGAATACCAAGAGTATATTATCAGTGTGAGCCATTTGGTATATTTAAATTGGTTGTTAGAGAGTGTGACTCCAAGCGTAAGGCTACTGGTAGCAAAACAATTAATTGTCATCTTCATTTGGTAGACAATCTGATAAGAGGCGACGATAAGTGGTATCTAAGTGACTTTTCGGCAAGCACAACCATTAACTGATTAAGTATGCCCAAGGTCATTTGCAATGGTCCAAGTTAAAATCGAAGGAAAAAGAGCTCGTCGATATTTTCACGGTGAACGAAACTACTCCACGATAAATATTTGGTGTTTTGAAGAAGGCCGATCCGAAGAATGTGTCAAATATGCGTCACGTATACAATCACCGTGAAAGAACGAAGATGGGTGAAAATGATGTTCATTCCCAGATACAATGCTTGTTAGCTAAATTATAATTGTACAAGTACAAGTATGGGGAACACACGACCAACGATGGTTCGAACGTGATAACCTTTTTTTTTACCACCCATTTAGTATTGATTTGCTACAGATCTTTACATGCTTTCTAGTCATGAATAACACATACAAAGTTATTAGTTAGAGGATGCCTTTGTTTGAAATATAGTAACATTGACCAAAAAAATGTTTTGCATTGGTTTCATGTTTATGCTGAATGAAAAACAAGATAACTATGAATGGTTATTGGGATGCTTGAAAACGATAATGGAGGATAATGATTGCAAATTTCCTTATGTTATAATTACGGATCGTGAACTTACTTTGATGAATAATATAAATAAAATATTTCATAGCGTGAGTCACATGTTATGCGAGTGGCATATTAAAAAGAATGTTAATGGGAAAACTACAAAAATGTTTAAAGACGGTAAGGTGTTTAACAACTTTTTCGCGGCTTGAAATGACATCGTTTCATCCACTACCGTTGACATCATGAACGAGAGGTGGTTAAGATGCGGCCCGTGTTCAAAGAACATGATAAAGCGGTCGATTATGTCATAGAGTTGTGGATAATGCTTTATAAAGAGAGGTTCGTACATGCATATACAAACACAATCATTCATTTCAATAATCCCACATTCAACAGGACAGAAATCTCGCACGCTACGTTGAAAAAATATATTGGGTCAGGTCGATTGAATTTCAATGGGTTTGGGGAGAAAGTACATGGTTTGTTGGCAATGCAACATTCGACCATAAAAGAGTCGATGAAGCTTAGCAAGTTTCTTCTAATTCACAAATTTCAAGACTTTAAACATTTCAATTTTTTATGGGGTTACGTATCACCTATTGGATTGGCGATAGTATACGATAACTTTGTTGATAAAAGCAGATGTCATAAATCTTCATGTGTTTGCATCGTTTGTACGATCTAAAGTTAATCGTGTACCCACAAACTAGAAGCAATCTGAAGAGCGGACGGATATATACCTACTCAAATTATATACGAGCATTGGAAGAGACTAGACATCGTTCCCCGAAACCAACCAGCAAAGAAGAGATGAAATTAAATTTTGGAAATCTAAATGCTAAACTTGAAGATTTTTCACGTTTACGAATGACACCATAGGCTTAAAATGTTCTAACACATTTTGGATCCTTCGACATCACTCATTTGCGAATCTCTGCAAAAGGTTAAAACCCGTGGTAGAAGTCCCGAACGTGTCGGAGGTCGCGGTCGTGGTAGCGGTAAAGGTAACAAACTGCAACGGGATTATTCAGCGAAAATGAATCATTTCTATCACAAATACGTCAACCAAGAATCGTAAGAGTCTCACGATAGTGCTGAAACTTCAAAAATACTAGCATCCGCCGCAAGTTTGGTAACCCCGGTCGAAACTTTCGGTAGCACCGCACGAACGTTCGCACACATTCGTACTAACTCTGGCTCAAAACCACCAAAAAATAAATAAAAATGGGTTGCATGTGTAGGTTTAGAAACTTTTATTTCATCGAATAACATTACCACTATACCGCCATTTACGGTTAAACCAATTCTGTCGAGGTTACCCAATATGCCGGACTTGAGGTATTCGAAAGACATACCTTAATTTATGCGTCCTTTCATAAGTCGAATTGCAAATGTAATGTGCGACGGTAATTGTGGTTTTAGAGATATCACACATGGTATGCTCGGTTACGAAACTAGATGGCAAATGGTTAGAGAACCATGGTTCACGAGCTAAAAATGCATCGAGAGTTTTATAAATGTGTATCTTATTATGATGACGGTAGTGAAATCGATAAGGAGCTACACTGCTTGAGTTATAATAAAGAGAATGTACCGATCTAAAATTGGATGTCGTATCCTAGTTGCGGAAAACTAGTCGCAACGACATTCGATTGTATTTTATATTGCCTAGCTTGTGGTTGAGGTACGACTTACTTAATGGTGAAACATTCACCACAAAAGAATGGTTATATAAAAGAGATCGATGTCACTATTGTCAATACAACCCATTTCGTTCACGTAAGTAAACAAATTTTAATTTTAAATGCATTTAGGTATTTATTATCTAAATGCACAAATGATAGGTCGATTTTGTTCAAGTTTCATCTTTACTGACTATAGATCCAACATGGATGCACACGGTGACTCAGAGTGAAACGCAAGAGAAGCCAAAAGGTATAAAAACCCTAATTTTATTAAATAAAAACAACTCTCCTCAATGTATAGAAGATATGTTTATATAAGGGTTCAAGTGAAACCCTAAAACCAAAAATATGAAAATTACTAAAATATCCTAAAGTATTAAAAACGCAAAATAAGATGATAGATGAGCCAAAATTCCTAAAAAGGCCCATAGCTCACAAGCAAAGCTGGTGACTTGTGTTCGTGACGTCGTTTCCTTCCAAACAAGGTGCTGTGGGTCAAAATCAGACACCGGAGCTCCAAACTGTCAATTCACCGTATTCTTCGGGTGATCGTCAGTCTTCATAAATTTCAGCGCTAAACTGTCTGCATCATTCCCGCCGGGGTCGAGAAGATTCGTCCTCGAATCAGAACCAGTCTCCTCGTCAGAAGAGTCACCTTCATAAGGAATTAGATGCTTAACATTAAAGACATCAGACATACGAACATGGTTAGGCAAACGCAGTCGATAAGCATTCGGGTTGATCCGCTCCACAATCTCCACCGGGCCAATCTTCCGGGCGGCCAGTTTGTTGTACTCACTAGCAGGGTACCGATTTTTGGTTAAAACTGCCCACACATAGTCACCAACATCTGTAAACACATCAATCCCAACAGAGCTAGCAATAGGAAACACATCGGCAAACACATCAGTCACAACAAAGCTAGCAATGGGAAACACATCTGCAAACACATCAGTCCCAACAGGGCTAGCAACGGGAAACACATCTGTAAACACATCAGTCCCAACATGGCTAGCAATAGGAAACACCTTTGCAAACACATGAGTCCTAACAGGGCTAGCAATAGGAAACACATCTGCAAACAAATTAGTCACCACAGGGCTAGCAACAGGAAACACATCTGCAAACACATCAACTATGACAACCTCCGGTGTAACCTCCGCCATATCATCATCATATGTATCAAACTTTGGAAGACCATCATGAACAATGGGGGCCGGTTCAAATGCCTCGTGAGAGAAAAGACCCCTAGCACCCGCAGCATTCGGACATTCTACTTGACGATGCCCTAATTCTCCACAGTCAAAGCAACGTAACTTACCAGCAGAACGGTTGGACGCACCAATGGGAACAATGGGAACGGTTGGACGTGGAACTAGTTTGGACGCCGAAGTCCGTGAAGGAGCACCAGTCTGTACGCCAATCTGGGTCCGGCGAGCCAACTGTTTTTCTGCATGGAGGGCACGCCGATGGGCTTCGGAAACAGAGCACGAGTCGAACATGTTCAACACATCTTGAAGCTGAAGACGCAACCCACCAATATAGCGGGATAACCGCTGATGCGGCGACTCGTTCACATCCGTACGAGCCAGCAGCTGATAGAATTCTTTTGTATATTCGTCCACAGATCGAGGTCCTTGACGAAGATTCTGGAGTCGCTGGAATAGTTCCCGCTCGAAGTTGTAAGGTAGGAAAGCCTTGCGGATTTGTTTTTTGGACTTCTCCCAACTGTGGACTTTATCCATGCCTTCACGCTCACTGTTCTTCGTCACTTGCTGCCACCAAGCCTGTGCCCTGCCGCGCAGGTGGATGGTGACCAACGCGACCCTTCTCTCCTTAGGAACTTCCTTGAAGTCCAGCACTTCCTCAATCTTGGATAACCAATCAACAAGCGCCTCTGCCTTAAGGCTACCATCAAAGTCCGGGATGTCTACCTTAAATCCAAGCTCCCATCGTCGGCCGTGAGAAGTATTCTGTTCGAACCCCTCCCCTAAAGGGTTATCGATACCTTCAACCTCCGTGCCTTGTTGCCTGGCGTTAAGATCAGCCATCTGACGGGCAAGATCGGCTACCTGACGGCGTAGGTCAGAAACTTCATGATCATCTAAATCACTTGTATCTCTAGTCACTGCAGCGCCACCGCGACCGCTGGTTCTTCCTCGCACCATCTCGCAGGACTGCGTGTGTCTGATACCACTATGACTCAGAGTGAAACGCAAGAGAAGCCAAAAGGGATAGAAACCCTAATTTTATTAAATAAAAACAACTCTCCTCAATGTATTGAAGATATGTTTATATAAGGGTTCAAGTGAAACCCTAAAACCAAAAATATGAAAATTACTAAAATATCCTAAAGTATTAAAAACGCAAAATAAGGTGATAGATGAGCCCAAATTCCCAAAAAGGCCCATAGCTCACAAGCGAAGCTGGTGACTTGTGTTCGTGACGTCGTTTCCGTCCAAACAAGGTGATGTGGGTCAAAATCAGACACCGGAGCTCCAAACTGTCAATTCACCGTATTCTTCGGGTGATCGCCAGTCTTCCTAAATTTCAGCGCTAAACTGTCTGCATCACACGGCTAGAGACGATGTTAGTTATTGGTCGATCTCCTTTCTAGATAAAGTCCAGGTTTTCTCAAGACTATAAAATCCACCGACACAATCTGTAGAATGTGAGCAATTCATAGTTGACTTAACCAAAGACTTCTAATTGTATTTGTGTTGTTTTTTGTGGTTTTTATGTTGTAAAAAAATTTAAATTATATATTAAAGCAACATTAGACTTGTAGTAGCATTGATCCATGCATGATTAAGATGTCGTTTAAAATATTATTTTTTCAAAACTTTTAAACAACCAATCTGTCATGTGTTTAGCGTATGTATCCGATTCCACACCAATTGTTGGCGTAGAGATAAGTAATTACACCAACGGTTGGTGTGAGTTTGGCCCCCCAAGCCACTGTTTCGTGTGGGTGGGGGGCACCACGCCTTAGCTTGGTATTGACCGCCAAAACTGGAAAACTAAGACTGTGCCAACCTTAAGCCTCTGGCCTATTGCCTCCAGTGCACGGTATAATATAGGCACCTTCTATTATTTTTAAAAACTTACTTAATGTGTGTAAGTTAACCGCTTAAAATCATGTATTATTAGTGTTTTTTAAAGATGTATTTGTGAAGGATAAGCCAATGTATAAGTCTCCAAGGGCTCTTAGTTTAAAGTTATCAATAGGTTCTAAGTCTATGTTTTATTTATTTAAAAATGACACATTAAATTGGGTGATTAGTTTATTTTTCTTAGATGAATAATAGGTTTTCATGGGTGTATCCCCTAAAACAAAAGAGTGATGCACTCTATACTTTCCTAGAGTTGAAGAAACTATTTGAAAATCAATTTAAAATACACACTCAAGTCATACAAACTGATTAAGATGGAGAATATAAAGCTTCCTTAGCTGTTACCAAGAGTTGTGGGATTAACCTAAAATATTATACACTTATACCTCTTCCTAAAATATTATACCCTCAAACCTAGCCCTTTCAACCAACATATATTATATGCACACCCATTCTAAGTCAGGTACATCTAAGGCTAAGAACATTTACACTAGTCTTATCAACATAATTGTGAGTTCACGTAAGCACTAACAAGTTTCAAACAAGGTATTTCTGATTCTGATTGGCTTAAAAATGTGCACGTTGAGTTTCAGGCTATGAAATCTAGCAATAGATGGTCTTGACACCCTAGGTTCCTAACATGAATGTTGGTGGAATTAAATGAATTTACAAACTTTGGGGATAATAGTACATTATAAAGGTACAAAGGATGTTTGGTGGCTAAAGGGTTCCATAAACAATCAGGTTAGTTTTGAGAATTGTTATGTCGAGAAACTAGGGAATTCGACGACTAGACATCAACAATGATTTCCTAAATGGTCACTTACAGAAATAGTTTTACATGTCACAGCCACATGGTCTTGAGGACCCATAAGTACACAACACATTTGTAAATTTCACAAAGCTCTTTATGGGCCAAAACAACCCCAAAACCATTATTTTCAAGGCTCAAAGATGTCCTAGTTAACTAGTGGTTTTTAATGCTCCAAGTCGGATAAGTATTTTTTTCTTTTACATCACTTGACGTGTAACTCTAATCCTCATAATCTATGTTGATGATATAATTGTCACCGAGAATAAGTCTCAAAATCTTCAAAGTTTTATCAAATTCATTAACTCTAGGGGTTTTCTTCAAAGACATTCGCAACCACCACATATTAATAGGTGTGGAGATTATCAGGGAAAAATTAGGCATATACATCACATATAAGCAGTACATTGAAAACTTACTTGAGTCATCTGGTATGAGAAAATCCAAAGCTTGTGACACTCTAATTTGGATTTACGACCGTCGGTGTCTCTTCGTGACGATAATCTCTTTCATGACCCTAGATTATACCGTAGTATGTTAGGCATACTACCGTACTTCTTGAACATAATGCAGGATATCGCCTTTTTTAATAATATTTCACAGTTTTTAAAAGAATCATTAAATTTTCATTTATAAAATGTTAAACGTATATTTATATACTTATCTAGAGCTAAGCATCTTGGCAAGCATTTGAAATCATTTTCTCAGTTCACCCTCACTGGCTTCTCTGATGTTGACCAGCTAAGCTCCATCAATGACCATTGATCTGTCTGGGACTACTATGTATTTCTTGATACTTTTTTTAATCTCATGGTCTTCCAAGAAATAATAAATTTTTGCTCGTTTGAGTACTGAGTCAGAGTATAGGGCCTCCCTCCGTCAATCTATCTTCTGAACTCATCTGACGATAATCCCTTTTTCACGAGATTCAAATTCCTTTAGCCATGACTCTCGTCGTGTGTTATAATAACATGAGTGTTGCCTCTATGGCTTGAATCATATCTTCCACGTGTGAAGAAAGCAAAGAGAAATTAGTATCCACTTTATTCGTGACCAAATTCTCCGATGAAGTTTGGAAATACGATTCATTTCATCTCACGAAATAGCTAGTAACTTTTTCATCAAATCCCTCACTCACGTCTGATTTCAGTTCTTGAGAAGTAAATTGGGACTTTGAATCCCTCCATTCAGTTTGAGGGGGTGGAAATATAAAATCACAAAACATTCTAAAAGAAATTAAGTCTATGAAAATGGTGATGGAAATAAATCTGGAGATGGAAGCTGTTAGGAGAAAATGAAGTTATGTTTCAAGTACAGCTAATCCTAAGTGTTACAAGGGTACGTGTCCAACTCTTAAAACGAGAAAGCAAACAAACCAGATTAAAAGAAAAACTTTGGACATGAGGACCTGGACTCAAATTGTGGTGTAATCACAGTCAAACCCAAACTGGAAACAAACCTCAGAGAAATAACATCTCATAGATGATTCAAATATAATTATTAAAGATAAAATTTTATAACATATTTTTAAAATACTTATTTTGCAATTTACAGTACAATAAAAAAATTGTACGTTTAGCGTACGCGTTATAACAGTGGTTTCCTAAGGCTTATTGAGAGTTATGTGGATAATTGCTACTTTTTAGTTTTGGTTAATGGAGAAGTCAAAGAGTTTTTTAAATCAAACAAAGGATTAAGGCAGTGTGACCCATTGTCACCCAGCCTGTTTATTATGGCTGAGGAGTATATAATAAGGGGATTTAAGGTTCTCTCTAATGACCTCCCTAACACAAGATATAAAGAAAGAGGTTCAATGAGCATACCTTGCTTGTGTTTTGAAGATGATCTACTCATTTTCTGCACAGGGTCTACTGATTCTGTCTCAAAGATCCATAATAACCTGAAACACTATGACAACGCCTCTAGTCAGTTGGTGAATAATTAGAAAATCAAAATTTATTACATCTAACAAACTGTTACCTCAAAGGATCTCTGATCTGGAAAGCATTTTAGGATTCAAGAACTCTTCTATTCCCTTCAAATACTTGGGATCAACAACGAATAAGAGACACAGAGTTAGTAACTTTGAAGAGTTGATTATGAAGATTGGGAAAATGATAGATGAGTGGGATCACATGGTCCTATCCTTTGAAGGAAGGTTAATACTTATTCAGTCCGTCTTATCTTCATATCTTAACTTTGATACCCAACACTCTATTATTCCTAAGACTGTGGCTAAGAGGATTGAAGTGTTGTATAATAAGTTCCTATGAGGCACTAACAAGATTTCTATTAGCTGGGCTCAATCGTCTGTAAACCCTATAAGGAGGGTGGGTTAAAAGTGAGAAAAATCAAAGATTGAGAGACAGTCTTTTCCTATAAATTGTGGTATATTTTCAGGGTGCAAGAATCTCTCTAGGCCAGACTAATTCACTCTTATTGTAGTAATTTCCACCCTTTAACTGCTATCAAGCCTTCTAATTTTTCTAAAAGACTATGAGCAGTAAGAGATATGGCTGAAAGGTTTATTATTTGGAAAGTAAACTCAGGAAATATGGATTTTTTTTGGATAAATGGTATTCTAGCTATCATTTTGTCAACATTACTACTTTAAGGATAGAAGCAATTTTGTTAGGTCCAAGATTAAACATTTCTAGGGAAATGGCAGATGGGATCTTTTTGAAAATTAAAAATGTTGTGGACTCTTCTAATATCCATAACATTCTCAAAATTTGTATTTCTAACAATGGTGATGATAGGGTCAACTGGTCTTTAAGTTCTTATGGAGATTTATGTACTAAATCTACATGGAATGCAATCAAGAAGAAAAGTAACTTTTCTAACCTCTATAAAAAAACTTGGAATAGCGCAACACCTCGAGAATACTCATTTCTCTTGTTGAGGGCTCTCATGAACTTTCTCTTTGTGGATTCTGCAATGCAAAAAAAGAAAATTCAATTAGCCTCTTGGTGTCAGCATTATGATAGCAGTGAAAACATAAAACATGTATTTGCTAGTTGTCAAAAAGCATAGGACATTTGGAATTACTTTGCAGCTAGTTTTAATATTCATATTTTGAGAACTATGACCTTATCTCATCTCATAAGATCTTGGTATTGGTCTGTTAAGAGTGAAGTCCATATTCGATCTATTATGCCTTCTATTATTATGTGGGTCATCTGGTATGCTAGGAACAAGAAAAAAACATGAAAATAAAGACCTCAGCTCTATGGATATGATAAACTACATTATCTATATTCTGACTGGTATGGACAGAGCTAATCTTCTAAAAGGATAATTTTGGGGAAATGATGCTAGAATTAGAGTTTCGATGGGCTGTACAAGCCAGTTGAGTAAACAAATAAGGCCAATATCGCTTAAATGGAAGAATCATAAGCTAGGGAGGTTTATACTCAACACGGATGGTGCCTGTAATAACTCAGGCAAAATCAGTGGTGGAGGAGTCTTGAGAGATAGTCAGGATAAGGTGGTCTTTGGTTATGGTCGCTTGTATGGAAAATGGAACACTATTATTGCTGAATGCAAAGCTGTTTTAGATGGGTTAAGCATATGTTACTCTAAATGAATTACTAATTTGGATATTGAGACTGATTCCCTTATCCTTGCTGAAATTTTTCTTACTGGGAAGGCTCTCTGGTTTCTTTTGGGAGTTCTCAACTACTGTCGTAAACTATTATCTTCGAACATGATTCTGAGACATGTTTTTAGAGAATAGAACGAAGTAGCCAACTTGTTTGCGAAGGCTACCTTGGATGCCCAAAAAGCTATGGACTTCACAAATCTTCAAGTTCTAGCAAGGCTCATTGTCATTACTTTCCTTAAAGAATTGGAAATATGGTATATCAGAATTAACTCTAAAGATTAAGAAGAGATTGGTACCTAGGTTTTCTCTTCATCTTCAGTTATTCATCGTTCTAGGGTTTTTCGGATCAATTGGGAATGCAGTCTTCAATTCTTTGGGTATTATTTTTGTGGAAGATTATTTGGGAGTTCTGTGGCGATTCAATGGAATCAATGCTTTTGGTTTCTCGATTTCAAGGTTTGATTATTCTGGGTTTGATTCGGTAAGGTAGGATTTCTGTGGCAAATGGATTTTGGCTTTGATTTGGTTCAAGGAAAAGGATCTCACATTGGTTTGATTGATTTGTCTCTGATTCGATCTAAAGAGTATTTTGGCTTAAGGGTTTCTGTTGGTGGATGGGTTTAGAAAGATATGTGGTCGAAAAAAAAGAAGAGCAAGAGGTTTGAGTTTGTGATTACATGTATTCGAACCTAAAATACTACATGTGCTTCTTATGGATTTATCCACTTTCTAATATAATAATACAATTTGATTGGAAAAGAAAAAAATATATACGGGCTATAACAAATTGAATACATTAAAATAAAATAAAAAAATTCATCATTTTTTCTTCAAAATTCCAAATGCCGTATCATTAATTTTTTATTATAAATATAACATAACTCCAAAATATATTTTGAATTATAAATTTTGAAATTGAATTATATAAGTTTTATTTTGAAATCATGTATTTTTATATAATTTAATATTTGTATTTAGTTAGAATATAAATATAGAAGTTTGTGAAATTTTATCGCCCCCTATTAAAAAATTAAGTATATAAAAACTTACGGTTATGGAAATATTGAAATTAAAATATTTTATTATGTTTTAAGGTATAATATAATTTCTTAAGGTCACTCGAGTTATAATTTTTCTATTTTATTAAAAGCTAGTTATCTTAAAATTAAAAAATGCAAAGTATGTAACTTAACAAAAACAGATAGAGGAAACTAATTCTTCCATCACTTTTTTTTATTTTTTCTATAATTCAAATTCTAAAAAACACTTATCACTTGCTTTACTATTTTATCCTTATTTTTATTTTTTAATTTATAATTTTATGCCACTAACCATTCTCAAGCACATATATCAACAAACAAAAGATTTTACCCAATTGAATCCAACATATATGTTTTAACTTATAAAATTAAACTCTAAAAAAAACCCTAAATTTAATAAAAATTATCTATAGAGGAGGAAGACACCCAAACCAAAGATTTAACACCGAAAAACATCTCACAATCAACCAACAATGTAATTTAATCATGTGTTTAAGTTGTAGATTCATGTAACTTGAAAATCCGTATTAAAAAAATCATTCTAATCACAAATCCCGATTTTTGCAGGTTTTAGCGACAAACACCAGATTCTGAGGTGGTATCTCAGAATCAGTTGTTTTTGTACAGAGCAACTAATTCTGAGATACCATCTAGGAATTAGATGTTTTGTGCAAAATCAACTGATTCTAAAAACAACTGATTCCGAGATGTCACTTCGGAATCAGTTGTTTTGTGCAAAAACGGATTCCTAAATATCATCTTAAATATCATCTCGGAATCAGTTGTTTGTCGCTAAAACCTGCAAAAATTGGAGTTTATGATTAAAAATAAGAAAAAAATAAATATGTCATTTCATTTATGGAACAAATAACAACATAGAATTTTTTATCAAATATAAAAGAAATAACATATTTGATGGACGAAATAGCTTCGTCCAAACCAATATCAATAATAATATATTTTTACTCACATTAGTTGAAGTACTTGCGTCAGGACCTTGATTAGTGCATTCCTTCGCGTACTATCAAAATAATAATAATTTTTTGATAAAATTCTACATCATGATTAGATTACCACCACGATTAGTATCATTATTATTATCATCTCGGCGGTTATATAAAATATCCGTCCCACAAAAACATATATTTATCCGTTAATTACTGAATAGTGTCCAGTTGTCTTGTTGCACAACCTTGCCATTGATCTGGAATTCCACCAAGAGAGTGTGATGGAGATGGGAGTAGGAACACAAGCATAGATGGAGCCAAAAAGCTTTAATAAGACACAATACCTTTTCATAAATATTTTATACATTTTTTGTGCTAGAGATGTCAATTCATAAGCTACGCACTTGGCATCATAATACAAAAAAAAAAACATAAACGAATTTGAGAAGTAGAAATTGGGAAAGGTTTGAATTTGTTTTTATAAAAAAACATATAGTGGAATGCAACTAAATGATACTAGTGTAGAAGGAGGAGACAATCATGGACGCAGGTATTGGATGGGCATCACCCGATTTTGTGTAATGGATAGTTCACTTGCAAGCACTCATTAACACAAGTGGAGGAAGGCAATTCAATATTCTAATGGGTTTGGTTAAATTAGGGTCTAATTGGCTAACCAGTCCCAATTTTAATCATATTCAAACAAATTTTAAGTAGCCCAACATTATATCCAAAACACCTTTTCATTTCTTACTAACTCAAAACCTTAAACACTAACCATTCCCAAATCTAAACCAGCTCCAACCCAACATTCCATCTCATTTCCAAACTTCTACAACCTTGCAAAATCAGCCCAAAAATCAGATTCGAAGAACTCTACTACATCAATACCAAGCCAAGAACTACTATGGGAAAGGGAAAAGAGTAAGTTTTTACTCTTAAATGTAGTTTTTTTTGTATATTTGGTTTTGCTTAAGTTTTTTTGATTTTGATATGCATAGGATATTAGAATTGGCGAAGTTTCGTTATGAAGTTGTTTTTAGTTGTCTAGTGATGCTATGGTAGATATGGTTTTGGCTGATTTGGTTTTTTAGGAAGATTTAGGAATTTTTTTTCAGGTTGTTAATGGCGGTTTTGGGTATTTTCGAACCTCCCCCGCCGGTTGAGTGTTTGGATACCCAACGGGTGACATTTTTTTTCCAGAACTTCATCCTTCCCCGTCGGGTATTAGTGGTTTAGACCGGCGGGGAACAGATATTTTTCCAGAACTTCATCCATCCCCGCCGGTAATGGGCTGATTGACCCGGCGGGGAAGGATGAACTATCTGACCTGTGTTTATGTTCCCCGCTGGCTGTTGGCCGATTGACCCGGCGGGGAGAAAACTCTAATTTGAAAATTAAATTTTCTACCTGTCGGGTGAAAAATTGTCAACCGGCGGGTAGAAAATATAATTTTCAAATTAGAGTTTTCTCCCCGCCGTGTGAAAATTGGTCACCCGACGGGGAAACGTGTTATTTTTCTAAAATTACTAATTTTTTTTGCTTCGTTCTAACTTATTTTGTTGTGATTGTTCCTGCAGACACGAAGCACCTCGCGGGAAGGAGAAGACGGCCAAAGCGGCGAAGAAAGACGAATGTAGCCGACGGCCGGTGGTCGATAGGCCCGAACATGGGGAGCGGACCGAGCGTGATCGGACCGAGCGCGAGGTGCACCAGGGCCACACGGAACGATCCTTGCGGCATAGGAAATATGACGCCACAAGGGATCGCGGTGCCACAAGGGAGGCCGTAGAACAATCTTCTCCTCCACGAGAGGTGCTCCCCATTCAACAGCGTCGTGCGCTAGTAGACGAGGAGGACACTGAGGAGGAAACGGAGGTACATATGCCACCAACTCGAAGAGAGGTCCGTGCGGAAGGGCATCCAACCGATCTGGAGGGATGAAAAAATCTATTTCTATCCCAAAATAGCGTCCTTCTCTTCCCCGACTATGCCCAACATGAGGCGTACTGCGCCTTCAAAAATGACGTAAGTTATCGAATTAATTATATGTTTGATTAGTTAAATTGTTGTGTTAACATTATATATATTTTTGAATTTTTTTACAGTCGCGCTCGGGTATTACGGTCCAGTCCAAGTACGGTCTGTTTGGTCAGTGGGACCTTAGCAAACAAATGGGGGTTAGGGCTTACCTCAAAGAGACACCATTTTGGTCGTTGATGCGGCAACTACCAAAGTTCAACAACAACGTGCAGTTGGCCGAGGTGTTCAGTAAGAGGTGGCACCAAAAGACTAACACATTCCAGTTTTCCTTTGGGGAGATGACCTTGACACTGGATGACGTGTACGTGGATACTGGCCTCCCGGTTGAGGGGAGAATTATCGATGTCTATAAGCCGGATCCGATAGAGGCGACGTACGCACGCTATGCGGACTTGTTGGAAGTTTCGGCTGATGATGTGCGGCAGGAAATGGAGGCGCACGACGGGAGTGGATTCGGGCTCCGATGGCTTATGACCACATTCTCCGGGGGCGAGTACTTAGATTCCAATGCCGCCCTGACTACAGATATGAAGAAGGCAGCAGCTAGGGCATACATCTTGTTCATCCTTGGGTGTACTATCTTCACCAACACGAGCCAGAAGAGCATCTAGTGCGATTCTCTCCATCACCTTGAGGACTTGACGAAGGTAGGTGAGTACGCATGGGGTACTTGTGCACTCGTGTGGTTGTACAAGAGCTTGGGAGGCATTTCGAAGCACTCATTGGAGAGCTTGGTCGGGTTCTCGGCCTTGTTTGAGTGTTGGGTCTATGACCACTTCCCTATTTTCCGCGCATCAGTAAATAGTGGTTATAGCCCAACGGATCGGAAAATGCTGGCGTGGTTGCCCAAAAAAATCCCGGTATCATTAGCTCGCGGGAAGCCGTACTACCGTGACATCCTCGCGGCTCAAGGAGAAAGGGATGTAAGTTAGCTTCTTTATGTTTATTAATATACATCTATTCTATGTAAAATGTAGTACGAGTAATTAATTTTTTTGTAGGTTATATTCCGACTTTATGAGGATGTCCGTGAGGTGTGGCCGGAGCAGGCAATAGGGTTGTACCGAAACCCTATTCGCCTTATGTTGGTGACCGAGGCATATCACCCGGACCGAGTGATGTGCCAGTTTGGTTGGATCCAATAGAAGCCGCTGGACCCCCTTGTTGCTAGAACCGGTCTTGGTAGAGGAGACCATCTTCGCTATGCGCTTCAGGGTAGGCATTGGACTAACTGGAGGGAGCACGTATACGTGATTGATAGGTATTCGAGGCCCTTGGAAGGGAGTACTCACACGTCATCCCCACAGTACAAGGCATATGTGAAGATGTACGGTTGGTTTAACATCACACCTTGGATTCTTACGGAGGCGTCCGCCATAGATGTGGGGAATACGATTAATCGTGTTCGGCCGTTAGACGATTCGACGGACGAGATGGTGTCGTTTGCGAGGAAGGTGCTGGAGATCACCGGTCCGTGGCTTTTGATTATCATGGTTGGCTTTTTGATATGTATGTTATTCTAGTTGTTGAAATTTGGGTTGTTTAGCTTTTGTTGCACTACGGACCAATACTAAACCTTAAGTTTGTTCATGTATTTTCAGTTTTAATATGAATTTGCTGTTCGTTTAATTTAACTTTGTTGTTGTCGTTTCCATTTTCAAATTCGATGTTTCACTCACACTGTAGTTTTAAAAACGTAATAGCTGAGATAGTTTCCCCAAAGCAAGTTCCAAATTAAGTTCCCAGAAGCACGTAATAGCTGAGATAGTTTTTTTTACACATGTTCCTTAACCCGGCGGTTAAAAAATTTGAACCGCCGGTTGAAAACTTCCCCGGCGACCGAAAATATCTCCCCCGCCGGGGTAGGTTCCTTGTACCGTCGGTTGATGTCGAGTGGAAATTTAATTTTTTCAATTTGACATCCCCGCCAGTTGGAAAATACTCAACCGCCGGGGACATTGTTACCCGACGGTTGATAATTATGCTGCCGGCGGGGAACCCTTCGACAATCCATCCTCACACTTACTAGAGGATGGGTCTATTTCCCCCCGGTATGAAGATTATACCCCGACGTGGATGTTTCCTCCCCGTCGGGGAAGTATTTCACCCGGCGGGGCCGCTTATCGGTGAAATTTTCCACCTACATCAAAATGTGGGCTTCCTCCCTGGCGGGTTGAAAATTGTAACCCGCCGGGGAAGTTTCGACCCCGCCGGGGGAGTATCCCAACCGACGGGTGACAATTACTGAACCAGCGGGGACCTAGATAAAATTATTCCCCCGCAAAAAATCAATGCCCACCATATGACTCTCTCGCCAAATGAAACTCCCACCAACAAAAGAATACCATTATAAATATACAAGTGTTAACGAGTAACATGACATCCATCAAACACTTAGAAAGAAATGGAGTTTACCGCTAATGAAGACTACTATATGCTTGTAGCAGTGAAGGATTCCCGGGCCGAGTTGGGTGAAGATAGGAGTGATACATTTTTTGAAAGGGTTTTATGTCATATGTATTACAACTACGGTTATTTAGAAACTGGAAGTGTCGTTGTGCGCAGCCATGACGAAATCAAGAGACGGTACCTTTTTGTCCAACCCCTCATGAAGTTGTTGTTCATGCCGCGAAGAATAAAAGAGGAGGCGGTAAAGGTCTGGTACATGACCGTCTGCGACTATATCACTAGGGATATGGTAGCATATGTGGAGAATATGGTTATGGCAAGGGAGGATGGCGACAATGTTTTACACAACTTGCGATACGACTAGTAATAGTGCAATCTGTCGCATTCGAACGTGTTTTTATTATTTATGTTGCGTAATGTTGTTATAAGTTGTTATGTTTTTATTATTTATGTTGCGTATTGTCCTTGTTTCTTATGTAATGCTAAGTTGTTATGTTTGGGTTTCTAGTTGTTGTTCAATATTAATGTATTTTACATATCACCGCATTCCAAGAAGATACATTCATCTAAGGAGATACATTCATTAAACCTCAACCTCATACAATGAACATACATTCATCTAAAGAAAATTAAACCGAAATATAAACTGATACAAACAGGCACTATCCAGTTAATCACTCATTTCATGTAAGCGGATGTCGATAATGTCAGAACGAACCATATCCAATTGATCCTCCGTTATCGAATCTGTGTCTTGAAAGTTGAACAAGTTACTCGCAACACGACGTTCTAATTCGGTGAGGCCAGAAACCGGATGAAGGCGGAGTGTGAGTAGGACTGGCCACTTAGCCTTCACCTCATCAACACGCCTTGAAATTTTTGGCGGTTGGACACCATCCATTCCGTATAATAAGTACATCTGGCATAGCAATGCCTCCCAGTACGCTTTACGCCCCTCTTCCATGTGAGTGCTACCAAGTTCGATTGATGCTTTAATTAGATATTGATCTTCTAACTCGTTCCAAGGACACATTATTTTAGGGTTTTTCTTGTTGTTTACCCTTCAATGTGTGGGTAGAACATTTATTTTATAGACATTAAACTCCTGCCAAATACTTTGCCAACTAAACTCCCACCAAAATAAGTCCCGCCAAATTCAAACTCCCGCCAAATTCGACGTCCCGCCAAATTCGAACTCCAACCAAATGAGACTCCCGCCAAGAAACAAATAATAAGCGGGGAAAATAACACCCTTTCCCGCTCATTATTTGAGAATTGAACCACATACATCTACTCTATAAATACTGTAATCCGACTATGAAACTAAACACTTAAGTTATAACAATGGGTGATTCTGGCTGGAATGTGCACGAAGATGCAAGCCTCCTAAGCGCATTTGACTTCGTCAGAGGTACGATGCAAGAGGAGATTCCTGGTTTCGTCGATGCGGTTTTGTGCAGAATGTTCTTCAACCACGATAGGGAGGCATCGTGTCCAGGATGTTTAATGCCTCGACCATGTGGACGCGAAGAAGTCGCTGATAGGTTAGCTTATCTTAAAACAGTGACTATACATATCGAGTCACTTCCTTGGGAAGTCCGAACCAAAGTCCGAAAGGTATTCGACATGGGATTTCAAAGTACAATTACGCAGGAGATGGTGTCACATGCGATACAATGAATGGAGCAATAAATAGCTGACGCAATAGCCAGTTCCGTTGAAACGTACTCAACTCCCAAAGGAAGTAGTGATGAAGAGGCATATTCATTCGAGAAAAGCTTTGAGTATGGAATGAACTATCCGACTCCGTAAAACTAAGTGTGCAATGCTAACTCAGGGTTAGCTTATCTATCATTTGGTTTATGTTATGTGCTTATGTATTTCTAATTATGCAATGCTTTTGATTAAAGTGTAATGTTTTAATGCAATCGGCATATTAAGAAGTTTAAGTGTTATTGTTTTTAACATAAAAACCATCCAAACATAAAAACCATAAAACATAAAACCATCCAAAGTTTACATTCATTACAATCGTCTAGTCATCAAGCAAAAGCGGATAAATCGGTTACCTTGGGGTAATTATTTTTAAGCTCTTCGTATTTCTTGCAACTGAAGAGTAGAAAGATGGTCCGAGGGTGATTTTGTTATGTGAGGATTTGTTAATAGAGGATTTGGTGATAGAGTAATACTTGAATATTAGATCTAGAGAGAGAAAATGCTAAATAGGTAGAGAGAGAAAGTCGTACTATTCATCATGAAATTCGTGAAGCGTGTGTGGTCCTTTTATAGTACAATTGTGGACCCCACACGCTTTAATTTGGTTTAATTACAACTTTTGGTCCCTACTTTAAGGTTCCTTCCTATTTTGGCTATATCTTTGCAACTAACGCATTTCGGCCCTTATACATTTATTCCTATGCATTTTGGCCCTTATACATTTATTTCTATGCATTTTGGCCCTTGTCTTTTATTCTTCCTCATCAGTAGCCCCCCAGTCTTAGTAAAAATCGTTTTGCTAAGACTGAAAAATTCTCCTGTCAAATTCCTGAGTGGCTGTTGATTAGTAAACGGTTCGAAGAGAGGGTTGCCGCTGGTGAAGACGTAAGGCCTCATCCCCCACCATTGACTACAACCTTCTTCGGTGCTTGGCCTCCTTCGAACAATTCGACCGCCATTATACCTCGTGAAGTAGCTCGTCAAAGCTTACTCAGCTAAACAAACCCGCCTAGAGAAATGGGCAAAGAGAGGTCACACAAACATTCATCAGGTTCGAAGAGGAAGAAATCCCATAGAGACAGAAAAGGTTCGCATGATCGAAAGCGAGCCAAGGAAGCTCCCCTAACCATTCGAGAACCAGCTGCCCCAACCAATACTGAACATCCTCCCCAAAGATCTTCAAGCCCTCGACGGACTTCAAGGAGTCCTCCTCGAAACCCAGTTAATCCTAGACAGACTTCGAGGAGTCCTCCTCGAAACCCAGCTAATCCTCGACGGACTTCGAGGAGTCCTCCCCGAAACCCAAACCAAAGTGACTCTGCTAGCCCTCCTCGAAAACAAAATCAGCAACAGACTTCAGGAAGTTCTCCTCAAAATCAAAATCAACAGCAGAACTCTGGAAGTCCTCCTCGACATCCAGACCGTCACCATGATGCTGGCAGTCCTCTTCAAAGACATGGAACAGATGTTTCTAGTCTGCCCTCCACACCATCCATGACCATTCATGGTACTCAGTTCTCCCCCTCAAGGACCCTCATTACCGACGAAGATATGCGTGTCTTACATGAACAGACTTTAGATCCCCAAATTACCAAGCCTCTTAATAAATCCTTTGGTCAGAAATTTCCCATTATTCTTCCCTCAGGCCCTTCGAACGGTGCAACATCCTCTTCGACAATGTCCGAGGAGCAAGCTCGCCGGATTGCTCCCAAATTAAAAGGAGATATTGTGCTTCCCTTGGAGTTAGACAATATTGCCGGCAATAATATTAGAGGCATTGAGAATAAGCACATGGTGGCCCTTGCCAATATCAAGTATAAGTATTTTTCGGAGGCAGAAGAGACAATGCTTAGGGCTCGATGGGGCATTCCTACTTACATTAATATCAGATTTCCCTCCAAAGGAGAGACGCCCTTATCTGTGAGGGATCACGAGGTGGTGGTCTACACAGAAATCATGAACTGGGGGCTAAGGTATCCCTTAGACCCCTTCTTTATTGAATACCTCTCAAAAATAGATCTATGTCCCTCACAAGTTGGGCCCAACATGTGGTTCACATTAATGGCTTGCATAATGGCCTCAAGGCTTTCAGGCCAAGAATTTTTGCTAGAACAAATCATTGGTCTGGCTGGTCTTGCTCGAAACCCTTACTTCCCCTTCTACTCAATGACATTCAACCGGGGGCAAAAAGTGTTAAAGGATCTCTTGGAGGCACACAAAAAATGGAGGCAACAGTTTCTCTTTTTCTCTGGTTGCTGGGAGACCGGCTCCCAAGCCACTCCTTCGAATCCACATAAGCTCTCTTTGAAATGGACCATGAAATGTAAGTACTCCTCGAATCATTATACGCCCTCGAATTTAAAATTTGTCAGTCTACATTTCTCTAAGTTTATTACTCCTTCGAATCTCATAGTTGCCTACGAAAAATTGACACCCTCGAAGACACATGTGTCTTCGAACAGCATATTCTGTGTAACCATTCTTTTCCTTTGTTATTTGCTTCAGCTATGACCGGAGTATCCAAACCCTACACCGACTACGTCGAAGGAGCTACCACTGTTTTCACTAACCTTCGCTTGTGGGCGAAAGAACAGTGGGACAATCGTTTTCGCCGTTGCTTTGTCGATGAGAACTTGGCCAGAAGTCGACTCTGGAGGCTTGATCCTCTGGATCGTATAAGTATGAGGATCCTAATGACTCCGCCTTCTGAACGAGAAGTGCTAGAGCGATGCAACAAGCAGGATGTGACAATCTATCTGCCCAAACGCTCTCGCTCGCAAAGTCACCTGGATGAACCTCCAGAAAATGAAGCTATACCACCTCAGCCAACAAATCCCAAACCAGTCACTAAGACTCAAAAACCAAACTCTTCGACGAATATAGGGGCCTCGAATTCTATTAACCTTCGAACAACTGAGGCCCCTCGAACAGCTGAAACCCCTCGATCAAATGTTGCTGCTTCAACAAATCCCACTCCTTCGCCCCCTGCTACCATCCTTCCACCAAAGAAAGATAACAAGAAAAAGGACTTGAAGGGAAAGGGCATTCTTCTAGAGCCCATCGAAGAACAATCTGAGGGAGGAGAAACTCCTGATAACAACGAAGGGACTAACTTCGAAAAAGAAGTCCAAGATGGTGCAGTTGATGCTGAAAACAGGGGTGGCCTATCACCCAAGGAAACCTCCTACCAATCTTTGCACTCTCCTCTGACTGAGGCGTCTCACCCAGCCTCCTTCGAAGGCAGTCCAAGGCTGGCTCCTATCCCTGCCCCTCGAGCAAACCCTCCATTACTCGTTCACCCTGATGTAGCCTGTGGTAATTTTTCTGAATTCGATTATGCAGATTTAGGGTCTCCTTCGAGCTCCTTCGAGGTCCCCTTAGACGATGAGTTTTCAATGAATCTGCGAAGGCTGCTGCATACTTCAGTAAATCGAGGAAAGAAGATGCGCCATCTCGAGAAGCGCAAAAATCACTATAAGTTCAAAGCATCAGTTGCTGCCGCTAAGCTCGAGGAAGCCAAGAAGGAGTATGCAGTGGTCGAAGGCCAAGCTGATGCCTTGTACGAACGTCTTTCTGCCGCTGAGAATTATGTGACGATAATAGAGCAATGTTGCCAGAAAGAGAGGGACGTATACAAGAAAAAGACTGATGCCCAAGAGATGATGATATCTGAATACAAGAAGGGGCATCGCAAGGCCTGCGATGGATTTGAGCAGTGTACTGAGGCTCTTCGAAAGGTAGTCGAAGAGCGCGATAATTTGGAGAGGAAGATCAGATGTTTCCCGGCAGAAATCGAAGAGGCAAAGGAAAAGGGTGCAGATGCTTATGCTGCCACATGTTCGAAGACTTTACAAGCTCGAGATGCTGCCACTCGAGCCGGCTTATTGACCCAAATATACACCGATCACCCCGACTATGAACTGGGGCCTTTCTGGAAGCTTGTCCCCCCAGAACTTCGCCCACCCCAAATAATTGTAAGTGAGAGTGAAGACTCAGAAAATGAAGAAAGTGATACCTCAAAAGGTGCGGAGTGAACAAAGTTGTTGTGGGTAGTTTTTTTGTGTAAGGCCCCAAAAAGGCCTCTTTTTGTAATGGTTGGAAGCTGTTGTGCTGTTCCAATGAGTACTTGGATATTTAACTCATCAATGTATCTTTCTCAACCCCTCGAGGATGGTGCGATTAGTTACCTCCACCTGGACATTTTCCTGAGGGTGAAATGGTGCCGAGAAACATTGTCGTATGCCCCTGGACACACAAAAACTCTGAAATTCTTTGTTATCAAACTGCGGTCCATTATCCGTTGTAATCTGCAATGGTACACCAAAACGACAACAGATGTTAGACAAAATAAATGATGTTTCTGCTTTATGTTCTATGTACCTAATAAGAGCTCATTGCTCCTTCTTATAATGCTAATCATACCGTAAGAAACATTGTACTAAAAGTAATCCAAAAATAATTGGATATGATGTGCCAACAACCATAGTAGGGTATCTATTGCAAGACCTAATCAATCTTATGCGCTGGCTGGCTCCTTCGAGAAAAGCTTTATTAGATTAGATCTAAGAAGAAAAGTTTTAAGTGACTTCAAGTAATGACACCCGAGATAAATTCTGATAGGAAATCATATAATGTAATAGCTATTTTTTTTTATAAATACTATATTTTATAAACTATCCGATTTTCTTATTTACAATTTATTAAAAAAGAGATAAATAAGTTAATGGTTTATTTTTAATTTTTTTTAAAATAATTTTAGATTAAAAATATTAAAATCCATTTTTTTTGTAAATTTTGATTTTTAATTAAAATTAAATGAGAAGACATGTTTGTTGTTGTTAAAGATATTAAGTCTAAGTTCAGTGACTCGTATGTTTAATCTATAAATAAAAATAATAGCTAAAAGAAAGTTATCTTTAATTGGTGAAGTCAATTTTTTTCTTCTAATATTTGAATATATATTAGACAAAAAAACTAAAAAAACCATAAACCTTTAATAAAATTACAACCAATGCCATTAAGGACTTCGAATTACTCCATGTAGTTGCAAACACACTTTAAACTAACAAACCATAATTTATCTTCTCCAAACTACAAAAACCTCAAAACACTAAACCTGTAAACCCATTTATTTCAAAACTTTTAAAGCATTCATAACATAACCGAAATTGAATAAGAACCAATTTCCCTAAAGACCAACATGGACGTCGATGATGTAAACTGCTTTCCACCGATTTTTCTTTTTGCAAAATAGAGAGTTTTAAAAAATCCATTTTTTGTGTTCTTCGCCATACGATGGCGTTGAGCTACTGTTTTTTGCCAATAGTAGTAGCGAAGAGAACACTCCATATATCATGGGCTGGTGTAACGGTCATAGTCTATGCCACACGAGTGGCGTGTAGGTAGTCTGTTACGACATGGTATTGCTTATGGAGTGCATATGCGCCATACCACTAGCGGTATAGCCTAACATAATCTGCAACCCGATTTAATTGATTTGTTTACTTTTTACATGTTGCAGGAGGTTACCTAATGCGAAATTTTTCTTGTTTCTGACTATGCTCACCATTTCACCACCAACGACGAGTATAACTTAACTCGATGACCGAGTGGTTCAAAAGTACGTAGAAGTCGTTAGGTTTCTCGATTAATATAACATCTAAGAAGCAGTGGAAAAGAGGGAGAATACCGAGAGTATATTATCAGTGTGAGCCATTCGGTATATTAAATCGGTTGTTAGAGAGTGCGACTGCAAGCGTAAGGCTACTAGTAGCAAAAAAATTAATTACCATTTTCATTTGGTAGGAAATCTGATAAGAGGCGACGATAAGTGGTATCTAAGTGTCCTTATCGACAAGCACAACCATTTTCAACCAATGCCCAAGGTCATTTGCAATGGTCCAAGTTAAAACCGAAGGAAAAAGAGCTCGTCGATATTTTGACGGTGAACGGACTACTCCACGATAAATATTTGGTGTTTTGAAGAAGGTCGATCCAAAGAATTCGTCAAATATCTGACACGTATACAATCGCCGTAAAAACGAAGATGGGTGAAAATGGTGTTCATTCCCAAATACAATGCATGTTAGCTAAATTATAATTGCACAAGTACAATTATGGGGAACGGACGACCAACGATGGCTCGAACATGATAACCTATTTGTTCGACATCCCGCTTAGTATTGATTTACTACAGATCTTTCCATGCTTGCTAGTCATGAATAACACATACAAAGTTATTAGTTACAAGATGTCTTTGTTCGAAATATAGTAACACTGACCAACAAAACATTTTGTATTGGTTTCACGTTTATGATGAATGAAAAACAAGACAATTATGAATGGTCATTGGGATGTTTGAAAATGGTAATGGAGGATAAAGATTGCGAATTGCCTTATGTTATAACTACGGATCGTGAACTTACTTTGATGAATAATATAGATAAAATATTTCATAGCGCGAGTCACATGTTATGCAAGTGGCATATCAAAAAGAATGTTAATGGGAAAACCACAAAAATGTTTAAAGACGGTAAGGTGCTTAACAACTTTTTGGCGGCTTGGAATGATATCGTTTCATCTACTACCGCTGACATCATGAACGAGAGGTGGTTAAGATGCGGTCGGTGTTCAAAGAGCATGATAAGGCGGTGGATTATGTTATAAAGTTGTTGATTATGCTTTATAAAGAGAGGTTCGTTCATGCCTATACAAACAAAATCATTCATTTCAATAATCCCACATTTAATAGGGCGAAAAGCTCGCATGCTACGGTGAAAAAATATATTGGGTCAAGCCGATTGAATTTCCATGGGTTTTGGGAGAAAGTACATGGTTTGTTGGCAATGCAACATTCGACCATAAAAGAATCGAAGAAGCTTAGAAAGTGTCTTCTAATTCACAAATTTCAAGACTTTAAACCTTTCAAATTTTTACGGGGGTACGTCTCACCTATCAGATTTGCGATAGTATACAATAACTTTGTTGATAAAAGAAGATGTAATAAATCTTCATGTGTTTGAATCGGTCGTACGATCCAAATTTTATCGTGTACCCACGAACTAGAAGCAATCCGAAGAGGGAACGGGTATATACCTACTCGAATTATATACGAGCATTGGAAGAGACTAGAGATCATTCCATAAAACCAACTAGCGAAGAAGAGGTGAAACTAAATTTCGCAAATCTAAATGCTAAACTTGAAGATTTTTAATGTTTACGAATGACACCATTGGCTTAAAAAATTGTAACGGATTTTGGATCCTTCGACATACTCATTTGCGAATCTTTGCAAAAGTTTAAAACCCGTGGTAGAACTCCCAACGTGTCGGAGGTCGCAGTCGTGGTCGCGGTAAAGGTCGCAAACTCTATTCAGTTTGAGGGTGTGGTAATATAAAATCACAAAACATTCTAAAAGAAATTGAATCTATGAAAATGGTGATGGAAATAAATCTTAAGATGGAAGTCGTTAGAAGAAAATGAAGTTATGTGTCAAGTATAACTAATCCTAAGTGTTACAAGGTTACGTGTCCAACTCTTAAAACGAGTAAGCAAACAAACCAGATTAAAAGAAAAACTTTGGACATAAGGACCTGGACTCAAATTGTGGTTTAAACACAGTCAAACCTAAACTGGAAACAAACCTCGGAGAAATAAAATCTCATACATGATTCAAATGTAATTATTAAAGATAAAAGTTTATAACATATTTTAAAAATACTTATTTTGCAATTTACAGTACAATAAATAGGCGTATGTTTAGCGTACGAGTTATAACAGTGGTTCCTAAGGCTTAATAAGAGTTGTGCGGATAATTACTACTTTTAGTTCTGGTTAATGGAGAAGTCAAAGAGTTTTTAAATCAAACAAAGGATTAAGGCAGGGTGACCCATTGTCACCAAGCCTGTTTATTATGGCTGAAGAGTATCTAATAAAAGGATTGAAGGTACTCTCTAATAACGTCCCTAACACAAGATATAAAGGAAGAGGTTCAATGAGCATACCTTACTTGTGTTTTGCAGATGATCTACTCATTTTCTGCACTGGGTCTACTGATTCTGTCTCAAAGATCCATAATCTCCTGAAACACTATGACAACACCTCTGGTTAGTTGGTGAATAACAACAAATCAAAATTTATTACATCTAACAAACTGTTACCTCAAAGGATCTCTGATTTGGAAAGAATTTTAGGCTTCAGGAACTCTTCTATTCCCTTCAAATACCTGGGATCAACAATGAATAACATACACAACGTTAGTAACTTTGAAGAGTTGATTATGAAGATCGGGAAAATGATAGCTGAATGGGATCACACGGGCTTATCCTTTGGAGGAAGGTTAACATTTATTCAGTTTGTCCTATCTTCATATCTTAACTTTGATACCCAACACTCTATTATTCCTAAGACTGTGGCTAAGAAGATTGAAGTGTTGTATACCAAGTTCCTATGGGGAACTAAGAAAAACAAGTTTGTTATTAATTGGGCTTAATGGTCTAAAGTCATTAAACCCTATAAGGAGGGTGGGTTGAATGTAAGGAAGATCAAAGATTGGGAGATGGTATTTTTCTATAAATTGTAGTATATTTTCAGGAAGCAAAAAATCTCTCTAGGCCAGACTAATTCACTCTTATTGTAGTAATTCACACTCCTTAACTACTATCAAAACTTCTAATTGTTCTAAGATATGACAAATACTGTGGGCAGTAAGAGATATGGTTGAAAGGTTTATTATTTGGCAAGCAATCTCAAGCAACATGGATTTTTTTTTCTGGATAAATGGTGTTCTAGCTATCGTGTTGTCAACATTACTGCTGTTAATTATAGAAGCAATTTTGTTGGGTCCAAGGTTAAAAATTTCTGGGGAAATGATAGATGGAATATTTCTAAAATTTAAAATGTTGTGGACTCTTCTAATATCCATAACATTCTCAAAATTTGTATTTCTAACAATGGTGATGATAGGTTCAATTGGTCTTTAAGTTCTGATGGGGATTTCTGTTCTAAATCTACATGGAATGCAATCAAGAAGAAAGGTAATTTTTCTAACCTCTATAAAAAAAATTAGAATAGCGTAACACCTCGAAAATACTCATTTCTCTTTCGGAGGGATCTCGTGAACTTTCTCTCTAACGATTCTGCAATGCAAAAAAGGAAAATTCAGTTAGCTTCTCGGTGTCAGCACTGTGATAGTAGTGAAAACATAAAACATGTATTTGTTAGTTGTCAAAACGCATGGGATACTTGGAATTACTTTGCAGCTAGTTTCAATATTCATATTTTCAGAACTATGACGTTGTCTCGTCTCATAAGATCTTGGTATTGGTCTGTTAAGAGTGAAGTCCATATTTGGTATGCTAGGAACAAGAAAAACATTAAAATAAAGACCTCAGCTCTATGGATATGATAAACTACATTATCTATATTGTGACTGGTATGAACAAAGCTAATCTCTTAAAAATATAATTCTGGGGAAATGATGCTAGAATTAGAGTTTCGATGGGTTGTACAAGCCAGTTAAGTAAACCAGTAAGGCTGATATCGCTTAAATGGAAGAATCCTAAACTAGGGAGGTTCAAACTCAACACTGATGGTGCCTGTAATAACTCAGGCGAAACCAGTGGTGAAGGAGTCTTAAGAGATAGTTAAGGTAAGGTGGTTTTTGGTTATGGTCGCTTGTATGACAAAGGGAACATTATTGTTGCTGAATGCAGAGCTGGTTTAGATGGGTTAAGCATCTTCTACTCTAAAGAAATTACTAATTTGGATATTGAGACAGATTCTATTATCCTTGCTGAAAGTTTTCTTACTAGGAAGGCTCCCTGGTTTCTTTTGGTAGTTGTCAACTACTGTCGTAAACTGTTATCTTCGAACATGATTTTGAGACATGTTTTTAGAGAACAGAACGAAGTAGCCAACTGGGTTGCGAAGGCTACCTGGGATGCCTAGAAAGCTATGAACCTCACCAATCTTCAAGTTCCAACAAGGCTCACTGCCATTACTTTCCTTGAAGAATTGGGAATAGGGTATATCAGAATTAAATCTAAAGATTAAGAAGAGATTAGTACATGAGTTTTATCTTCATCTTCAGCTATTCATCGTTCTAGGGTTTTTCAGATCAATTGGAAATTCAGTCTTCAATTCTTTGGGTATTGTTTTTATGGAAGATTATTTGGGAGTTCTGTGGCGATTCAATGGAAGCAATGCTTTTGGTTTCTCGATTTCAAGGATTGATTATTCTGGGTTTGATTGGGTAAGGTAGGATTTCTGTGGCAAAAGGCTTTTGGCTTCGATTTGGTTCAAGGAAGAGGATCTCACACTTGTTTGATTGATTTGGCTCTGATTCGATCTAAAGAGTATTTTGGCTTAAGGGTTTATGTTGGTGGATGGGTTTAGAGAGATATGTGGTCGGCAAAAAGAAGAGCAAGAGGTTTGAGTTTGTGATTACATGTATTCGAATCTAAAATACTACATGTGCTTCTTATGGATTTATCCACTTTATAATATAATAATACAATTTGATTGGAAAAGAAAAAAATATATACGGGCTATAACAAATTGAATACATTAAATTAGAGTAAAAAAATTCATCGTTTTTTCTTCAAATTTCCAAATGCCGTATCATTAATTTTTTATTATAAATATAACATAACTCCAAAATATATTTTGAATTATAAATTTTGAAATTGAATTATATAAATTTTATTTTGAAATCATGTATTTTTATATAATTTAATATTTTTATTTAGGTAGAATATAAATATAGAGGTTTGTGAAATTTTATCGCCCCCTATTAAAAAATTAAGTATATAAAAACTTACGGTTATGGAAATATTGAAATTAAAATATTTTATTATGTTTTAAGTTATAATATAATTTCTTACGGTCACTAGAGTTATAATTTTCCTATTTTATTAAAAGCTAGTTATCTTAAAGGTAAAAATGCAAGTATGTAACTTAACAAAAACAAATAGGGAAGCTATTTTTTCCATCACTTTTTTTTATATCTTCTATAATTCAAATTCTAGAAAGCATTTATCACTTGTTTTTACTATTTTATCCTCATTTTTATTTTTTAATTTATAATTGTATGCCAATAACCATTCTCAAACACATATATCAACAAACAAAAGATTTAACCCAATTGAATCCAACATATATGTTTTAACTTATAAAATTAAACTCTAAAAATAAAAAAAAACCCTAAATTTAATAAAAATTATCCATAGATGAGGAAGACACTCAAACCAAAGATTTAACACCGAAAAACATCACACAATCAACCAACAATGTAATTTAATCATGTTTTTAAGTTGTAGATTCATGTAACTTGAAAATCCGTATTAAAAAAAACTATTCTAATCACAAATCCCGATTTCTGCAGGTTTTAGCGACAAACACCTGATTCCGATGTGGTATCTCGGAATCAATTGTTTTTGTACAGAGCAACTAATTCCGAGATACCATCTAGGAATTAGATATTTTGTGCAAAATCAACTGGTTCTGAAAACAACTGATTCCGAGATGGTATCTCATTGTTTTGTGCAAAACAACTGATTCTCATATGCCACTTCGGAATCAGTTGTTTTGTGCAAAAACTGATTCCTAAATACCATCTTAAATATCATCTTGGAATCAGTTGTTTGTCGCTAAAATCTGCATAAATTGGAGTTTATGATTAAAAATAAGAAAAAAATAAATATGTCATTTCATTTATAGAACAAATAATAACATGGAATTTTTTATCATACGAAAGAAATAACATATTTGATAGATGAAATAGCTCCGTCCAAACAAATATCAATAATAATATATTTTTACTCACATATATTTGAAGTACTTGTATCTGGACCTTGATTAGTGCACTCCTTCGCGTACTATCAACAATAATAATAATTTTTTGATAAAATTCTAGATCATGATTAGATTACCACCACGATAAGTATCATTATTATTATCATCTCGGCGGTTATATAAAATATCCGTCCCACAAAAACATATATTTATCCGTTAATGACTGAATAGTGTCCAGTTGTCTTGTTGCACAACCTTGCCATTGATCTGGAATTCCACCAAGAGAGTGTGATGGAGATGGGAGTAGGAACACAAGCATAGATGGAGCCAAAAAGCTTTAATAAGACACAATACCTTTTCATAAATATTTTATATATACATTTTTCGTGTTAGAGATGTCAATTCATAAGCCACGCACTTGGCATCATAATACAAAAGAGAACATAAACGAATTTGAGAAGTAGAAATTGGGAAAGGTTTTGAATTTGTTTTATAAAAAAAAATATAGTGGAATGCAACTAAATGATAGTGTAGAAGGAGGAGACAATCATGGACGTAGGTATTGGATGGGCATCACACGATTTTGTGTAATGGATGGTTCACTTGCAAGCACTCATTAACACGAGTGGAGGAAGGCAATTCAATATTCTAAATTTACCGTTAAACATGTTTTTCAGTGCCCTCGTGTATTTATTAGTAGAAAATAAAATATAGATGGTCTTAAGCTATGGGTGACTATTTGGTTGAGACACCACAACATCCATTAACAATTTTAAAGAGGGCGTAGGTTTGATAGATTGCATATCTGACTTGTTACTGCTTATACAAGTAAACAGATCTTACAAGTTTTAGGTTAGGTTAGTCACTAAAATATCCATTTAAAATACGATTTATTAAATATTTTATAATATTATTTAAAATTAATTTGTATGCGTTAATTAATTCGAATTTCAATTGAGATACGTTGAGATATAAATGAAATAATTATGTTATTTATTATATTATAATTTAAATATTATATTATTTTAATCCAAATTCTATAATTAAAGTAATTATTTAGTAAACAATATAGTTGTAATATGATTTTGTTATTGTTCGATTATACTTAGATATCTAAGATATTTTATTTAATATTAGCTAGATATTGAATAATATATATCTATTAGACATGTATTTTGATTTTAAATTATTATATTATCAAAATTATTTTTTCTATTATAAAATTAAAAATTTGTATGTCTTAACTAAATCGAAATTCTATAATGAAAGCATGTATATCGTAAACAAGATAATTGTAATATCATTTTGATATTGTTTGGTTATATTTAGATATTTAAGATGTTTTATTTAATATTAAGGAGATAGTATACCTATTAGACATCTAATTGTATTTTGATTTTAAAATATTATATTATCGAAAATATCTTTACGATTATAAAATTAATAATTTGTATGTCGTAAACAAAATAATTGAATTAAATAAAAAAACAATTTCCATTTATATTATATCTAATTTTATAGTTAGATATTTTAGATATTTTTGTTGATATTATGTAGATATTAAATAATATATACCTATAGACATCTAATTGTAATTTGATTTTAAAATATTATATTTTTTTAAAATATTTATACGACTATAAAAAAAATTAAAAATTCTATAATTAAGATATATATATCGTAAATCAAATACTTGTAATATTATTTTGATATTGTCGAAGAAAATTGTATCAAGAATCGAGCTATCGAAACGATGAAGAATTATTGAAAATATTAAATTTAAGTATTAATATATATATATATATATATATATATATATATATAATTGATTTTATATTATAAACAGATAATATATAATTATAAATAATTAATTAAAATAATTTATATACATTATAAATTAAACTTAATTTAATTTATAGTTTTTTTTTTGTTTTTTAAAGTTACCATTATCGATGGCGTCATTAGTGACGTCATCGATTCGGAGATCCGAACAGGTCGTATGGATATCCAAATTATGTATCCGGATATCCAATTTTGGCATCCGGATATCCATTTTTTTCGATTTTTTTTCAAATCCAAACTCACCATCTCTCAAATCTACTCTACATCTTTCTAAATCTCTCTACTACTTCTAGAAATTTTGTAAAACTCCACTTTCTTATTTTACATATTGCAGTTCTACATCTGATTGGTTTGATTTTTTTTTTTCAAAAAATAATTGTTATTAGTTGTTATTTGCGATCATCCCAATGGCGTTTTCTGGCTTCAACATGTTAGGACAAGCAACCAAGAAAACTGTGTTTTTAGAATTTTCTTCCTTTATGATCTCTCCTCCACCCAAGAGGGATCCGGTCACACGGCGCGTCAAATCTGCCACTGCACCTACGAATGTGAGCAAGACCATCAAACAAACTTTTAGTTCCAAGATGGTCGATAAGGTGACACGAAGCGTCAAACCTGCCACTACACCTACGACTGTGAGTAAGACCGCCAAACAAACTTTTAGTTCCAAGATGGTCGATAAGGTGACATGAAGACTCAGACACACGACTATAACTAAAAGTAAGACCGTTGTTCCTAAACAAAGTTTTAGTAGGAAGACGAAGATGGTCGAGTTAATTGATGCTGCGTTAAGTAAGGTTGATATTGAGACTGAAGGACAAGTTTTCGCAGATCCTTTACAAATTGCAATTACCATTGAGAAAGCGTTGCGTCAGAACAAAGTGGATAGCGACAAAAGACTAAAAAAATTATTTTAGATTTTGTATTTTAATTTGAAAACATTTGTACAACTTATTGCTCGCAAGAGTATAAACTGTGAACGACTAAATAAACAAAGAAACATATTTACCTTTTATTATAATAATAACAATTGTACTATCAAATAATCATATGTAAAACATAGTTATAAGATATGATTTTTGTAAAAAATAATAATAACACTTGTAATTATATAAAACAAAATCACAATAATAATCAAAATTTAATAGTAAAATTATAACAATATAACTTGTAATATTTTACCATGATAAAATATGATTTTGGTTTAAAAAATAATAAAAAATACTTGTAATATTTACAACCAAATCACAATAATAATCAAAATTTAATAATAAAATTACAACCATATAAATTTTAATATTTTACCTTCATAAGGTATAATATTGGTTTAAAAAAATAATAACAACACTACTACTATTTATAACCAAGTAATAATAATAATATTCAAAATGTAATAAAAAAATTATAACCATAATAAAACTTGTAATATTTTAACATGATAAGATATGGCTTTGATTTATAACATAATATCAACACTTTAATATTTAAAACTAAAACATAATAATAATATTCAAAATGTAATAATAACATTAAAATTTTGGTTTCTAAAATAATTAGAACACTTAAAATATTAATAACCAAATCAAAATAATACTAACCACAATGTAATAATAAATTTATAATCATATACATTATAAAAATATTATTTAAATATAACTTAAGATATGATTTTGGTTTATAAAATAATTACAACACTTATAATATTTAAACAGGTATGGTAGGTTGCAGGTTTGGCAGGTTGCAGGTATAACAGGTTGTAAGTCTGACAAGTTGCAGGTCTGGTAGATTACTGCTTATGCAGGTGTAACAGGTAAACAAGTCTGGCAGGTTGCAAGTTTGGGAGGTTGCCGGTATAACGGGTCTGGTTTGCAGGTATAACGGACCAAGTTTGCAGGTTCCCACTTAAATTCTGACAGGTACCCATTTATTTCTGGCAGGTCCAAACCCATTTGTCACCACTACTCTGGAGTTATATTGGTTAATAGCATTCAAATTTAGATACAAATATTCTATTCTTATGCCGACCAAATTAGTTTATGATACAGTTCTAAAATTATTTATTATAAGATGATATTGATGATATTAATTAAATAAAATTATTTCCAATTTTATTCGAAGATAAATTTGGTAGTATTTGTTTTTTGGTATAAAAAGTTTTAAATTGTATTATATTAAACAGTAGAACTTTGTAAACATACACGATAAACGAGAGCTACTATTAGACAAAAATGAATTACATCGGGAGGTTGATTTTAGTTATGTGGACACGGTATCGGAGGTCCGAGAGGATTTGGTGAGAAACGCTCGAGCTTTAAGTGGAGACATTATTGTAGATTCGAGAGTTCCTTTCCTTCCAGATATGATATATAATGGCACAGAAAGATGCTCGCCAAATATAAGAGAGGTTGTTATTCACCGAACTGCTGGAAACCTCAATCCAGGAAGTCCAAGTAGCGGGGGAAGATGGGATTAGAAGCCTCCTGCAGATGTTGTCCCATATGGAGGAGGCGTAGGGGCAGGAGATGATGATGTGGTCGAGATTCTTTGGGGATGAAGAGCAAAGGACGCAATCTGAAGGGGTGTCAAGGCCCCAGCTAATGATTTTTTTCGTGCGGAGAGAGCTTGTTATAGATAGTCATCCAGGAGATGAAAGAGTGCCTTGGGATGGAGTAGTTGTTCCATATAAGCAGACCCCACAGAACCTTGGCACTGAAAGGGTGGATAGCAGAGTAGGTGCTGCTGATGGTAAAAAAGGGCTTGGATTTGTTGGGGGTCCAAAGAAAGATATCTTTAGAGTTGTTGGGTGGGGGAAGGCTTGTAAGAGCAGTTCTGATTTCAGATAAGTGAGAGAGCAAGTGTCTATTCGGGGCCCTAGCATTAGAGGGCCAACACCAGGTGCCATTAGAGTTTAGGTCTAATACTCGGGAGATATTTATGAAGCAGGTAATATTTGCGATTTTACTGCCGAAGCAATTGATGAGAGAGGACGGAAATAACCAAGGGTCATGCCCGATGGAGGTGTTTGCGCCATTTCCTGCTTTGACTTTATAAAGATCGGCTGCTCGGGGTCTAAGCTTGAGGATTTTTTGCCAGCCCCAACTAGCATTGGGAGGGATGGGGATGGTCCAGAAGTTTTTGTTTTTTATTTTTTCTATGATTGTCCATCGGGTCCATGTTGAGTTCTGGTTATTTGTTAGTATGGACCAAAAAAACTTGAGGGCGGCTGTCTGATTCTAAATTTTTAGGTTTGGAATCTCAAGGCCGCCCTCTTCTTTGGGCAAGGAAAGGTTGTCCCAGACTACCTTAGCCCCAATGATCTTCATTTTTAATTCAGACCAGCAGAATATTCTGAGGAGCTGAGAAAGTTCCTTTAGAACCCTGACCAGAAGAATGAAAATGAAGGACCAGTAGACCTGGCTCGTGAAGATGACTGATTTTTTGAGCTGAAGGCGGCCTGCGCATGATAGGTGCTTGGTAGTCCAGGAGCTGATGCGGTTGGTGATCTTTGAGAAGAGAGGACGACAGTCATTGTAAAAGAGTCTGGAGGTGATGAGAGGAACCCCTAAGTAGCAAACCAGAAGAGAGCCCTTGCTGAATCTCAGGATGTTGAGGATCACACTTTTCGAGGTTGGCGCCGTTCCCGAAAGAAAATCTGACTTTTAGATGGATTGAGTTTGAGACCGGACATCATGGAAAACTCTTTTAACCGTTCCTGAATGAGCGAGGCTGAGTGGGCATTGGCCCGACAGAAGATCACGAGATCATTCGCGAAGCATAGATTGATGATCTTGAGCGAGTGACATTTCCAGTGGAAGCCAAAACGGGGTTTGTGGCTCTTTTACAGGAGGATACGAGAGAGTATCTGCATGATAATGACAAAGATATATGGGGAAAGGGGGTCTCCATTCCTAAGACCTATTTCCCTTAAGAAGAAGCTAGTGGGGCTTCCATTAATACAAACAACATATGAAGGGGTGGTGATGCAATGAATAATCCAACCAATCATTTCAATAGGGAAGTCCATCGCATAGAGAGCATCAAGGACTAGCTCCCAACGGACGTTGTCAAAAGCCTTTATGAGGTTAATCTTAAGGGGTCAAAAGCCGTTGGTTTGGTAACCATGCATAAGGTCCTGGATTAGGAGAATGTTATCTGTAATAGAGTGGTCCGTTACAAAAGCAGATTGGGAGGGGTCAATGAGGTAAGTAAGGGTGGGTTTGATTTTGTTCGAATTTGTTTTCGAGATAATCTTGTAGATGACATTACAACAAGAAATGAGCCTGTAGTCGGAAGGCGAAGAGGGGTTTTCTATTTTAGGGATAAGGGCAATGAGGGATTTATTCCAGTCCAAGTCCATTTTACCATGGCGGAACAAGTGCTTAATAGCTGCACAGATGTCAGGGCCAACAATGGCGCAGCAGGTTAAAGAACCCAAAACCGTTCGACCCAGGGGCTTTGTCGCTATCGATGTCAAAAAGGGCAGCCTTGATTTCGTCATCCAGAATGGGCTTAGTCATATTAGCTTTATCGATCGGGGAGACAACTCTATTAATAAAATATCTAATCCTAGTAAGGCCAGGGTATCCATCCAGGCTAGGAGAGCCTAAGAAGCTTTTGAAGTGGGAGAGGTAGGTGGCCGAGATTAATCTGGTTAGAACTGACCCTTCCCTCATATGTGGTGACCGATAAGATTTTATTGCGAGCTCTGCGGGATTTGATGCTGTTTTGAAAAAACTGATTTTTTGCCCCCCAATTTAAGCCATGTCTCCCTATATTTCTGCTTCAGAAAGGATTCCTCTGCACGACTAAAGAGGATGTAGTTATTTTTTGCATCCCTCTCAATACGCAACAGAGAGGGGTCCTTCGGGTTAGAAGCCAAGGTTTTATGGGTGCGGGAAAGGGAAGATTAAGCTTTTTCCACTCTAAGACTTATATTGCTAAATTCTATCTTATTAAGGCTATCTAGGGCGGGGGCAAGCCGGTCCAGCTTACAGATAACAGATTGCATAGGGTTTTTATGACATGGGCTAGACTAACTATTTGATACAGTGTCTAGAAAGCTAGGGTGGAGGCACCACATGTTGAAATACTTAAAAATTTTGGGTTTAGGGATGCGGGGAGTGGTGAGGTGGAGGATAATCGGGGTGTGGTCTGAGGTACGGGGAGGGACAAGATGGGCAAAAGATTTTGGGAAGGCGCTGTCCCAATGGTCATTGACGAGGGCTCTGTCAATACGGGAGGAGATGGGGTTATCAATTTGGTGGTTGAACCACGAAAATTGAAAACCAGAGGTACGAAGGTCATCCAAATTACATTCTCAGCAACAATCGTTAAAGTCAGTGATAGCGTTAATCCAACGGGTGTCATTGTTGGTTCTTTCAAGGGGATTACAAATAGCATTGAAATCCCCTGGAAGAATCCAGGGGGAAGAAAGGAGGGTATGGGCTATGGAGACCATGCCTTTCCAAAGCGGGGAGCGCTCGGGAGGGTCATTGAATCCATAAATAAAAGAGGTGAAAAATATCTTGTTATCCAGAATGAAAAGATAGGGTTAATGCTGAATACGCTTGTGTTCCAAGCTATCTAGATACGACCATAGTGGTGGTACTGGTGTTTGGTGAGATAGTGCCACCAATGAAGCATATTTTTCATAATGAGGTTAACATTATTGATATTAACTTTTGTTTCAAGCAGGCATATCATGTTAATGCTATAGAGAACACTAAATCCAGGACGTCCTTTTGACGGACGAGATCATTTAGGCCGCGGACATTATAACATGCTAATTTCATAAAGGAGGTTTAAGGGAACACAAAATCCAGGACGTCCATCTAACATTCTAACATAAAGGAGGTTTAAGGGATGGAAAAATCAGTTAAACATTAAGGGGTTGGACCCCGTACAAACTAACATTAACATTATTTCGACCGTGAAGAGTTCCCGTGGACGTGATATCTGTGGGTGATTCCGCCCTATCACTCGGTCCGATAAGAAACTTGTATATTTTAGGATGTTCCCAAATATTCTTGATCTAGTGATCGATGACGGCGAGGTTATTTTTTAAAAAAACAAAAAAACAACCAAACTAGATAAAAAATTACCATTACAATTAATAATAAAAAAGTAAAAGTCATAGTGCAATTATGATAAAAATAAACATCCAAATTATTAAACTCTGAAATTTGAGGGACCTCAGTGCAAATTTTCATAAACTTTATCTTATCCATACCTGCAGAACCTACCTTAGCCAATCGATAACTTGGCTTACTGTAATGCCCAGTTATCCAAACCATCTGCTTCACCTCCTTCATGGCCTTTGCGCTCTCCAAGCACCACCGCTCCGGCGTAGCTCCTTCTTCAATCCCAAACCGACGGGGGAGAGAAGTAAAACCGAAAAATAGGATGCGAGATCTTGAAGAACTCGGTTCCTCTTCGATGGTTTCAGACCACATCGCCGACAGGATACTGAGAAGGAGTTTGATGGCGAACGAAACCACGATATCCACTAGATTCCAGTCGGATCCGACGTAACTCCACCTGAAGGAAATCTGAAACTGTTCCACTCCTTTAACGGAACCACGAGCCACACAAAACACTGTTCTTCTACTCTTATGAAAAGAGTCTTCTATCCAACCAACCCTCATCTGCATCGTCTTCACACGTGAGAGAACTTTAAAAGCACAACGGTACTCCCCAAGACAGTCTCTGAAACTCGCCAAGCCTGGAACAACACCACACGATACACTTCTCACAACCCGAATCAACGCCTCTCTCAAAAAACCAGATCTACAATCAGAAATGCTCCTTGTCCGAGAGATCTGACATTGTTTAAGGCTCAAAGAGACAATACCTGGAGCAATGAGGCTCCTAACAAATCCTGGGAAATGTCGTGAGGCGAAACAGAACATACTCAACAAAACTTCGGAAAAAAAGGAAAAGGTGAGAAAGATATGCTAAGCGTGGGCTGATCTTCGACAAGATAATGAATAGACTCCATCTCAAGCTAAATCTGGAAATTTCAGACCTTTCGGTCTGAACCACTGAGAAAAGCCAAACCCGAGATAGGTTTTAGCTAGAAAACAAAGAAGAAATGAAGAAAAACTGGTCGTTATGGTAACTATTTAAAAGGGATAGAGAGAGGAGAGAGCTTTTCTTTGCCTAAAGATTTACTTTTGTTTCTCGAAAGAAACATTTGATGGTATTTGAAAGTGTTCGGAATGGTTCCATGGTTTTTCAGTATCCATCTCATCTTCCTTAAAAGATGAGAGCCTATGAATATTTTGGAGAATGAAGTCCTAAAGGAAATATTTTTATGTTTAAAATTGCATGGCTTGCCCCACGAGTTGTGGTCTGAAAATGCCTAAGCTGCTTCGGAAAGGAGCACACCATTCTGGTGGAATTCCAAGGTTGTCCTACCATCTGCGCACGTTGCACATTTTTCGGGCATTCGGCCTTTATGTGCCCGCTAGCCATCAAATCCTCGTATGTGAGCCCCCCATAGATAATACCAGGAAAAGAGCCTATGATCGATCCCTCAGTGGTCTCCCTCTCTGAATTAAGTGACAGAGACTCCCTCCCCTTGCATGGCTATGATAACATGCGTCCCTCGACCAAAAGAACAAACTTGACCAAAAGCCTAGTAATCTCCAGCAATAATATCCCCCGCCGGCCAGATAGGACACAAGGAAAGAGAACCATCCACCGAAGAAATTACTTCACCTCGAATGCAAACCGATAAAACTAATCCACCGGTTAGGTCAAGTATGTTTGGGACCACCCACACGATGTATTAGTTACTTTTATAAACTTTAATTCAAATCAATTAATTATTAAATGCGTATCGTTGTTGGAATGTTAGGGGTCTAAATGACCCCGTCCGTCAAAAATACGTCTGAAACTTTATTTTTTCGAATACTATCAATATTATTTGCTTGCTCAAAATCAAGGTAGCATTGACAATGTCCCCCATATCATGTCCTCTATGTTTCCTTGGTGGAATTTCAATACAAACCATGCTTGAATTTAGAATTTTCTTGGAACCCTAGTGTTTAGAACATCACCCTGGGTTTAAACTCACCTCAAATAATAAGTGTAGCTTAACTTGGATTGCTAGGAGGCTAATTCTTAATCTCACTGCGGTCTACGGTTTTAATGAGCTATCAGACCGCATGCCCATGTGAGGAGACCTGGCCTCCACAGCTCAGACCAATGTATCTAATCCTTGTATTGTCATGAAAGAATTTTATGTGACTTGCGACCCATCGAGCGATCTAGCTCCAATAGCCGTTGGAACAGCTCCATCTTTTTATTTAATGATTATTGTAATTTGTGCGAGCTTGATCACTTACGGGCCACAGGGTTCCAGTATTCTTTGTCTAACCATCAAATTGATAACTTCATCTCCTCTGAAATTGATATGGCCCTTGGGAATGAACTCTGGGATGACGCGTTTCCTTTTTCTTTTGTTCACTTTGACCCTTCCCCCTCTCTCGCACCTCAGACCATACCCCCATAATCCTTTACTTTTCAACTCCTCGTGTCTTGAGTCCTAAGTTGTTCAAGTATTTTAATATGTGGCGCTTCCAACCATCATTCCATTGTATTGTCTCCACCAGTTGGAATATCTCTTGCGAAAAAAACCCTATGAAATCCATTTTTACTAATTTAGGCCGACTTGGCCCCTCCATTGCCTCGCTAAATAAGAAGGATCTTAGCCATATCAGTCTTAGAGTTGAAGAGGCCTAATATTCCCTTACTTAGGCCCAGATTAGTCTCGATTCCAACCCTACTAATAAGTCCCTCATCTCTAATGAACATGAGTCCGCGAAAGCCTACCTACTCTATAGTCGTGCTGAGGAATATTTCTTTAAGAAGAAATCGAGGGAAACCAGGCTCAAGCTAGGGGACATAAATTCAAAAATCTTCCATAAAAGCATTCGTTCTCATAGGTCCAAAAACAAAATCTTGTATGTTGTCAATCCTGATGGCTCATCTAGTTCCAAGCCTCGAATAATCTCATCATTTTTCTTAAGAACTTTGAAAACCTGATTAGAACCTCAAGCCCTGACAACTTCCTGGGGCTTGATGGAATCAGGATCATCATCAAAACCTCGATCTTTCCATCCGATAAGTCCGGTATAATCAAGCCCATATCGGATGACAAAATTAGAAAATCTATATTTGACATTGACATCGATGAAAACTCTGTTATGATGGCTTTAGTGCGGGTTTTTTAAAAGCTGCTGGCCAGAAGTTGGCTCTAGTATTCGTTCGGGTATTAAATATTTTTTCTAGAAAAGGAAATATGGACATGGACTCGAACAAAATCCTAATTTCCCTTATCTCCAAAATCGACTATTCCTCCTCCCTTCAGATTATAGGCCCATTTCATATTGCAATGTTATTTACAATTTATCTCCAAAATCATGGCCAATAGAATCAAATCCTTCATACCTTTCCTGATTGATCCGTCTTAATCGATGTTTGTTACGAGCCGCTCTATCTCTGACAATATCATCTTCATCCAGGACCAAATGTATGGATACTAAACCAACATCAACTCGACGTGCCTTAAAGATTGACCTCATGAAGGCTTTCTATAATGTCCGCCAGCAGCTTGTTCTGGATGTCCTTTATGTTATGGATTTTCCCCTCAAAATGATTAATGGGATCCTCTAATTTCCTTCCATGGTTTGAAGGGACTCCTCCAAGGACACCCTCTCTCCCCTCAAAACTCTATTTTGACTTAATGGGCCCTCACTAATAAAATAAAGAACAAATGCATTTGGACGCTTTCCCCTACCACCTCAAGCAATTGGGGTTGGAGGAAACATCTAAAGCTCTGGAACCAAGCTGCAAGTCTCTACACGGTGCTTATCAAAAATGGTAGCAACACCTCCTTATGGTACGACCCGTGGCTTTTTCCCAATTCCATTGTCAACAGATTTGGCCCCATCATCACTAACCTGGCTCGCCGTAGCGATGTGGTCAATAAAAATGTTGTAATGATAAATATTTTGTTGTAAGTATATTTGTAGTTTGTCATGGCCAAATTTATTGTGGTTGGATTATGGTTATCCGTCGTTGTTTAGCGACGGATAACTTTATTTGTCGCTGTATCGACGGTGATCGGTGTGATTATTTGAAAATGTTTTATTTTTTATCGTAAATATTTCAATGAGATATTCCTTTTTACCTTATATTTATTTTTGTAGTGTTTGTTGAATCTAATAAATAGCGTACATGGTTAAGATATGAATGACTCATGGGTTATACTTTTCATGAATGTATTAAACATAAAGCTATTCCTCATTCATCAAGTTTCTGTCAAATTTTATTTATTACAAAAGAATTTTTATCATGTACTAGAAGTTATAGACTTGCATAAAATTCTCATATGACAGACTATGGTGATTTTTAAAATTCTTCACATCCTCTAACAGTCAATGAATGTTCTAATGTCACTTGAAAAAAAAAGCGAACTCGCTTTCTGAAAAGATGAGTTTGTTAAAACAAATTGGTATAATAGTTGACAAGTTAATCACTAGTGAAAACTGAGTTACCATAACTATAAATACTAATATTGTTCCATTTCTAACTAATATATTATCCGATTAACTATATCAATCCTTAATATTTTATCCAATTACAAAATTAGCCAAAATTTAAAAAAAACAACCAATATTAACAATTAAAGACCAATTTAGATATATAACCAACAACCACTAATATATATTTGTTGTTGATGAAGATAGACAGAAATGTCTCATAAAATCAATGCCCCACAAATAAAATAACTCTACTTCTGGAATATATTGTAGTAGCATTTCGTTCGTTCTGGATCAACAATTTTTATATCATCTTAGTTGCAGCAAAGTGGCAGTCCACTTTGAATGATAATTTCATACTATCCTCACTATTCTATTTTAAGGCATACTTTATCGAATAATATGATCACCTCATTTTTTGTAAAAGTATGGATCATCTCATAAGTAATATTTGATAACAAAAAAATCATTTTTTGTTATTAATCCATATTTTTGGGTACCTTGTTATTGACAAGATAATTTGAGATGTCGACAAATCCTGGTTGAAAAATGGTTTCTAGAAATTATTCTTTTCGAAAGTTTTTGTAAATAAGGCCTTTTCTATTATTGAATTTGATTTTTATACCCGAGGGACGATAAATGACCGATAATAGTATTCTCCAAACCTTTCCTCTCTTTAATTTATAATTTAAATCTTTGCAAAAGTAATGCCCATTGTATTAACAGTGGTTCAAAATCATTCTTATCCAAATGGTGTTTTAATATACCATGATTAGTATGTATAATCCAGTAATTAAAATATATTTTCAAAACTTATCCAAGACAAATACTACTGCAATGAATTTTATTGATGTTGTTGCACAACTTAATTGTGCAATTTTTAATGTATTATTAATATAATATATAACTTTAATTTTTTTTACATTTTCACGCAAAACAACCCATATAGAATAATTTCTAGCACCATGCATCCTTTAAACAAATATTTCCAATCTCGATGTGATTATTATATGTTTGGTTCAAAAGACTTTGGCTGAACTGTGAGAGCTCCTAATAATATAAGGACTAGCTCACTAGGATAAATAGTAGATGATGTGGATTAATTTCAACTGAGGGTAATTTTGTCTAAAGTTTGGAGGCATTTCAAAGGTATATAATATTTGATAGATTGTAGTGATAGATTTGAGTTGCCTTGTTGTATTTAATTTTCATTACCCTTATTAAATGAAAGTGGTTGGGTATTTATACCCTTAACCTTGGGCCATATGGGCTTTCGGGTCATGATTATGAATTCAGGTCGAGTTCAAAGACCGATTAGTTTTTAAGTAGGTAGGTAATTAGCTTAGTCATGAAGTGATTAAGTTTTTAACACATTAGTTCAGTTCGGATGGTTCAGTGGGTGGATCTTGTCCGAATTGCCCCTGTCCGGTCCTCATAATCAGTGGCGATAAAATCCGGACTCATTAGTAGCCCCTTTTTTAGGTTGTGTTTGAAGGCCTTTGGCAAGACCTAAAATATATTCCATATGCACTCATAACTATGTCCGGACAGATTTCAAATTGTGTAACGACTTTATCCGGACTGATAAGACTCTCAGAAACTGAACCGTTTTACTAGAGATCGTGGGACACGTGTCCTTCTCTGATTCGCCACACCGGCCGTTTTTATCCTAGAATGATGCTCCCACTTGCTCCAAAAAGTAACCTCTTCAATTAATGTGGGTGACATCAGCGCCGTCTTTAATCATTACATTTATCCTTTTGTATTCTCCTAGGTATCGAAGCATCTTTTGTTCCTTTACTATAAATTAGTCCACTTTCATTGTTTTACCATCTTCATTATCTCTGCTCTGTTAAATTTCTAAGTTTTCACCTCTCAAAAAACCCTTTTTTTGGTGTGAGTTTATGTACACAGCAAGAAACGTCTTAGTAAAAGGTGGGTGACTCAACTTGTCAGAGTTAGAAAAAGCTCAAAAGGTCGAACGAGAGAGGCGCATTGCTGCAGGCCTCCCTCTTTCTCCTATTGACAAATCGGAAACACCAAGCCCAGAGCCTGACCGGGGTTCCTCTTCAGCTAAGAGTGCTAAACCCAGGAGGTTATTCCAGCCCAACCTTTTACCAATCGTTTCGGGCTCATCGGTTCAGGGATCAGAGCCTGTTGTTGAACCAGAGCAGGCAGTTACAAGCTTTAAGAGACCTTCCCGTTCATTGCCATGGGATCAGATGTTGATGCCTCCTCAGAGAAGCTAGTAGACCGGCGAAGAGGTCGCTTGGTGAAAGAACAGGCTCCAAAAAGTACACCTTCCAAGTCTGGGGCTGAAAATAAAAATACATGGTCAGAAGCACCCATTAAGATTCCCAAGGACAAGCTGTTCGGCCCGGAGGCTACCAGTTCAAATCTCCGGAAAGAAACCTCCGGATCTGAGCCCCAACCGGAGTCCAGACCACAAGAAGACAGTAATGTCCAACCTTACGAAGGGCCTGCTGAGCTAACCACCAGTTCTTCTCACCCAAAAAAACTGATAATCCTTCCATAATAATGAAAGAAGTGCTGAAGGACTCTATTGAAGAAGCCCCTTTTGAGTCCGACGTCTCCGGGAAAACAAGTGAGACTGCTACTGCCAAGAAGGACAAAGGCAAGGAGAAGCTATGTCTAAAACATCTGGATCTGCCGGAGAGCCTTGTGGGAAAAGTGGGACCTTGCTTCCACAAGGTAAGTGTCAAATACCTGCTAGCCTTGCAGAAACTTAATTACGTTTTCATCCATACAGCCGAACTGGGTCGGATGCAAACAAAATGGGGGATCCCAGAGAATGTAAAAGTGAGGATACCGGTAGATCCGGAGACACCGATGGATTGTAAGCTCAGTGAGATATTTTTCGTCACTGAGTTATTCAACTGGGGGCTAAGGTTTCCCCTAGACCCAGAGATCGTCAAATACTTTCACCTCATCAAACTCTGCCCATGCCAATTGAGCCCCAATGCCTGGTATACCCTCATGGCCTGTATTATGGCCTCCAGGCTCTCCAGAATCCCTCTTCCAATGGAGCAGTTCGCAGCTGTGGCTAGCCTTTGCAGAAGCCACATTATCCCCTTCTATCATTTCAACATGGGTGATGATTACAAGGCAGTGGACGACATGCTTGAGTCAGAAAGGAACTGGAAGACTCAATTTTTGTTTATTAGTGGCGCTTGGGAGAATGGGAGGAAGATTAAAACCAGTGTCAACCCAAGCCTGCTTACCAGCAGATGGCGAAGTGATGGTAAAAATCTCATCTCATTTCTCCATTTTCACTTATAACAAATTTGTTTGTCTAACTTGTCTTCTTTTGTTTTTTGGTAGTGCTGCCTAAGGACTTCAATGATTACTTAAAGGCTGGGCAGACTACTTGCTCCAAGCTAAATGCTTGGGCTGCTGAGAAGTGGGGAAACCGCTTCCACAACGCTTTTACCGGAGGAATCTAACAAAATCCTACCTTTGGAATACAACTGACCGAAAGGACTTATCTTGGGAGGAATTAACCACTCCACCCCCTTTGGATGTAATCCTTAGGAGGACAGATGCAAAGGATGGGAAGCTGTCTTTTCCAGGTAGAGCTAAAGCCCCAAGCAAGATGAAGGGCAAGAAGGGCAAAGGCAAGCAAGGTATGGTTGAAGTCAATCCTACCGAAGTAGAAGAAGCTGCTCCAACAAACCTAGAGGGGCCAGACCAGGGATAGATTGATGTTGCTCTTCTACAAGTAGTGGAGCATGAAAGTACTAGAGAAGTGGTTGGATCTTCAAAACCCTCAAAGGATCCTAAGAGAGACAGGAAACGGGGAGCAGAAAGCAAGGATATGGAGGCCAAGAAGAAGAAAACCTCCAAGGGTGATGAAGTTTCTCTCCGGCCTCCGGAGCCTCTTCCTCCTGTTGACCCTACTGACCCCACTCAAGCTGGAAAAGATCCCCGGTGACTTTCAAACCGGAGGGGGTGCAGGAGGGGATATCAGCATTGATGGCGTCGACATCAGTGGGCTTGAAGGGATTGGTCTTTACTTCGAAAACCTCCCCAAAGACGATTTTGTTGGGTCATACCTCCCCTCAAGTTCTTCGAACATCGTCATATTCAATGGTAAGTCTTTTTCTGTCTCAAGTGAAAGAGATGTCATCGCTCACTCCATATTGAGTAATGTCCAGCCAGTGCTTATTTTGGAGAAGCAAGTACAAAATCAGTCAGCCATCATCAATACCCTCAATTCTGACAAAGAGAAATTGTCTAGCGACCTCCTCACTGCCAATCAAAATACTGATGTATTGAAATGGGAAAATGAGGAGTTGAAGAAAAGCCAAGAGGATTGGGCCACAAAGCTTGCCACTTTGGAAGAAACTATCAAAGAACTCCGATCAAAGCAATCCGACTTGGATAAAAATCTTTCTTCTTCAAAAGAGGAGGTAAAGCCTAAGGACAAGGTCATTCAGACTTTAACTAATGACAAGATCTCGCTCGAGGAATCTGTGTCCAAGGCTGCATAAGAAAAAGCTGATTTGCTAAGGGATCAAGAGAAAAAAATCCAAGCTAGGATTGATTCTTATACCAACAGAGTGATAGACACTCAGGACGAAAAGTATGCCGAGGTGAAGTCGGACATGGTATTTCTCTTTCATGAGAAATTCCCAAAGAGGACGCTGGGAGATTTATGGAGTTTTGTAGAGTATGAAGACCTCCCCTTCCATACGATGGCTGATGGTAACAAGCATAACTACTCCAGTGGCTGGGATGATACAACCGATGAAGAAGAGAAAACTGGGGAAAGTCTGGATGAGGAAGATGATGACCCCAAGAAGAAGAAACCAAGTGAGGCTGGGCCATCTAAGAAAGCTCAGTCTTAAAGTATCAACTATTTTTTTAATTTTTCGTGATTGAACCAAAGTCCTTGGATGGCCAAGGAATATTTTGTAATCGTATCCGGCTCCTGTCCGGATAAACTTTTTGGTTTGAAAACTCAAAGTCCTTGGGTGGATAAGGCACTTCGTATATCTTAATGGGCAATTTTAATTTGCACAAACTTGCATTGATTCATAGTTTTTCAGCTTTGGTGGCTAATGTTTAAACAACCCTTAGTTAGTTCAAAGTGAGAGTGTTTAAATTCTCTGATGACAAATATTTAAGTAGTCATCACTCTATCAATTCAATTCGATCTGACATAGAAAATTTCAAGGAAAACACTAACTGAAACACTCCGAATCTTTTACGAAGGCATCGAATTTTATTGAAAAGCCTGGACACCTCATTAAAACCTCCCCGCGCCACCAGGGTAGGAAAGAGTATGCCCCTGATATTTACATGAACTTTTAAACCAGTAAATATTTACATAGCTTTCATTCCAAGTACAATCGGAGGTGTTCAATGTTCCAGGGTTGATTCAAAACCCTTCCATCCTTATCTTCAAGCCGGTATGTCCCAGGCTTAAACTTTTCACTAACCACATAGGGTCCTTCCCAAGTTGTAGCTAGCTTGCCGAACTTCTATTCCTTAGTGTGAAGGAAGACTTTCCTCAATACTTTATCTCCTGGCTGAAAATCCATTCTTTTAACTTTGGAAGCAAACCCGCTTCTCATCAGGCCTTTATAGTGTGTGGCTCTGAGGTGAGCCTTAACTCTTCTTTCCTCCATCAGGTCAAGTTGGCCTCTCACTGCCACTTCGTTAGCGTCTTCGGAGAAATTATGAACTCGAAAAGAAGGAAGAGTAGCCTCTATGGGAGTTGTGGCATCCATCCCATACACTAAAGCAAAGGGAGATTCTTGTGTTGCAGCCCCAAGAGTTGTTCGGTAGGCCAATAATACTTCTTGTAGATAACTTGGCCATTTTCCAGCAGCTCCCTCTAAATTCTTTTTAAGACCGGACAAGATGGTCATGTTAGCCACTTCGACCTGACCATTTGCTTGTGGGTGGAAAGGAGAAGAGAAGCAATGTTGTATGCCTCTAGAGGCGCAAAAATTCTTCATTTCCTTGTTGTCGAACTGTGGCCCATTGTCTGTGGTTATCTTTTGTGGAATTCCAAATCTGCAACAAATATTGGATAAGATGAATTTTATAACAGCTTTTGATGTTGTACCTACCAATGGAGCTGCTTCTATCCACTTGGAGAAGTAATCAATAGCAACAATTATAGTTTTGCACCCTCTGGATGCCATGGGTAGAGGCCCTACTAAATCCAGCCCCCAACGAGCAAAAGGTATTGGTTCAGAAATTGACTCTAAAGGGATAGTTGGGATATGAATTTCATTGTTGTATCTTTGGCATGGGTCACACTTTTTTACCAACTCCTTAGAATCTTGCATTATGGAGGGCCAGTAGTACCCAGCTAACAAAACTCTTCTTGTTAGAGCCCTGAACCCATAGTGAGCTGATCCCTCACCATCATGTAGTTCAGAGAGCACTATTTGGGACTCCTCGACTCCCAGACATCATAGGAGGGGTTTACTATAGGATTTTTTTATAAAGAGCATCCCTTAGGATGACAAAACCACGAGCCTTGTATTTTATTTTTCTTGCCACTGCTTTCTCCGGAGGCAAGATGCCATCTGAGAGATATTGAAGGATTAGAAATCTCTAATCTTGGTATTCAAACTTTCTTCTTCCTTATCCGGATTGATTTGAATAGATAGGCACTCTTGCACATGTATCCAAGGGTAGGACTCAGAGTAGGCTACGTTGCCAAAGAGTCTGCTAGCATATTTTCCGGTTGGGGTATGTGCTCATAGGTGATGCTTTTGAACTTGAGTGCTACTTCTTTAAGTATGAACAAGTATTTAATCAGTTGCTCTTTCTTGGCTTCAGATTGACCTTGTGCATGATGGATAAGAAGTTGAGAATCACTCATTAACCTGACCCTTTTAGCTTCATAGATGAGAGCTAATTTTAAACCAGCTATAACAGCTTCATATTCAGACTCATTATTGGAAGCCCTGAAGGCAAAACATATAGCTTGGTACATTCTGTCACCGTACGGAGAGGTTAAACATATCCCAGCACCACATCCCATGGTACTTGATCCACCATCAGTCCGTACGACCCAGATTTTTTTGTCTTTTACACCGGTTGCTTGCTTAGTATCCCTATCTGAATGGAATTCAACTAAGAAATCAGCCACGGTTTGGGCTTTGACTGCTGTTCGAGGAGCAAAATCAATATCGTAGTCTCCCAGCTCCACTGACCACTTGGTCATTCTACTTGAAATGTCAGATTTTTGGAGAACATTTTTCAAAGGAAAAGAAGTCTAGACGATGATAGAATGAGCCTGAAAATAGGGCTTCATTTTCCTTGCAGCAATCACCAGGGCCAATGCCAATTTTTCAAGCTTCAAATATCATTTTTCTGCATCTATCAAGCTTTTGCTGATATAGTACACCAAACGAGGATAATTGTCCACCTCTCTTACCAATACTGCACTTATTGCACAATCAGAAACGGCTAAATACACATAAAGGATTTCTCCATCAACAGGTTTAAATAGAGTCTTGGGGGAAGATAAATGCTTCTTAATTTCATTGAAGGCCTCACCACACTTTGGGGACCAGTTGAAGTCCTTTGCACCTTTCAAAGTTTTTAAAAACGGGGCACACCTGTCCGAAGACCTTGAAATGAAACGGTTTAGTGCAGCTAGCCTCCTAGTCAATCGTTGTACCTCTTTAATATTTCGAGGAGGCTCCATTTGCAGTACGCATTAAGCTGGTCTGGATCAGGTTGTATCCCTTTCTCACTTATCACATACCCCAAAACAATTCCGGACTGCACTCCAAAAACGCACTTTTCTGGGTTTAACTTTAAATTTACTTTCACAAAGTTGGCAAAAGTTTCTTGGAGATCTGCCAAATGTAGCTCTTCGTCCACACTTTTTACCATCATGTCATCAATGTAAACTTCCATGTTTCTTCCAATTTGATCAGAAAAGGCCTTGTTTACCAACCTCTGATAAGTAGCCCCAGCATTTTTTAACCTAAACGGCATTACTTTATAACAATGGAGGCCCCTATAACGTGGTGTGTTCTTGATCCTTTGGATCTACTTGAATCTGATTATGCCCAGAGAAGGAATCCATAAAGGACAACAACTTGTTTCCAGAAGTGGAGTCCACCAACTGATCAATTCGGTGGACCGGATATAAATCTTATGGGCAAGCCCTATTGAGATCTGTGAAATCGATGCACATACGCCACTTGCCATTTTTCTTTTTTACCAACACCGGATTGGCTATCCATAAAGGGTATTGAGATTCCTTTATGTGCCCCATTTTAGTAAGCCGGACAACCTCTTGAACTATAACATCAGCCTTCTCCTTAGAAAAGGCTCTCCTCCTTTGTACAACGGGTGCTATGTCTCTTCGGATGGATAACTGGTGTGATATAATGTTTGCTGGTACTCCGGTTACATCAGCATTGCACCAAGCAAAGACGAGTTGATGGTCTTTCAAGAAATCTAACATTTTACCCTTTAATGCCGAAGTCATCTTGGATCCTATCTTGACATTTTTTCCTTCAGCCAGAGAGTGAGTTTCAACTTCTTCAACCGATATTAAAACACCAGGGGTCTCTCTAGGGTCATCAATTTCACCCTCTCCCCCAGAGGGCCCCTCAAACTGATATTCCTCATTGATCTGGATTGCCCCCAATGTTTGAGGGGCCAGTGCTGTCGCATAACACTCCATTGCTACCTTTTGGCTGCTTCGAACAACTCCCACTTGTCCCTGCACAACATACTTCAAACACTGGTGGACTGTTGAAGCCACAGTATGCATCCTGGAAAGCTAAGATCTCTCCAGAATAGCATTATAACAAGTAGGACAATCCACCACAATAAAAAGTATTCTAACCATCTTTTTAAAAAGGAATTTTCCCAACAAAACCTCTTCCTCGAACTCTCCGATCACATCTGTTGAGCTTCCAGTGAAACCCACAATTGATCTGTTCGAACGCTGAATTACTGCTGGGTTCTTCATTTTTTTGTAGGAAGTTAAAAAAGAATATTGGTTGAACTTCCGGTATCCACCAAAATTCGTCTTATATCATTGCCTCCAATAGATGCTCCTATGACAACAGCATCTTCATGTGGTCCAGCAATATCTCTCAAATTATCCTCGTCAAAAACAATAAAAGGAAAAGGAATTTGCGAATGATAGGAAGTCATGCCTCCTTCAAGCTGGGTAGCTAAAGTATGAACGTGCCTCTTTCTTGCAGAAACAGTCGGTGCAGTCATGGTGTCCCCTCTGAATATTGTAAGTGACTCAAAAAAGTTAATAAGTCCGGACACCGTTTTGAAATGCTCCATGATAACACCCACTTTATTCCGGGTTGGATCAGGGTCCAAGTATTCTGACTCTACATCAAACCTTTCGATTATCACCATAGCCCCATCCGGAGCCGATGTGCCTGCATTGTTTGGACCAGCCCGATGAGCGCTATCAGGTCTATTTCCACCTCTTCGTTTAACATACGCCCCCAACTTTCCTCTTTCAATCAAATTCTAAACTTCTTGTTTCAACGCAATACAATCCTCAGTGGTATGACCAGTATCATGGTGATACTGACAGAAACAACTATTACGGCTTTCCCTAGGAGACTGTAATGCAGCCGGCCTTTTGTAGTGTACTTCGTATTTTGTTTGGTCATAAATGGTGGCTACATTTTCTTTTAACTCAGCAAACCACTCTGGTTGAACCCAAGGCCCTCGATAATTTCTTAGTTGCTGACTCTGGGCTGGCGGAGCTGGCTGAAACTGAGCTTTGGCTCTGTTATGACCCTGCCCGGCTTCCTTAGCCTTGTTCCCGGACTGGTTTTGGTTTGGATTTGGTGGAGCCAGAGCAGATATCACCTGCCTGTGCACCCTAGTTTTCTTTGTTTCATCTACATTAATTTGTTTTCCGACCTGATTCAGTAGACCTCCCCAAGTCATGGCCTTTTTTTGTTATTGAATCAGCCAAGTTTCCAGGGTTTAAGCCCTGCCTCAGAGAAGCTATTGCTACTTGTTCAAAGCAATCAGCCAATCCATTTTTGGTATTTACAAAACGACTTATGTATTCTTTTGAAGATTCGTTTGGTTCCTGGGCGCAATGGATAATCGTGTCTCCATTGCCCTTCACTTCCTTACTTCCAACAAAATGCCTCCGAAAGGCCACCCAAAAAGTGTCGAAATTTCTAATGCAACCCTGCGGCAAACTATTGTACCACTTCAGAGCATTCCCTATAAAAGATTGGGAGAATGCTCTACAAAGTAACTTGTCGTCATCATCAAAATTCATCATAAATTTTTTGAATTGTTCCAAGTGGTTATCTGGGTCTTTACTACCATCATATTTTTCCATTTTCGTACTGTCAAACCTCTTAGGAAAGTTCCCGGACAGTATTTTGGAGGACAATGGAGATTGTCTCCAATTTCGGCCACGACTGAATACCGTATCTTCGTTAGGAATTACAAAGATACCTGGTTTATCATGGAAGGCAAAAGGATCCATTAACAATCGATCTACATGTCTACGGCCATGATTATGAGACGATTCTTTGCCCAGATGCCTCTTCAACCTTCCATGCCTATCCTTTTTTCTTGAGTACTTCTTGAACAACTTTTATTTTTTTTAGAACGGCCTTCATCACTGCTGGATGACAAAGATTCTTCGACTCCATCTTCATTTGAGGAGCCACTAGAAGACTCTGAGTCTGAATCAGAGCTCTCCACCGGTTTAGTCCGATGAGACGTTTTTGAGCTAGCATGAGTCTTTTTTGCACTTACATGGGTTTTTGATGGCTCATGTTCTCTTAGATTGTCAGTATGATGAGCTACTGGCGCCTTAGATTTCTCTTTTGTGCCCATCTCTGCCCTCTTGGCAGCCCTCAGAACTTCTATTTCAACTTTTAACCTATCTCGTTCCTCAATCGTATATTCATCATTCTCACCCACCACTTCTGCCAAAGCTGGTGGTACTTCTTGTACGTCCGGATTCATCCGAACTGGTTTTTCCTGATGGTTTTGAATGCTAGATTCAGGCACCTTCCGCTCCCACTGTGGTCGCCAATTTGATGTGGATTAATTTCAACTCAGGGTAATTTTGTCTAAAGTTTGGAGGTATTTCAAGGGTATTTAATATTTGATAGATTGTAGTGAGAGATTTGAGCTGCCTGGTTGTATTTAATTTTCATTACCCTTATTAAATGAAAGTGGTTGGGTATTTATACCCTTAACCTTGGACCATATGGGCTTTTGGGTCATGATTATGAATTCGGGTCGAGTTTAAAGACCCATTAGTTTTTAAGTAGGTAGGTAATTAGCTTAGTCATGAAGTGATTAAGTTTTTAACACATTAGTTCAGTTCGGATGGTTCAGTGGGTAGATCTTGTCCGAATTTCCCCTGTCCGGTCCTCATAATTAGTGGCGATAAAATCCGGACTCATTAGTAGATAGGTAGGAGAGAATAAAAAACTATAGAGAGAGTAATAAATGTTATTGAATAGTTAAAATGAATGCTCACCCAGTACAACTTGGGGAACACGTCTTATTTATAGTGAATATTATGGGCCATGTTGGTTTAATGGCCCAAAAACATAAATTTTCTATATAGGTCCATTAATCATAACAATAAATAAAACTTCAACCAGATCATAGTGAGACCCAAAGTTTGACCAAATAAACCCTTTATCAATGATGAAACAATGATATGCCTATAAATCAATTTAGATTTTTTCATATTAAATTTATGTAAACAATATTTTGAAATAAAAAATATGAATCTTTCATCAACAAGTTACATAAATGTTTGGAAATATTTTTTTATATAAAAATCCTATTAAAAAACCTATATGGCCAAGAAAATTATGGATTACTTTTACCGAAGTATAAGGTGAAAGATTTTTGATAACTTTGATCTTAGCTTGATCTACTTTAATTCTCTTTCCCGAGATGAGATGACCTAAAACGACTTCATCTTGTACCATGAAATGGAATTTCTCCCGGTCTAAATCAAGGTTTTGTAACATAAAAGATAAATTAGCCAAAGTATTATCAAATGAATCAACATGAACATGAAAAATAGTCCATGCATATACACATTGATTTTTCAACCATATATGAAACATTAGTCATCATGCGTTGATAAAAAAAATAGTTAGTGTATTGTATAGACCAAAACCGATCTTCTAATATACCCATAATTAGCTTACATGTATGTGAAAATAGTATTTTCCTTGTCTTCGGGTTGAATTGAAAGTTGGTTATATTCTAAATATAAGTCAAATAAATAATAGAAGGCATGACTGACTAATCCTTCCAACATCTAAAACAAAAGTCATCATATAATGTTAAAAAGTAATCGATGAATTCTATATAACAAAAAACATCTTATGATAGTAAAAATAGCTTACGGACAAAATATGATCATATTGGTCCTTGGGTCGAATTAAAATATGGTTATATCCCGAATATATATGAAAGAAACAGTAAAATGCATTGCCGACTAATATTTCCAATATCTGATCAATGATTGAAGTTGAAAGTAATTTTATCGTGTTGAATTATTTAATCTCTTATAATCTAGTCATACTCATCATCTTATGAACGTTTGTGTTTGTAATAGCTTGTTCTTGTTGTTTGTGATCACTATTGTTCCTTCTTTTTTGACAACTTTTACCGGGATCATCCCAATATTATTTGAAATTAGGTTGATTTTATCGGCATCTAATAATTTTAGTACTTTTTCATCACAACCTCATGCATGTCGTATTCAATCGTCTTTGTGGCTAGTTTTATATTTTTTCCATCTAAATTTTATGTTGACGTATCAAAAGACTCATCCTTTTGATGACAAAGATTTTCATCCAATATATTTTATGAGATGTCCTAATACTCTGATAAATTTTATTGATCTGCATTATTCAAAGAACCTTTAATAATAACCATGAAAGTTTTGGATTTTGTTCTAAAATATATCATAATGTAAAGGCAATGATTTTAGTTCTAATTTAGACGGTTTTAATGCGCCGTGTTTTTCTAAGATTGGTAATCTCTAAAAAATAGTTCTATGAGGTTCGATTGGTAAAGTATTAAAAACTTACATATAATCAACTACCGTTTGTTAGTTTATTATTCATTAGTTAATTTTCTAATATATAATGAGAAAATATTTCATGCATAAATTCTTTAATCAATTTATTTACATATTTATTGACAAAAAAATATTGTTATACTCAGAATATTTTATAGCTTTGAACACATTGAACTTTATTTGTTCATCATCTATCTAAATTATTAATTTACCACTCTTAATGTCTATTATGATCATAAGAGTAGCAAATCTATTACAATCATTTATCTATATTTTATCAGGACATTCTGTGTAATTCTCGTGGAATAATCAAAAGACCTATTAGCTAATTGCAATGGCACATTTTTAGATTTTATTTATCCTAGTGTCAATTATTAAATATATTAAAAATGACATAAAATTTATACTAGCGCCTAAATCACAATGACTTTTCAAAATCAACTCCACCAATTCAAATATTTTTCATCCATATTTTTCTTCTTCCATCAATTCAAATATGTAATTATTACACTTATCTTTCATTTGCAATAGCATAAGAAATATTGGACTAAACGGTGTTAGTTTGCCTTAGTGTTCATTGTCATCACCGTGATGCACAATACTTTTACCACGATGGTCATCCTTCATCCTTGTGACACTATTGGTGATAGAATTTTATGGATTTCAATGAGCTCTTTCATAATGATGCTTGTCTTCATTATGACGTGGATGGGTTTTCCCAACTTGATGATCACCTTTTTGTGTCGCGGAAAATTTTATTTTGTAGGTGTAGTTTTATGTTTTGTGTTTATCTCTACGAAGAACTGACTCATCTATCATATTGATGGTATTTGTTTTCATATTATGCATCTTGTTTAGTGTTTAGTATACCTCATTTCTCACCAGTTGCGTAAATTAATTGTATTAATTTGTTTCCCGAGGATTTGCTTAGTATCACTTGGCCTATTTACTGTGTTCTCGAGGCCAACATTATGTGTATTTAATCATTTTGAAATTCGATTTTTTTTCGTTACTCCTCTATTAAAATTGAGACTCCAACTTCGTTAACCCATGTATCTAGTCTATTTTTGTACTTCTCAATTTGTTTTAAAAAAATATTAAGGAATTGACTTAATTTATGTGTTCACCTCTAACATCTCCATTTCTTATGATTTTAAAATATTCTCAATATTTTTTATGAGAAGTTAAGGTTTTCTGACGCATTGCTTAATAAATACTATAGTGGGATCGTAAATCTTACTAAAAATTATTCACATACATAAAGACGTTCACTTAAGAAAACTAACTAATCGAATCATAATATTACACACGTTTATGGTTGTTGTGCTCATTTTGAATTATATAATATAGTTTTCAAGTGCAACGAGCTTGGAAATATTATAGGGTTGTGCTCAATATCATTTAAACCAACATATCTTTCTTATCCTTAATGTTTATATAGTTGTTACTCATTAAAACCTTAAGATGTTTGTGCGCTTCGCTATTAATTTTGTTATGGATGGACCGTCCACTTGATGGATCTATCATCAACTTGTATTTTAAATACATACCATTATAAAATGTATACACTATTATCCATGTCGGTAATCAATAATAAGTGTATATTCTTAATAAATTATTCTATATTTCTCAAGATTCATTGAGTGACTGTATCTCTCATTGTGAGAAATATATGATATCGTTTCTTAACTTTGTAGACTTGATTGACGATAAATATTTCAATCAGATTTGGACGAACTAGTTCACATATTGTGATTTCTCGAGGTGGTGAGGAAAGTAACCAATATTTTAGAATAAACTCTGAGCGAACTCCATTTTACTTACATGTGGCACAGATTTCAAAAACTCTTTCATGTCCTGAGTCTCTTATAAACTATACGCCTTGGGGATCATCATGATCATTGATAACCTAATTTAAAAAAACCTTTCTATCACTGCTCGTCGCATAATAGTCGACGTGAATCATATTAGAGTATTAAAAAAATCATTCATCTTGCGTAGGATCAAATTTATGTCTTTCAGCCATATTAATTTCTTCGTTAAGTGCTCTCAATCATTTCTCACATGTGGATCAAATCAAATAACAACTACCGTGTCATATATTTACCAATAAGACAAGTTTTTTTTAAATGACTAAATTGGTATTGACCAATAATGTTAAAATAATTTTAAATTACTCTCTCATAATGAAGCCAAGATCTTGATGTTATAATTTGCAAATACATAAATATCTCCAAGTAATAGCAAATATTTTGTAACCTAAGTGTCAAGCGTTATAAAGTAATCTTCTTTTAATTACTGTTTTTAAACTACTATCTAGTCTATTAATTTGTTTAAACTTAATTTCACCATTTTATTGTTTAAATAAAATTAATTTAGAGTTAAAGTGTATCAAATAATAAATAAATGTAAGATTAATTGACTTACACCGGATTTTAATATATATAATAATGTCATGTATTCTCAAAATTAAATTTTTTAAGCGTGTTATTATCATCTCTTAATATCAATAAACTATCTTCTTATATGATTAGAGTTATCTATAGAATCCTACGAACACATTCAAAACATGAGCTTTAAAAATCTAGTTCAAATTTCATAAGTTATATCAGATATCTCTACTGTGCATTCAAACTATAATATTATCGCTAGTTATAATCTAAATTTTACTTCTTAGTGTTAATTTAAATCTTATATCGTGATCATGTAATTAAAATCATAAAGTACCACGATAATAAAAACATTGGTTCTTAAATTAAATCAATATAGCATATCAATTCATACATATAAAAGTCTAAATATTGGTTTAGGTCCTCTCCTAAGACTCTTATGTACATTATTATAGACAAATTAATCGATCTTAATGAATAGTAGGTCTAGTCCATATTATATAATATTCATATATATATATATATATATATATATATATATATATATATATATATATATATATATATATATAATTCTTCATCTTCTTTTATCTTCTTTATTTAATCGTTCATTTTTGGCTAAACTCTTTTCAATTTTATTTTTTCTTTTTTTAACTTTTTTTAATTAACTCTTAGTTACTTACAAAATTCAAAATTAACAATTATGAAATTATTTAATTCATTTTTTCTTTAAACTAACCAATACATTCATGTAAAATAAAAATATAAGTCAAGAATAAATGTACATTGATCATTCTTTCTTTGGAGTACCACCTTAAATATTATAATGAATTTTGGTAAGAGGTCCTGAAAAACTTATATGGATTCAAGTATTTATAACCACACTTGGGAATAGTTTATTTATCTTCAGGTTCAAGACTAATTTTTATAAGTACTATGAACCAACATTTCTAAATACAAATCTCGGTAAGGAAATTTAACATGGAACAACATGAAAGTTTTGTACTTCCTGAAAATGAAGCTAATATGTGTAGACTTGTTAAGTTATTGTATGTTTTTAAGTGAGAACTTAAGAAATAGGAAACATGCCATCATGAGATTGTATCGGATAAGTTTAGATATTGTATGACGAACAAATGCTTAAACACCAACATTTGCGATGACATGATGGTAATTGTGGGTTTATACGTAGATAATTTACGCATGTTGAGTACTGACATGAAACATAAAATTGAACAAATAGTTTTATATCTTCTACTTTTTAGATGATGGATCTTAAAGAAGTATATAATCTATTGTGAATAACAGTATTAAAATATTAGTTGAGGTTTATCCCTAAGAATGTGTACATTGAAAAGTTACTTGATAAACTTAAACATGTTAATTCAAAGAATCATATATATCATTTGATCCTAGTTTAAAATTCAGAAAAAACGAGAGACCAATAATGGTTCAGTAAGAGTATACTGGTGTTATAAGAAGTTTGATGTATGCAATTTTATATACTAAGGTGGATATTACATTTACGGTGAGTAAACTAAGTCAATTTATTAGTAATCCAATTATAAAGAATTGAATGCAATTGGAAGAGTTCTTGGGTACTTGAAGAAGATCAAAAGAATATACTTTCAAAATTTTAATGTTATCTGCATACGTGAAGGATACACAAACACAAGTTAGGTCACCACTCTAGCTTATAACAAATCGATTACATGGTGGGTACTAACATTTGTATCAGGTGAGGTATTTGTATAAAAAAACAAACGTACATATCTCACTCAACTATAGAATCCGAGTTCATAGCATCAGTCATAATAGGTAACTCAATATCTAGTAGGATATGACTAAAACTCGTAAGTTGAGATTTTTCCTAATAAGAGCAACCCAATTATACTATAAAGAACCTAGACATCAAATTTTCAATGGGTAAAAACAAGTAATTTATGAAAGGTTTCAAAAAAACCACTACCGTCAACATAGCGAAATTATGGACACGAAAAAACATATGAACAAAGCATTAAACGAGCAAGAAGGGGATGACTGCAATCTAATCATAATAACAAAAGATGCAACACTTATTTTTTAAACTAACAAGACGTTAATGGTTTCACACCCATTTAATATTTATTCTCACAAAATAAGTTCGTATTTTGTTTTTTCACACAATTGGACTTATTTATCTACCGGAATCATATTACGCAACCCATTTGAACTTAATTATGCAACCGGAACACAATTATATTTAGCAAGTAAATTACACTTAATTACGCAAGTGGAATGTTTTTTTCCATATTTATTACGCAACCAAATTACACATAGTTACGCAACTAAAATATTCAAAAAATATCTTTCATGGATCTAGTTTTATTCGTCTTACGAACGATATTTTGGAATTTTTTTTGAAGCTATCGTTTGATAGATATAATATTTAAAACAAAATAAGAGAGAAATATGGTTAGAGATATTTTGGTATTAATATAAAATCCAATTGGTTATTTTTAGTTTTAATTCAAAACGAAATGTTATCCGTATTTTATCAAACATTGAATTGTTATCCATAAATAAGTTTGATGAAGGACATTTAAAAATTAAACCGTAACCTTTTAAATTTATTTATCGTGAACTCTCAATTTAATAATTAATTCAACCTAAAATTAGAACATCAAAATTAGAGAAAAAATACAAAGCTAGCTAAACTCTAACTTTTTAACTTTATTTAACGTGAACTCCCAATTTATATATTTTTTTTTCTAAATATAAAATATAATATTTGCATTGAATAAGAAGGTTAATCAGAGAAAAAATACAATGCGCCAAAATCAGAAAAAGAGCGCTAAGCTAAATTCAAAGAAAAGTCTTCGACCAAGCAATTTGAGGCTAGCTGAAATATGATAAACATGTATAGCTGATTACAGTTGAGCATATTTTCTTAACAGACTAAAGCAAGAACCTGTAATTATGAAGATGAATCTACTGATGATTGAGCAGAGCAGAAATTTCGGTTTCGATTTAGAAGCATCGGAGATATGGCTTTGGAGATGCTCGATGAAATGCTAGCTCCAGATTAAACCAAGGTATGCTTGAATCCTTTGAGACAGTATCTGGGGAAGCAGTCAATATCATCGACTGAGCTTAAAATAGTTTTTGAAGCATGCATAGATCCAAAGAAACAGAGGTAGAAACCAATGTCGCTCAGCTTTATAGATTCAAAGATCGAAATTACTAATGGACTTAATTGTTGGAGAAAATTATTGCGAGAGCTTTAATTTTCATCTCCATAATTTAAATCGAGCTACGGATCATCATTTATAAGGACGAGAAGATATTGGGCTGAATACATGATTCGTTTGATAGATTCAGAGAAGACGAAAAAACATGAGATCAACTAAGGTACAAATATAAGCTTATTTGAAACTTCTAATCAACGGCTGGCTAAATAGTCTTAGATTTAGTATGTGAATCTTGTAACTTGAAATACATTTAAGAAACAAAGCTTGAAATGTGCTTGTCAACATAGATGCAGCTGCCATCAAACAATTAGCTTGGGCATGGGTTATTTATTTACAAATCAATTCGTTTCTAACATAACCTAATCCAACACTTTCAAGGAAAGTAATGGCATTCAATTGATAAAGAGCTTTAAGTTTATTAAATTCCGATTTCATTATGCACTATAATATCAATTTAACTAGTCAATCGGTAGGTTTGTTTTGATCTCGACATATATAAGAGACAACAATTAAGTAAGAGATAAGATCTCTACAATATTTTAGGAGAGGCTCAAGAGGCCAAGGATTGTTACCTGTAGAAAAGAGATTAACGAGAATTTGAGAGTCTGTCTCAATATCAACATTAACTAATCCTTTGTTTTTGCAGATTTGAAGACCATCAAGGAGGGCTCTAGGTTCTGGCATAATTGGGGTAAGTTTTCAATACAAATATCCATAACCCAAGATGATTTCTCCTTTATTTTGTCTCTTATTATTATACCTCAACTGGCCTCTCCATTATCTTGGGAGGAGCCATCGGTATTGAGCTTTACTCTATTTGGTTGGGGGAGTCCAAATTAGGTAGACAGGTTTTTATTAACTTTTAAATGATTGTAGCAGCCCATGTAAGCAGCATGAGAGATATTAGGATTCTAATGATGATTCTTATATATGAAATCATGATCCAAACCTGGTATAATTTGGTTGATGTAGTTGAATGAGGTGTTAGAAGCATATGTTAGACCCTTGATTTTATATTTGTTCCTAGATTTCCATATGACCCAAAAAATAATATGAGGCAAAATAGAGCTAATGTGGATCTCTTAGTTAGAAGACTAGAACCAACTTATGATCATATGAGAAATCATTATAAATCTACTAGTTTTGATCTTGAAAATACTAGAAAAGTAGGACCTGATAGCCCAAGAATAGTTACAAGCTACAGACAGATGATTAGTAGTCTCAATAGTCTCACATAATTGGTGTTTAGAGGTCATAATCATATGTATCTTATGCATTGTTGTGTCAATATGAAGCAAGTTATTGAGAAATCTCCAAGTCATACAAGAGCACTTCTTAGGAGTTATACTGTTCTAAATCTTGCCAAAAAGACCAGATTTATTGGGGTAAAAACACTGTTAGTCCTCCATGTTTACCACTTGTATCAACATAGTCCATTTCGTTCACTTCTGCATAAAACCCATCCCCTTTGTTTTAAAAATTTTCAAATATAATCCCCTGCACATATAAACCATTTAAAAACTGACACGTGGCACTTAAATTCTAAGTTTTGTATCACTTTTGGTCCCCAAATCCCAAGTTTTGTATCAATTTTGGTCCCCCAGAATATGCAGAGGGACTAATCGTGCAAATTTTTAAAATGAAAGGGATGATTTTTATGCAAAAGTGAACGGAAGGGACTATATTGATACAAGTGGTAAACATGGGGGACTAACCGTGCTTTTTAGCAGATTTATTGTGATAGAGTCTAATATGATTTTGTGTGTCCTTAGTGTTGTAATTTCCATCCTTAGAAGCCAACCATATGAGAGAGTCTTTGTCATTGTCTTTTATAGATAAATTTTCAATATCTCCTAGTCATTAGGGGTAATGATCCCGCTGAGCTTACGCTTGTTTAAAGTATTGTTTTCCCAATTTTTTTTTTTACTTTGTAATGTTTGTACCAATTTTTATTAGAGTTATCATCAAGTTTAATTAAATGAGAATGTCTATACCAAATTTCCAACCAAAATTTTACATCCCCACAACCAATTCTCCATTTGATGTTAGGTTCAACAATGTTCTTGATACTAGCCAGTCTTTTCTAAAAATAAGAGAAAACCTTAGAGATGTAGTTAGTGTACAGGGGATGAATATTGTTGCAGTGGATACCATGTATGTATCTTGCCCAAAGAGACTTATAATGTCTTAATCTCACCCCCAAATCTTGCATGAAAAAGTGTGATGAATGTGCATAAGATTCTTCACATTCAAGTCAATTTCATTAAAAAGCTTTAATGATGAAGTTGTGGGATATTCTATCAAAGGATTTTTTTATGTCCACTTTGATCAAAATGTTCCCAACTTTAGTTTTCCCATTAAGATCGTGAATCATCTCTTTAGCAATCAGAATGTTATCCTGAATTGACTTATCAGTAACATAAGATTCGTGGACATCAGAGATAATTTTAGGGAGGAAATTAACAAGCCTTCTATTGAGAAGTTTAGATATTTTTATTTTCATAAGAGTACAAAGACTAATCGACATGTAATTTTTCTATTTTGTAGAATTACAGGACTTGGCGATGAGGCATATTTGAGTTACCAAGATGTCTTGGGCGATGTTCTGGCCCTCAATGAAGGAGGTTATGGTTGCGCATAAGTCTTTTTTGGTAATATGCCAACAAGTAAAGTAAAAATAACTATTAAATCCATTCATTCCCGCATCATTAGATGGGTTTAGAATTTTGATTACATTTAAAATTTCTTCTTCAGTAGGAGGCCTCATGAGAATTTTATTATCTTCCTTATTAATCAGCTTAGGAGTGGTGTTAAAAATAGATTTATTCATGTAATTGGTTTCATTCTCATGGATAAGATAATGTATGTATGTAAGAATCTCTTTGAAGTAAGATTTAACAGAGATTACAATTAGGTGTTCATTAGTAATCCAATTGAAACCTTATTTTATGCTTAGGATTTTGTTCATCCTCATTTTCTTCTTAACATAGGCGTGATATATCGTCCTATTTATGCCACCATCATTAATCCAATTGGAGTTGATTTTGTGGTGCCAATATTATTCGTTTTTAGTTATATCTTGGAAAATCATAACATTAGCTTTCGATAGGTTGTTGTTGTTCTCAATGTTGTCATTATCCTGGAGATTTCTCTTCATACTTTTAATGTCTCTTCAGCCTCTATGAATTTATCAATGATATTCCCAAAAATATGATTGTTCCAAGTCTTTAGGGTAACTTTAAGTCTCTTAACTTTTTTCCAGAAGATGTACATAGGATATCCATGTAATATTTATTCTTGAGTAGCATGTGGCGGTCCAAGTGAGAGATTATTGGAATATATTTATTGAATATATTTATGGACCAACAATAATTTTGACCGACATGCTAAATAAACATATTCGGTCATTGTCATAAGGAAATCCAAATTAAAATTAATTGAGTTAATTATTTAATTAACTAAATTGGACATATGAGTGAAAAGCCGTTATAAGATCAAGTGTCGTAACCGGGTTGAATTGGGTATTATGATGAAGAAGGCTCAAATCTCAACATGTAAGCCTGAATTAATAAATCATGGATATAAACTGAATTTTCAATTTATCGAATTATGGTCCCCGGATACAAGGAAGTATAATAGGATGAGCTTAACAATGTTATGCTTCATTTTGTAAAAGCTATAAATGATGGACTAGATTTTGGAATTCCATCGTCCTAAACCTTAAACACAAATCTACCGCTTCCTACAGTGTTTGTAAGTACCAAATTATTATTTTTTCAAACTTGGTTCTGGATGTTCTTTAAAGTTCATCTACAGGAAAATCCATGAATAATATTTTTTCCGTTCATTCATTAGGTGAAACTCACCGAAGAACTTAATTATTTTCTGCGTTTTTGTTATATTTAATTTGATGCGATATCAAAATAAAATATAACATAAAGTCATATATTGGTAGGATAGTAGGCGTCTATTGCTAAGACAATATATATATATATATATATATATATATATATATATAATTGTCTTCTTAAGAGGATGAAATGGTTTTACCAAATATTATGTAATATAATATGACATAAAATTCATAAAAAAAATATCAAAATAAATAAGTTTCCAAAATTGGAATTCATATTTTATCAGACAAATGATATTATTTTACCAGGAAAAAAAACCTTCCTCTGCGATGTAATGATAACGCGGAAAAATAAAAAATGAAACAACAATAGATGAAACCATAATTCAAAGATAACATAATAAATGCAACCTTAATCCAAGAGTAACAAAGACTAAAATTATAAAAAATAAAAAGATATATTATTCTGAAAACTTAAAATAACTTAATGCATATGAGACTTTATATAAGAGTTGCTCAAAACTCTAAATTGGAATAAAAATATATAGTAAATATTTTTAAATAAAATATATAAAAAAAAATTGATTCGAATAATATAAAATATTTAAATAAAATAAATAAAATAAAATTATGTGGATTTTTTAATTACGTTACATATGTTTTTACCAGGAGAAAAAAAATGCTTCCTGCCCAGTTTGTTACAGAAATATATTTCTTTTCTGTTAGAAATGCTAGTCCCTATAAAAGGGGCAACGAAAATCGTGTTTTCTTCCTAGCCGGCAAGGAATGGACTCACAATTTGGTTTTTTAAACCGTCATGTGCAGCCACCATCTACCCTAAATCTAGATCTAACTCGTATTCTAAATTTTAATTCTATATTTATACTTTGTATGTAAGTCCAAATTAATATATTGCATAAATTAAATATTTAGATTGTGTAACCTTAATAAGTTGTTAGATGTGCAGTTTGAATAAGTATATTGATATTTGAATAAACTTACATGCTAAAGCAAACATTCATAAAACATCATATTAGTTCTAATATATAATGTTCATCCCAAAACTATATTAGTTTGAATTTAAAATAAAATAAAGGTATACATAAATTATTGTATTCTTTTATATATTTATAATATTATATATTTTTTAAATCGATGACGAAGATGATGAGTTAATTGTTGCTAGTGCTACCACGACTAACAAATAAAATTTATGATATATTGATCATTCAAATGATTCAAAGAACCAATAACTATCATGTGACAGACGACAACATAAGATTTTAAAAGAGGCGTGATCGAAGGATAACAAGACACTATACATGTTGCCCAGTTTCATGGATTAAACTTTGAAAAGATTGTTAACATTTATTTTAAACGAAGTGCTAGACAATTTAAAAAAAAAATTGACCAAGTCAAGCAAATGCGTATCTAAACAATTCATGGAGAATTTGAAAGGATGAAGATGACTTATTAGGTAGTTTTATCACAGTATATCACGTGTGTGCAAGTTGTGGAAAACCAAATGAGACGTAATAGTGAAGTAATGCTCAATGCACGAGTTGTAATGAGGATTGTGAGATCTTTAGGCAGCAGTTTAGAGATTGGTGTGTGCGCAGTTGAATTTTTTTAAAAGATCTTGTAACTTTTACTCTTGACGAGCTTTCTACTTCTCTTGAGGCACACGAATAACGTGAGAATGAAAATAATGAGGAAACACTAGAGCAAATACTTCAAACAAAGATGACTAATAAAAACAAAAATGTACTATTTTCTAAACATTTGCAATGTAGAAGGTGTGGTCATGGAAGCCCTTGATACCAGTTAGCATATATATGTGTTTATCTCACATTCTTATTCTCTTATTTTTTATTGATATCTTTATCTATGTACAGAGATTTTTTTTATCTATTTTACTAATTAATTTAATCCAATAATAGAAACATCTTAGAGTTTTATATGGTATCAGATCTAGTTTAGATCTCGAGTTTTTTCTTTTTTATCTTCTGTTGTGCCGGCTAGTAGTTATTTTAGCTTTATGTTAGGAGAAAAAAAACGTTTTATACAGATTTCTTGGTCCTCGAGCTATTCCAAACATGATTGGTTTACATAACTAAGATTAAGCTTTGGTATGTTTGTTTGATTTTATGTTTGTTAAATTAGTATTATCATTTATTTTGGTAAATTGTTTGCAATTGAGATTGTTTTGGTGTTTTTTATTGAGTTTTGTATTGTTTGAAATTGGGTAATATCATTTGCAATTAGAATTGTTAGTCTTTTGGTTTGTTTTTTGTAATTATGAATCGATTTTGATTTTGATTGATATTTGAAATTACATTTAGATTCAGATTTGGATATAAATTTAGATATAAATTTGGATTTGAGTTTGGATTTGGATTTGGATTTGGGTTTGGATTTCGAATAAGTTTTTAGTTTTGGTATTTGGTTTTGGCATTTGGTTTTGGGTTCAATTTTGGTTTTTGTTTTGGTTGGAATTTGATTTGGACTTATATGGATTTTGATTTGGAATTAGTATTTTGATTTGGTTATGAGTTTTTTGGATTAGTATATTTATTTGAATTTGGTTTTTGGATTTGGTTTTTAGTATTTGGTTTTGGGTTCGATTTTAGGTTTGATTTTGATTTTTGTTTTGGTTTTAGATTTACTTTTGGATTAATATTGGATTTCGATTTTGAAATTTGGATTTTGTGGATTTTCTTAGTTTGAAATTGGGAATTGGAATTGAAGATTTGGGATTTGAATTGGAATTCGGAATTAAAAATTAAAAATTGAGAATTTTGAAGTGCATATGTGAGATTTAAGATTGGATATTTGTTATTTTAAATTGGGTTTGGAGACATGGTTGAAGAAATGTGAAGAAGAAGATGTGTGAAGAAATTTGAAGAAGAATAAGATGCGTGAAGAATATGTGAAGAAGCAGCTGTTTGAAATATATGAAGAATGTGACATTTAAATGTCGTTTGAAAGCTGTTAGAAGAAGGTCGCTTGGAGATCATTTGAAAATTGAAGAAAACTTGCGGATTTTTCACTAAGTCGCACAATATATATTTTCCGTACAAAATTTGATGATTATCAGTAAATCATCATGAGTTTGAGAGGATATGTTAGCATATATATGTCTTTTATGTTAATGTTAATCTCACATCGTTACTCTCTAATTTGTTGTTGATATCTCTATCTATATATAGAGACATTTTACCTATTGTAGTAATTAATTCAAGCCAATAATAAAAACATATTTCATTTCTACAATATGGTCATAGTAGTTGTGAATGATACTATATGGAGAAAGAACAATCAAACTAACATGGAAGAGAACACGATCGAGGAAGATGCGACATATTGAATGAGTACAATATCAAGTGTTACATGATTGGTAACCATAAAAAGATTGATACTCTCGTAAATATAATAGTTGTGGTACAATGGGAAATTTTTCAAAATATTATCGAGTCGGCAAAAATATATAAGAAAAAACTAACTTGGCTTTAGAAGATGAAGATAATAAAGGTTTTTTTTTATGGCTGAAGATAAAGACAACATCGACAAGGACAATTTGTGGTATCTCGAGTCTGGGTAAAGCAATCATATGTCTGGTCACAACTCACAAGTACTTATTCAGGAATATGTAAAAGGATGAAGATGATCATGTGGTGTTTGAAGATACACCAACATTTTGAGTTTTGTGCAACTCATTGAGAAACGTAACTCAATAATTTTAAACATCATAAAATACATTTGAAGGATTCCAAACAAAATGGAAAGAAATCAGATGTACAAACTGAACTTGAGAACCGCATTGAGCAATAACTAATTAGTTAGTTTATTTACTATATTTAGTATATAATATTATTGCTTGTACTTTTTTATTTAACATATATTTGAGGTTATTTAAATAAATGAGAAAGAAACAAATGAGCTAAAATGAATAAAAAATTGAAAAATAAAATAATAAAAAAATACATAAACTTAAAAAGGAAATAAAATAAAACTAATGATAAAACATAATTGATAATATGGATAGAATTTTAAACTAAAGGTTTATTATTTATACTCAAAAACCACCAAACTTTTAACTATAAATAATTAATATTAGTTTAAAAAAAGTTATATAACACACTATTTTATATTTTATTGCTCAGACATAGAAGTTTTAAAGTAAAATTTACATTTCTAGTAGGCTGTTTTGTTGAATTGAGATGTTTGATAGTTATCTATATATTATTTTGGGAGAATTTTAATTTTCGTTAAGATATTTTGCTACATTGATATGTTGCATTGATACGTTGCATTGATATGTTGCATTGATATGTTCTATACAAGTATGATGATCTTTAGCTTATTGTTATGATACATGATTTGAGGTTTTGAACAGGAATTAGTCATTTGACCATCTATTTTTATGACATATAGTCTATCGACCAAAAAAATCATGATTTAGTCTCTTGACTATCCAGTTTGGATAAAGTTAGTCTCACATGCATATTTATTTAGGAGATTAACTTTATTAAAATTGGAAAGTCAAATGACTAACTTTATCAAAAATAAATATTTAAGGGACACTCTGTCATGAAAATAAATAGTCAACACACGCGGGTGGACTAACTTTATCAAAAATAAAAAGTCAAAGGAAGATGATGATAAGTTGTTGTGTAGAGATTTTTCTCAAACCTTAGGACAGTGCCTTAAAGTGCTATAACCGACTTCCAGAGGATCAATCAAGAACTTTGAGATGTTATGCATGGATTTCTGGAGACAGTTTATGAAAAGCAAAGAGTTAGAGGAAATGAAGACACAATAATTCATTGTCTGTAGTTTGGTGACGAGACCTTGAAGGAGTATACCAAATATTTTAAAAAAAACTAAAAATGGTTTGTATGACTCATTCAAACAAGTAGCCATAGTGTTTTTTAGATAAAGGCTCCTACTTGGGGAATTAGCTGATATTGTTGCCCGGAAAAAAAGAATTAACATGGAGGGCTTATTATCCCAAGTTGGGAAACAAATTAAAACAGAATAGACGAAGAGATGCAAGCTATGTAGTCACTCTAGGATTAGTTCTTCAACCTCTCATCAACAAACTATAGCTAGTTATCATGCAAAGTATTCTGAACAGAATTCTTATCGATCTAACACTAACCAATATTCCTAGGGGCAACAATTTATACCTAGAGGAAATCATTGACTTTGGCCTAATTGTTTTGTAGAGTTAACTGAAAATATTGCAACCGTTTATAACAATTCAAATAAGTTTGTACAATTTCGAAGACCACCACCCATTCAAAATCCGAGGAAAGATCAGAATACTCGATTATATCGATATCATAGTGATGTGGGGCTTGATACCAAGGATTTCATTGGGTTAAAGCAAGAAATCCAAACATTAACTAAGAATGGAAAACTAACCAATTTTGTGAAAGCACAAGTGGGAAATAGATCACTGTCAAACACAAGTGAGGCACAAGTGGGATAATCTACTGTTCGGAGTGAGGCCATATAAGTGACACCCAAACATGAAAACGTTAATGTAATTACCGAACACTATCGTAATTACCGAACACTACAATGAGTTTGATGAGAATTTTCATAGTATATGGATCTTGATTCAAATGGAGGCCAGATTATGATGATTAGTGAAAAGAAAGCTAAGGTCTCCAAATTGTGTTAATTCTTTGAATCATTGACCATTTTTGGAGACGATAATGTAAAAGTCCTCTCGAGTTGTTTGCATAAAAGACACATAATGAGCTTGAATACCCACCTGGAAGGGAAAATATCTACATATCTATATCAGAATCTGATACCGTTTATTTTTTTTGATGAGGATGATTTGAGAGATGTTGTTGGGCCACATAAAGGAATGGGGTTGTATTTAAAGGGATATAAATCCAAAGGATTTTAATTGAAACATGTATTCCAACTAATATTTTATTTCTATATACTTATAAGAAAATGAAGTACCCACGTGTCATTCTCTGGTTGAATAAAACATAGTAGGATTTATGGGGAGTTCTGCTGACGTAGTTGGGGAGTTGGAAGGCAAAACTATCCTCGGGAAAAGACCGTTTAAGAAGATAGTCGATGTACTTTTTGTGCTGGTTGATGGTCTAACTCCTTATAATTCAATCTTGGATAGATCATGGTTTTCAAGTATGAATGTTGTTGTGTCAACAGTTCATCAATACTTGATATATGTAGTTGGGGGGGGGGGGGTCAAGTGAGAGTCGTTCAAAACAACCAAATAGTGGCTAGAGAATATTATGTCACTCATTTGGCCCTGAAAAAATTAGAAAACATAGCAACCAAGAAGGAATAACAATTACTATAGTCTTCTTCGAATTCAAACAAAGTAGATGATCCAAGAGAGACTCCTAGTATGGTTATTCCGGATGAAGATTTTGAGTTGCACACTTTACGGGATGGGAAATATATTTGGATTGGATACAAATTACTTTTAGAGTAAGGGGAAAGTTGTTATCTATCTTGTATGGAAATTTGCACTTATTTTCTTGGTGTACTGAGGATGTAACGGATGTACATGCAAGAATCATTTCCACAAGATATCTATACGACCCAATATAGGCCCTGTCTACAGATTCATAGGGCATTTTCTGTAAAAAAAAGTCTGAAGCCATTGTTAAAAAAGTTAGATCAATTAACAAAAGTTGGACATGTTCAGGAATATCAATACCCGTTATGGACTGCTAATCTGGGGCTTGTAAAAAAGAATAATGTAAAATCATATATGTGTATTGATATCAGAGACCTAAATAGAACATGTCTGAATGATCCATTCATTGTCCCCCGAATAGATTAGTTGATATATTCTACTTCTGGTAACAAGTTGCTATCATTCATGGATGCATTTGTTGGGTAAAGTCAGATACAAAGATCAATATTACACGATGTTAGTGACATGTCATATTCTTAGCAGTTTTTCCCGACATATATAGGTCCTATGGGAAAGTAATTTAGCACCTTTTGAGCTACACCTTTCCTTGTATTAGATTTACTTTGTAACGCAACTTACCACACTTCACACAATCTCGAGGTTGGTTGCATCTTCATAAAACAACATACAATTGTCAACACATACGTCTATTTTTTGGTGAGCCAGACGGAGAGGCATCAACAACTTCTTTGCTTACCAATATGTAGAAGGAATTTTCTTATCTTTTGTGTTAGTCATCTCATAATAGACATATATCGCTCGTGGTTCCACTTGGAAATCCTTGACTCGGATTTCAAGTTGATAAGTTCAGACACGAGTGCTAACTTAGACATTGTAGTACAACCTTCGTAAACTGGTTCATCAACATCACGCAGCAACTTTTAGTATGCGGCAGCAATCCCAGCTCGAGCCTCACCCTCATTGATGGGCTCCCTGAATCTCAAACCATAACTTACCATATCATGATATTCGTCTCCACCAAATTGTTTAGCAGGACTACCCAGAAAATTATCCGCACTCCCTAAACTCTCTCCATGATATACCCAATAGTAGTAGTCATCCACACATCTATATCTCATTATATGTTGGTGCACTATGATAAGTAAATAGAAGTTTAGAGACTTAAATATAAATAATATAAGGTAAAAGGAGTTAGAGCTACTTACCAACGTTATAAGGTTATGTCTTTCTGTTTGAAGAATGTTAGAGCTACTTACCAACGTCTTATGGGTAAGGATTATTTCAATCATATAAGAATAAATATAGCGGTCTACATTGATGATATGCTTTGTCTGATCTCAAATAAACCTTCTCTAATTTAAAAGCTATAAAATTTAAAGTTAAACTCGAAGAAGTGCATGTTTGAAGTACGATCTAGAAACTTTTTGGGGTATAGTATAAGTGAGAAAGGGATTCAAGCTGACCCAATGCAAGTGAGTGCATCACTTACTTGTCATCACCAGAGATATTAACCAAGCAAATAATGGGTGAGAGGCTCTATATTTACCTACTAGTATCCGGGAAGTTCATGGTTACTCTCGTCTTGTTTACTATGTTTGAAAACGTTTGTTGGATGCTGAAAAAAAGAATGAAGTTGGAAAAGTTGTCATCGGCCCTTGTGGTAGCAGCCAAAAAAATGGGAGCCTGTTTTCAAGCATATTCTATTACTGTTCGAACCTCTTTCTCACTTAAGAATATTTTACAAAAGCTGGATGTATTAGGTCGGATGACCAAGTGGTTTGTTAAATTATGAGATTATGATATTGATTTTTCTCCTCGAATGGAAATCAAAGCACAAATTGTAGCATATTTCTTAGTTGAATTCCATCTGGAGCATCCGTATATTGAATTGTTTATCAAAACTCATATGAAAGAATGGGTAGTTCTAATTGATGGTGGGTTAAGTATGTTGGGTTGTGGGGCAGAAATTTATATAATATCTTCATTCAAAGATTTTATGTATCAAACAGCACGTTTTGGTTTTAAAGCATCGAACAATGAAGTTGAGTATGAGACAACAATAGTTGGGCTAAGGCTTGCCCAAATATGTGGTGCCAAAAAAATTGAATTAATAAGTGATTCACAACTACTCACACATCATGCACAGGGCCAGTTTGAAGCTAGAAAAGAGAAGTTTGTGAAGTATTTACATGTATTGAGGGAGAAATCTGCCTTTTTCAAATATGTGGCATATGAGCATGTGTCATGAGCTGAAAAATTGAAGGATGAATCCTTAACTACTATTGATTACTTCGAAATGTATCATTAGATCTTAATACAACAATGCTCTTCAATATTAGGATATTTTGAAGTTGGGACAAGCACCGAAGAAAGTTTCCAAGTATCAACAATAACAAATAGGGATTAGAGGCATGAGACCAAAGAGTTTATCACTAAAGGAAGTTTACTTATTGATAAAGTGTTGGCTAAGAAGTTAAAGTTTATAACACATGGTTTTGTAGTCTTGAGGGATGTCCTCTATAAGAAATCCTTTAGCAGGCCTCTGCTACGATTCATTGGTTATTATGAATCCCATGTTATTTTATCTAGATTTGCATAATGGGGAAGGTTAATCCCATTGTGGCTACAAAACCTTAACATAAGGTTTCTATTTGCAGGATATTATTGGCTTTCCATCAAAACAAATGCTAAAGCGTTAGTTAAAAATTTGATCTATGCCAAAGGTTCGCAAATATAATACATGTGTCGGTAGTCTCACTATAATCAATATTTGTGGCGATACATTTTTATAGATATGGGCTCAATTTATTAGGCCCCTACCAATGGCGTCCAGAGATTGTCAAACTATTATGTTAGCAGTTGATTATTTTTCCAAGTGGGTAGAAGCAACACCTATCTTTGGTACTACATCCAAAACAGTGATAAAATTTATCCTCTCCAACATATGTTGTAGATTTAGGATCTATAAAATCATTACTACTTATATATTGGCCTTCAGTTTAAGAATAGAGACATGGAAATTTTCTATAATTCTAAAGGAATTCTTCATTGTTTTATGTCACATTTTTACCCTTATTCCAGTGGTCAAGTAGAGGTTTCCAATAGAACAATTCTGAGGGGTTTGAAAAATAATTTTGAGGGGGCAGTAGGAAAGTGGCCAAACTATTTGCAAGTGTTATGGGCTTATCGTACTATCCCCCGAACTACCACTCAAAAATCTCGTTCTGCCTTAGTTTATGAGATGGATGCAGTATCATCGGTCGAATCCACCCTCCCATCTTTTAAAATTGAATGTTATTCTGAATTATATAATGATACAAGTATAAGAGTTGAAATAGATTTTATTAAGAAGATAAGAATCATAGCTCATTTGAGGGTTGTTCAATCGAACCTTGAATGAGAAGTAGATATGTATCTAGAATTTAAAGGATGAAATTCAAAATAGGAGAGAAAATGTTGAAAAAATGTTTTTTACATACCAAAGATAAAAGATTAAGAAAGCTAGACCTAAATTGGGAAGGAACATATACAGTAAATAAAAGAGTCGAGCTTGGAAATTATCGGCTGACATTTCAAGAATTAAACTTTCTAAGGTACCAATAGAATGTCGAACACTTAAGGATTTATCTTGAATAAATTGTATAAAATGTTTGTTTTGTTCTTGACTTATGTAAATATTTAGGGATATACTCTTTCCTACCATGGTGGCTCGGGGAGGTTTAAATGAGGTGTCCAAAATATTTTTCAATCTATAGTATTTGTCTTAAACCATTCTTATTTTATTTTTGTACTTAGTATATTTTTATAGTCATGTATACCTTTGAATGACCAGAGTGATTGATTCATATAAATTTAAATAGATTATATTTGAATGACATAGTGATTGATTTATATACCTTCAAATGAATTAACTTCGAATGGTTAGAGTGATTGATTTATATACCTTCGAATGGATTACCTTTGAATTGTCAGAGTGATTGATTTATATACCTTCGAATGGATTACCTTAGAATGGTCAGAGTGATTGATTTATATACCTTTGTTTGGGCAGAGTGACTGATTTATACACCTTTGAATGGATTGCCTACAATAAATTAGAGTGATTAATCTGTTTATTTCTGAACGAATCACCTTTAAATGATTAGGTTGGTTGATTATATGCCTTCAAGTAAAGTTTAACAATATTATTTGAAAGAAAACGAAATAACATTGATTCAATGACAAAAATGAATACAAAATGCTTTGGCTATGCCAAAGGATTATAAAATAAATCTGAATAAGTACTACAAAATGCCTTGGGTAAACCAATGACTTACTAGAATCCCAACAAAAAACGATAAAATACCTTACACATGCTAAGGACTTACACACAATAACAAAATTTGAATTCACTTGTCTTTGGGCTCGTTCCCATCGATGTTATCTTGCTTTGAAATCCCACCTTCGAAGTTCCTCTCATCACTTTTTTCAGAGCTATCACTAGATACGTCCATGGATATGCCCAACTGATCAGTTATAGGCATGTTTTGGGGAATCCTTTATGAAAATCGAAGACCATGTTAGATTTAATCAGATACATCCATCGCATCTTATTTGTCTTTCACACCTTAAGCTTTGATGGTGGTTAACTCCCTTCCACATCTCTTAACAAATGTATCTTACCCTTTTACCTCATTCGACAATATTTCCATAGTAACCTTACCACTAGTTTACTGATCTTTCAGTTTCTAAATCTCCACAGAACTAGAGGACTGCAACCCTTCATAAGCATATTTTAGCTTTGTGAGCTAATCTTTGGCTAATTTGTCCTTATTCGCTATACCATAAGCACAAGTTTTTTCCCCTCGAAGGAATCATTATGATTTTAACTTTTTTCTTTGAGTGATGCAATGGTCTATTTCTAGGCTTTCACCTCCCTCTCCAACTCAGCAATAGGCTTTACGGAGCCCAACTTTGCGTACACCAGCATATCATGTTCCTTTATCAACTCAAAGGGCACATTATCATAGAGCCCATTTGTGATATTGCTAGTGGTTTCAGGAAAGTCTTTCTCGAAAGCTTCAAAATCAATTCCACCCAAATGTCTCGTCAAATTGTATTCACCATATGTTTTCGTTTCTATTTTTAAGAGCAAAAGAGAAAGTGGGCTGGTTACTTTAAGTGATGGGTAAACAATAGATTGGACAGGAAGCGGGATGATATCCGAACGGGGGACAATCTCTGAACTGGTACCTGTTCTTTTCTTTGTCTTCTCTTTTTTGTCACTGTTATTCTTTCTTCTCTTGTGTGTATTTTTCATCTTCAACACATGAAGATCTGTGGGTATGTCATCATATTTAACATTAGTAGTGACTGCAGCTAGTAAATACTCATCAAATGTGGCTGGTAAAGACTTATCGGGCTGCTCTACAGTTTCAACCCCAACTGTGTTTTTCTTTGAGCATTGCATGGCCTTCTAACCCTTTTGGGCTGATGGGTGAGGGTTATAGTCCTCGTTGAAATAAATAATTTACCACCTACATCCTCGATTCTCTTAAAGATAGTCGCTGCCCAATGAGAATTAGTCACTTGCTCCCATGTTAGATCTCATTCTGGAGCTGGTCCACCAGAGGTGACTCTGAACCAAGTTGGTCGGGGTAAAGCATCAGCAAAAGTAATTGACCAATTCCCTTTGGCCTACTGATGCAGTTTTTTTAAAATTAATCTTGGCCTCCTCCAGATGATGCGTATGAGATTTTGGTATCGATGTAAAAGAAAAGTTAGAGGTAAGTTGCGAATAATAAAAGATGAGAAACAGTATAAGTTTGAAGGACTACCGGTGTTCTTCCATACCGAGTGAGCCGACTCAGATTACCCTGTGAGGTGATTTTCTTCTCGTTCTCCCACCAATTGCTAACGAAGTGAAACTGAATCTTCTATAGCTTGCTAGCTTCCAATAAATCATCTATGAATTTATACTTATTTCCCATGTTGTAGAAGTAAAAAATAGATATGAGAATTGAGAGATAACCCAGTGATAATAGTGAATTGTTCAATCGACATCCAAATTTTAAATAACTTAGACGCCATGATACATGGCACCAGAGTTAACCGAGAATTTGGACTAGCCTGGCTTGGGCATAGTCCCACCAAATTGAAGTAATTAACAATTTATGGGTACAAAGGAAACCAAAGGCCCTAGTTCAACACATCCGGATAAAAAATTAATTCCCTGGGACCATAGTGTATTGGAATTTCTCTTTGAGTGGGTAACCAAACCTTCACATTCTTTAAGAATCCTCACTTCTTACGAATAATGTTCAGCTCACTATCTCAAAAAACATTGTAAGCAATTTTTTGAAGCGCGAGAATATACTTAGAGCTAACCTTTTGAAAATTAGGTGGATGAGAGAAGTGTTTCAGTTTCTGCTTTAGAGGCTTTTAAATTGCTACTTTTACCATATTTGGCCTTCAAAGTCTTCTTCATATCCGACCTTGAAACCTCAACATTCTCTACAGATTGAAAAGATGAATCCATAGTGATGAGTTATTGTTTTTCCTTAGTTAATTGTCGAGAGTATATTTTAGAGAGAGAAAGAGTTTAAGAATTTTTAGAGAGAGAAAACACAAGTACGAATAAGTTTCAAAATAAAAAGTATTCAACCAATTTATTGGAGTAGTCCCATCAATTTCCTCCACAACCATATGTTTCCAATCAAAGAAGGCGGGTTGCCTCCTTAAGATTTATCATCTGAACCACATAGGAGATTCCTCACTTAGATATTAATTTCCATCTTCCAACTCCATCAGATTGGATCTAGAAGGCTCTTCTATTGAGAGACATTACCGTTTTCTCTATTTGGTTGTTGTGATGGAGAATCCAAAGAAGGTTAAGTCAATTGTATTGTTTTTTGGTCCACGAAATGTGGGTTTGTATGAACATTTGTTGGTTTGACCAAGACGGGAGGTGAGTTATCTTCTGTATTGGATCTCATAGCTTTGAAGGTCAAAGGATATCTACGATTAGTGCCTCCTAGGGCTTGTATTAGTCCTGGTGAATGATATTTTTAGGTAAATGATTGAATGGTGGAATAAGTTTCTTGTATGATTTTGTGTCTGTTGTATGGATAAACACTCCCGTAATCGATCGTTTGAGAGATAGTGATTGTGTTTTCGGATGCGTGCACCCGTGCAGCTAATCTAACAACTATAATTTCTAGGGCAGTAGAATCATTTTCAACTGTTGACATGCCTCACCTATGGCAGAACAAGACTTTGGTTCTAATGAACTGGTGAGGCGTGTCCAATAATGTGTCTAGTTACCAGTCATCGTGTCCAATAATGTGTCTCGTTACCAGTCATCAAAAGATTACTACATATATGCCCGAATGACTCATTGGATAAATCTAGATTGTTTTTCTGAACGATTCAAAGCAAGCTTCGAAGAATCGTGTTTAAAGAGGTAATCAACCTGTATATCAAAGGATTTATGTGTTAGCCCTCCCGGATTTCTTTAAAAGGGCTAAGGGGGCTATCTAATGAGGGTATAAATATTTGAAGGATAAATCGGATTAAATCTAATATTTATTTCATCATTTATTTATATAATAATTAAAATGTAATTATTTTATTATTTTATTGATGGACATAATGGTATTCAGACCTTGGGCTTATATAATTAAAGGTTAGCTCATGGACTTGATTCGACCTATTATGCCCACTAGGATAATTCAGCCTATAAAACGGATTTTAGTAGCCATTTAATGAATATAAAACATTTACTTCTTGAATCAAACTCTCTCTCCAAACATTTCCTTAAGCAACTCTTTTATCTTTCTACTCACAACCAAAAATTAATTACTCATTACCATATTATTAAATAGCACTTTGGGTAAATTCGATCCATATTAAATATCACATCTCTTCTCGATAATATTAGGATCTTATGAATGAAATTTCTTACTTAAGTGAAATCCAAAAATAAAAGACTAAAAATGATCCAGTGTATTGTAGTTAATCAATGAATCAATCCTTGTTACATTGATTAAATATCCTATTTATAGTAATTTTTACTCTTAAATTATAGGGATGAATGTCACATGTATCTTATTACACATATAGTCATCTAATACAATTGGTTATTAAAGATTACTATATTATTATTTAACTATCATGAGAAATTTAGTAATATACAACATATTTAATAAATATCTTAATATCTCTAAGTTATTTACATCTTTAGATGAGTGTTATTTTCCTTCGGCTATTCATTAATATAGGCTTTGTAGATGCTCTTATCTGACTTCATCGCTTTGTCTGTGTTAATCTTGAACTTTTGCCTTATAATATGAATATTTACATTTTCCATAAAAAGGGAATAATGCATATACGACATATTGATAAGGTTATATCCCACATATGGAATAGGTTCCTTATTTAGACAAGGTAAATAAAGCTAATAAAGGAATAATATGCAATAAACATAATGAGGGTTGTACGTCTAATGGTTAGCACGAGAACATGCAGTCGAATAGGACGAGAGTCATATTTAGATATATGGTAAGGGCCATATGTTGAAGGTTTTAGACGATAACATAAAGTGGAACAAGATGAAGGTCTTATTTAGAGATATAACGAGGGCCATATGTAGGGTCAATGAGTGTTATATTTAAAGTTGTGAAGAGGGTTACATCTACATTTATAACGAGGCTTGTATTCAAAGTTATGACGAATAATGTATGAAGAACTAAAACGATCATATAGAAATATTTTAGACGGTTATAACCATATTCATACGTGTTATTATATCAGACACTGTCAATAAAGTTTGCTAAACCGTAATAACAGAATGACACATGTAAATTAGTGACTGAATACACCTATAATTGAATGATTGGTTGAACATCTCATGTAAATTTTATATATAATGACAAAAGTTTTGATTTGGAGACTAGTCACACATTTTAATAAGAATAATATATTATATGTATTATATTTTCTTTCTTGATATTAGTTTATTAGTTTGGCTAAGTCTTTGGAGATAAATTCCCATAAAAAAATAGGCGGCGTATGTAGGAAATTTTTTATTATCAAAACTTGTAGTTTTGTTTACGAGTGGTGATGACACATACAAGAATTGTCAAAACTTTGAGAATTCGTTTGATTCAGGATAGTCTGATGGTTATACCGTGAATTACGCAAAAGTTCCTATTGATGAAGAAACTGTGGTACCTTGAAATTAATTTCTAGGTATGGCTTCTAGTATTTGTAATGCAGCTACACTTGAGCAGAGAACTTCTGAGGTGATTGTAGCAGATCAAAATCAATCAATTGTTGTAGCATCTGGGCCTGATCATGTTTAATATTGATCTGGTGATGCAATATTTTATGTCCAAGGTTTTGTATCTTCTGTTATTCAAGGTATGCATCTCAATATTCAAGGTATACATGCGACATCTTCTAGTGTACAACTTTTGGAAGCTCGTATTGAGGAGTTGAAGTAGGAATATATTATAGTTAACTAGTTAAAAATTGAAAGAAAGCATAGAGTTAGTAAAAAAAGGTTCTTATGCAAGTTGTACCAAAAGAATTTTTTTTAAATGACACTTAAAAATAATAATAAAAAAGAAGAAAGGAAGATGGATGAGAATGAGGATAATAGGAAAGGAAAAATAAAAATGAATATTCCTTCTTGTGAATTTTAGAAAAATAAACAAAAACGAGCTAGATGTTTATTTAGTTGATGATTCGGTATATCAGCGTTATAGGAAGTCGGTCACTAATCTATCTTTTAGTACTAATTATTTGAGGGTAGTCCTCACTCCTCATGAGGATATATTGATTATTAGTTTAGATAGTTTAGAGATCATGGTTACTTGTATTTTGATAGATAATAACAGCTCGACTAACATCCTCTTTAATATAATTTATGATAAAATGATTGGGGTTCCGCCATTTAAGTCGACTGATATGTAATTAGTAATTTTTGAAGGTAAATCTTCTAGTTGTATTGGGGAAATTAAGCTTTCATTGACTATTTGGTATGGTAATACCGAAAAAAACTGTGAAGACTCTGTTTATCATAAGTGATTCTCCAAGTCCTTAAAATATGATTATGGGTCGGTCATGGTTATATAATATAGAGGTTGTTACTTCATATTTTCGGTAGTGTCTCAAGTATACGGTTGGAAATTTTATTAGGATTATTAGGAGAAGTCAAAGAAAAACGATGGATTGTTATCCAATTTATTTGGATCCTCTAAATTTGACATCCTAAGAATTAGAGGATCGTCAACCAGAGAGGAAATGTGTTTACAAAAGAGGTTGAATATCCTAGGGAATAATTGCAATGTGGTGCGTGTTTGGATAATATGAAGAAGAGTTATCAAGCAGACGAGTGATTAAAGTTTTAAGTAAATTGAGTCAGATTTTTTAGATTAAATTGGTAAATTTACTAAGAGATGGTGAGGGTGTTTTTGTTTGGAGTGCTAATGATGTTAATGGGGTGAGTTCGTCGGTAATTTGTCATTACTTGGAAACAAATAGAAGACTGAACCTGGTTCAAAAAATAGGCATTTTTCTCAAGAGAATATAGAGGCTACGTTAAAGAAATAGAAAAGTTGTTGAGGTTCGATCATATTTGAGAATGAAATTACGCAATATGGGTAATTAATTGAGTTTTGGTTAAGAAAAAGAATGACCAATAGATGATGTGTGTGGATTTTACTAATCTTAATTACACTTCTCTTAAGTAGTTCTGTTATCAGGTCAGGCTGGTCCGGGTTTGGACTGGACCAAGACCGGCTCGGTAAGCTATGAGGCGAGCCCAGTCCAGACTAATAAGCAAAGGGAGCCCCATATTATGGACCGAAACTGACCTGTTAAGAGTCGACTCGGTCCGGTCTTATCTGGTCTGGCTTGTTTTAGATAAATTCCTTTTGCAATGAGATATTGTTAGGACAACACTAATGGCATTTCTAAAAAGGACAGTTGCCAATTGCCGCCACTATTCGTGCAGATGCTAACTCACAGGTGCCTAGATGCACAAGTACTTCCTCATATGTCAGGTTCTACCAGTGTCACAAACTAGGGCACGTGGCTTTGTAGTGTCCAAATTTGTGACAACATCCATAACAATTGAGAGGTTTATTCACCGGAGGTACTGATTTTGATCTGGGAAGTGAACCACGGTTTGATGAGGAACCGGAGGATGTTGTTTATGAGGTTCAAATGGACCAGAGTAATGGAGGAGATGTTGGACATGCATTGTTTTAATATGTGTTTCTTTCACGCCTAAGGCAATAGTGAAGGGGATGATTGGTTGCAAGATAATATTTTCCAGTCGACTTGTACTATCGGGGAAAAGGTATGTAAATTCTTTATTAATTCAGGAGCTGCGATAACGTAATTTTTGAAGAAATTGTGCAGAAGCTGGCCCCGAAAATAGAAGACCATCCCAAGCCTAATAACTCATCTGGTTAAATAAAGGTAGTGACGTAACAATCTCTAAAAGATGTCTAGTGTCTTTCAATGTTGGTAACTATAAGGATTAAGTATGGTGTGATATTATCAATATGGATTCTTGCCACTTATTACTAAGTCGACCATGGCAATACGATAGAAGTGTCATGTATGATGGTAGAAAAACCCCGTTATAGTTTCATATAGAATAGCATTAGATTCATATTAACACCATTTAAAAAGGTAGCTCCAAAACCTGCACTTATTTCATCACATGATTCAAGTAAGAAATTTTTAACTTGTAGTTTATAGAGCATGCTAGTAATACATTAATTGTTTATCTATTGGTTGTTAAAGAATGTAATGATGATCTGGGTTGGCTTATCATAATAAGAAAATTTTGGTCTATTCAAAGGAATTTTTCTAATATGATCACGCTTCACTTCATTAGCGTTTGTCCTATTCGACATAATTTTTTTTGAATCCTGAACTTTTAAATAACCCGAGGCTTTGCTTTATGATTTCTCAACCCTAATGAATTGATCTGACCTTGCTAAAATATTCTCCATAGTATAAACAGGAAATCTGACAAAGTTTTCATATAATTTCCTTTCATAATTAGACCTCTTTTGAATGCAGCCACAACTATATCTTTTTTATATGTTGTCAGAGCATTAATCTCACACACGAACCTTTGCACATAACTTTTAAACGTTTCACCTTTCATTTAGTACAAATTCATTATGGAATCTTCCAATTTATTATAAGATCTATTACCAATAAAATAATTTCTGAAAGTTTGGCTAACTCTCTCAAAAGTTTGAATCGTCCCTTTGGGAAAATAATTAAACCAATTCAACGCATTTTTCTTAAATATCACTAAAATTGCTCTGCACAATAAAATATCATTAACGCTAAATACTATCATTTTATTCATGAATTTCTCCAAATGATGTTGATGATTGATAAGCATATATCCTTCAGACTATTATTTATTCCTTATAGTGACAAGGTATCTTCATATTATGGACCAACTATAGGATAAATTAGTTATCAAGAAAAGTTAGATTAGGGGAAAATAAAAATTGGTTAGACAAGGTTCACCAACAGAATTCTATATGAGGGACATAAAAAGTATTTAGACGAGGGGTAAACAGAAGTAAGTAGATGAGGGTTAACCAAAAACCTTTAGAGAAATGTCTACAAAATTAATAAGATAAGGGAAACGTAAAGATAATCAAGGCGAGGGTGGTCCAGATAAAAATTTAGACGAGATGCATATAAAAGTGGTTAATCGAGGGTCACCAAGAGAATTCTAGATGAGGGAAATAAAGAAGTAGTTAGACGATGGGAAAACATAAGAAAGTAGATGAGTGTCACCTAAAATACTTTAGATTAAGTTCATAGAGAATTTATTAGATAATCAAGACAAGTGTCGTCTAGAAGAATTTAGTCGACGATCGCAAAGAATATATAGAATGAAGTAAATAAGTGGGAAGACTTGTTCAAGCAATTACGACTAAGAAACGCGCATCATCATTTAATTAGTTATCAAGGTAAGTTGTTAGGCAATTATAACACATGTAATGCATTGATTGGAGATGAGTAAATTGTAAACAATATATATAAGCTTAAATATTAAATCAGAGATTACGCACTCAATATACAACATTTGTTTTTATCTTCGAGTGAGTTCTCTTTTCTAATTATAGATCAAGCCTCTATGAGTCATCAAAGAAGTGAAAAGATTGACAGGGCGCTTAACGATTTTATCGCGGTATATTTTTAAAGCATATGACAATAGTATGTATTTTTCTAAATCCTTAAGAGAGTTAAGAAGTTCTAGTGGAATAAATAATGTGATAAAGCATTTCATATTTTAAATATAGAGTTTCGCATGAGATTATCTCATCTTCGGTGAGAGGTGAATCTTTATACCTTTATCATTCTATGTCTAGTCATGTTGTAAGTTCTGTGTAGATTTTTATAAAGTACAAATGTCGGTTTACTATGTGAGTAAAAGTTTAATTCGTGCTAAAAAAGATATTTAAATTTGGAGAAGGCGACTTTAAGTCGTGTTTTAGCTACAAGAAAAAATGAGGTCTTATTTCCAAATTCATACCATTATTGTGCGAACATCATTTCCTTTGAGAAGTGTGTTGTAGAAATTAGATGTCTCGGGAAGACTTACATAGAGTAAATTTGGGAGAATATGAGATTGTGTATGAACTTTTAATTGCGGTCAAGTCAAAAGTAGTGGTAGACTTCATAGGAATTTGAAATAGTATCAGGTCAAAGGAATTTGAATGGATAGGAGAGGTGGATGGTATCTAAGGTATTGATGGAGGTGACGCAAGTATCATTCAGAAAACTCCATTTAGTGAAGAAATTAAGAAGTCTGTAAAATTTGGGTTTGATGTTACCAATAATATTGTTGAGTATGAGGATATGTTAGGAGGCTTGAAGTTAGCTCATAATTGTGGAACAAAAATCATTTGGGTAAGATTAGATTCGAAATTAGTAATAAGTCAAGCTAGTGGTGTTTATGAGGCCAAACATAAAAGTATGAGGGGATTTTCGGGGATTTTGAAGGAATGGGAAAATAAATATAAAAAGGTATAATTTGAGAAAGTGCCTTGTCTTGAAAATTCGGTTGCTGATCTATTAGCAAATATAGCAGTATTTAAGGGAAATTTGCTAATTATTGTTCAGGAAAAGTCATCTATTGACGAGGGAGAAAAAGAGTTGATATTTTTCGGTTGAAGTTTCTAGTGATTGTAGGAAGGAGTACTTGTCGTTTTTAGAGATCGAGTACTTTTAAAGGATAAAGCCAAGGCTCGTGCTTTAAGAATTTACACAGGAAATTACATAATTCTTGACAATATACTTTATAGAAAACGTGTGGTGAGGCCTTTGTTATGTTGTTTGATTAATAGAGAGACGTTTTTTTTATTTTACAAGATGTACATGAAGGTGTAACGGGGCTCATTGTGGCTATAAAGTTTTGATCATGTGTTTTCTTCTTGCAGGCTTTTATTGGCCAAAATTGGCAGCTGATGTCGAGGTCATTGTTCAACGGTGTAATGATTGTCAATTATATGCTAGAATAATTCATTTATAAGCGAACCTATGAATGTAGTTCTAATTTGTTGTCCTTTTGATAATTGTGGAATTCATTTAGTGGGTCATTTGCCAATGACTATTAGTAAGTGGCAGCCTTTAATGGTAGTCGTTGATTATTTTATAAAATAGTTTGAGGCAAAAGAATTTCTATAAAATAAGTCTCAGGAAATCTGTGATTTTTTTAAGAGTTAAATTTCATCATGATTTAGGGTTCTAAGGATATTAATGACAGATAATGGACCTCAGTTTAGAAATGCGATAATGAGTATGTTTTGCAAAGACTGGATAATTGAAAAAATATGTTTCAACCCTTTATTATCCTTAATCTAATGGAGAGGTAGAGGTAACAAATAAAATATTTGTTAATGGGATCAAAATAAATTTAAGAGAAAAAAAGGAAATAGCCAGATAAGTTATCAGAATGTTGTGGGCTTACAAGGCAACTCTTAGAGTCACTACATGGGAAATTCCTTTTATTTAGTTTATCGGATGTATGTTGTGGTTCCAGGAGATATTTGTATACCAAGTCATAGAATAAAATATTATTTGAAGGAATATAATATTGAAGGAAAGCGAGTACCAGTGAATTAATATGAAGAACGTCAAAATCAGGCTCGGGTTAGAGCTAATGAAAAAACAATTTGATTCAAAATTGTAATCAAGATTTTTTAAGTAAGGTGATTCAGTTGTTAAGACAACGTTATAGGGATCAAACGACAAAAGCCCATGAAATTTAGCTCCAAATTGAGAGGGTTCGTACAAGGTTAATTCTAAGGTATATCATGGAGCATACATGTTGAAAGATATGAGTGGTAACATGCTGAAGCATCCTTGGAATATTCAATATTTAAAGATTTATAAAGAGAATTTGTAAGATGGTCATGCGCTTTTTTTCCTTTCTTGGTGGTGTGGGTAGGTTTTTTAATGTGGTACACTGCAAATCCAATTCATCAATAAAATTTCTTTTTTATAATCCAAGATTTTTGAATAGGGTGATAACGTCATAAGATAGAGAAAGTAAATGAAGTTACATCGGGCGACGTATAGAATTAATAATAAGAAATTATGGTTAATAAATCAAGCCTAATGTCGACTGACCGGATTATAATGCAAGTGAACATTTTGTGTCTTGATATAATAGTCAAATCAGTGATTATGGTTAATAAACCAAGCATAAGGTTAAAAAAACCAAAATGTTACGTAATGGTCATACTGTGTCTTGATATAATAGTCAGATTAGCTATTATGGTTGAAAAACCAAGTCTAAGGTTAAAAACTCGAAAGGTTACGCAATTGATCATATTGCGCATTGACGTAATAGTCAAAATCACGATTATGATTGGTAAACCAACCCTAAACCTGAAACAGGTGACAGGTTATGGAAGTGCCATACTGAGTCTTGACATAAAATGTGAGAGATATATATTAACCCTACAATAAAAATATAATATATGAAGAAAATAAAGAAAGCTAAGATTTCTTATTAATCCTCACTAACTAATACGTTAAATCAGTAAGGATGAGGTAAGAAAGTCTTTTCTGAAATAAGAGGTTAATAAAAAAACATAAAAATCAGTTACATATAGACACGAGCTTCTTCAAAAATATGAAATATAGGACAAATAGAGATAAGTATAAAATGTAAAATATTGGCATCAGAATTAAAAGTAAAGTATTCAATGTTCAACATAAAATAAAGCATAGTTGTAAAGTATATACATGTCTTCAAAGTATCTTAAAAATAATATTTGAACGGATAAAATGTTCTATTATATTACCACCTCGTCATTGTTGTTTTTGATAGGCTTGATAGGTAGATAATTTGGAGCGGAATGAGCTTCATCATATTTTATCTTGGGTTTTTTTTCATTTTCGAGTTGCATCTTAAAAGTTGTAGTTTATTCAGTTCTCTTTTTTTCAGTACGGATTAGGCATGGACATTTTAACCGGAACCAAAAGTACCAAACTGAACCGAAGTGGATTTTATCATTCATAATACCCAAATGGTTCCAGTTTTAATTACCCACTGTTCTCGGTTGGGAACCGGAATCGAATTGAAGAACTGTATGTATCCGTTAAGAACCGAACACATGTCTTAATCCAAAATTTAACATTATTTGAAAATATATTTCTCTTTCCCAAAGCTAGATTCCTCTAAATCTTTTGTCTATCACTAACCTCTAATTATATTCTCTTTAATAAATGACAACATAGTTAATTCAAAATGGCGACATATCTATAAACAATTGCGCGTATAGACAAAATAACAAAATATCAACATTTATATAATCTAATAAACTTAATATAATCTCTCATTTTTTTATATTACTAATATTTTTATTTAATATATTAATTTTGAATCTCTCATATATTTATTTTTTAATTTTCTTACAATCTAACACAGTTTTATAGTTTTGATTTATATAATGAGCTCTATATCTATTGATATTGCAAAAAAATTAAAGTATCCAAAAATATTCGATTGGAACCGAATTAAATACCCATATGGAACCGAACCGAATCGAACCGAATCGAACCGAATCGAATTTTATTTGGTTCTTAAATGGGTACCAGTTTTGAAGAACCGAAAGAACCGAGAACCCAACCGAAGAACCGAATGCTCATTCCTAGTACGGATCATAACAAACATTTCTTGGATAGGCTCGTCATCTTTTTCTGTGTTTTTATTTTTATATTTTCGAGTTGATAGTTCAAGGAATTTGTTAGGATGATCGTCTTTGGGTAACAAATATTTTAGGTCTCACAGATGAATGTTAGGGTTTGCATTCAAAATTGGCTAGATAATTATTTTTTACTCTTTTTATTAAACTGTCATTAGTAGTAAAAGTAGTTTTTTCTCTCTCAGTTATAGCCTTAAACGTGTTACTCTCAGCATTTTCTACAATCGTTTTAATTTCTCCATCTTTAGTTTTTTCGAAATCAATGAATTTTTGTTGAAGTACTTTCATTTCCAAGTTAAAGCATAAATTTGAGCAGTTAGAGTTCTGATTTGAGTGCTTATACTTTTGTTTTTGTTAATGTAAAGTAATGATTTGAGAGACTAGGTCGGTATTTAGTGGTCAAAGAGGTACCTTGTATGATTAATTTTGCAGTTTGAGTGAATAGTTCTTTATTTTTAATAATATATGTATTTTTCTTGGCTTGGAGGGTAGTTAGAGAGTCATGAATATATTTTATCTTTTTTCACGAGTTTGTTTCAAGTTGTGTAGTTATTGATGAAAAGCTACTAGATCTCTGATTTGTTCTCTAAAATAAAGCACAGTGTCTTCAGGTTGGAAGTTGGTCATGGCATCCATGTCGTGAGGATTCATAGTCATATAAGCAAATGTTGTTGAATTATCAATACTCTGGAAAAATAAAAACAGCTATGAATCAAAAAATGTTAAAAATGTAGTTTCTTTTAATGAGAGGAAGTTTAATGTTGAAAATGAACCTCTAACTGAATTTCAAATTTTCTCATAAGGATATCAGATGTGCTTATGTTGTTGTATTGGACCCTGTTAGGATAGTGTAATAGTTGACTCGGAGATGAAATGAATTTAAAAATATATGCTCATATGATAAGATGGGTTGTCGATACTCGACATAAATTGAAGTTTCCAATGGATACGGAACTTGCGGTGAAGCCTTGAGTTAATGTGGCCCAGTAACTTTGTTTTGAATTTGGATTAATGGAGGATTCACATATGCAATCAAGGTGTTTTCTCTATTTATTTCTTGGCTAGACTAATGAGGTAAATTTTTCTCAACAAGACTAATGAGGTAAATTTTTCTCAACATTCTTGTTGATGGACCATTGATGTCGCATTTGGTAGCAAGAGTATCAGTAGATTTAGTGCCATCAGTATTAGTGGAACTAGCGGTGTTCTTAGTTGTAGGGAATATGTGGGTATATAAGTAAGAACACAACCGATCTCAACACTAGTATGATATTTTCCGCTTTGGCACCCGAAGGCCCGGCTTTGCATTTGGTCCACTACCAAAAGGCCTCATACTAGTTGAGGTATGTTCTTACTTATATACCATTGATCTTTCCCATGTTTAACCGATGTGGGATGTGGGACTTTGGTCACCACCCTAACAAATCTTCCTCTCGAACAAAGTACCATTTAGCCTCCTCTCAATTGACTTTCATCCGCCCACTCTAATCAGGTTGGAGACTACCTGACCATAGAGGCACTACGGATGTTACTGCTCACCTCCTCTTAGACCACACTGTCTTGTTCCTTAGCGCCACTCCAATCAAGCCACACTGCTTGATGAGCCACGGGCACTCCGAACTAGGATCTCTAGAGCAGATCACCTTGATCATATGGCTACTGGTTCATCATGTTCGACCTCCGAGAATTTCACCACCATCGCGTTCCGTCTGGGCATGACGCTCTGATACCACGTGTTGGGAATATGGGTTCCGGTCCTGACGCTCTGATACCACGTGTAGGGAATATGTGGGTCCGGTCCGCATATTCCGCCTCCGTATATAAGTAAGAACACAACCGATCTCAACACTAGTATGATATTGTCCGCTTTGGCACCCGAAGGCCCTACGGCTTTGCATTTGGTCCACTACCAAAAGGCCTCATACTAGTTGAGGTATGTTCTTACTTATATACCATTGATCTTTCCCATATTTAACCGAATGTGGGATGTGGGACTTTGGTCGCCACCCTAACATTAGTTGTTTTGATTTTTTGTTTTTTCAACAAGGGTTCGGCATCTAAAAAGGGTTCTATATCTTCAATTTCGCTAAAATTGATATTATCTCATCAGGATGAGGTACTTAAAATAGTTTGTTCAGGGTCATCATTTTTTTAGCACGAATTAGAGCGGGTTGTGAGATTTTTCCTTTTTGAATTTTTTTTTGCTTGGAATACATTGATACCATTAGTGTTATCTACGTCGTTCGTTATCTATTTCGGAACACCTAAAGTTAGTTCGCCATCCATTTAATGAAAATGTATCCAGTTTTTATGGATAAACAGAGATCAGATGGTTCACTTGTACGTCATGAAACCAAATTATCGATGATCGGATTGCTCAACACATTAGCGGCTCATAAAAGCTGACTATGTAATATAGTTAAACCGTTAGAGGATTTCACATGTAATCTACCTGAACCATAGCATTATAGACGGGTTAAGTACCAATCATTTTCTAAAAACAAATATACATTCCGATGAGTACACCGACCGTGATATATTATTATCCAAAACTCAACTAAGTTGTGCTATTCACCGTCTCATTCATTCTCGAATCTTGTATTTCGGTTGTAATTGAAAGTCGTTTTTAAATCAGGTATGTATATTTTATCATTCCCTGAAATATTTTACGAGTTATGCCATTTTGATTTGATTTGTTTTTTTAAACTTGTATTTCGCTCTGTGATTATCCTAGTCTTCTAATCATTGAATATTCCTATGTTGCTGTTAGGTTATATTTGTATCGATTGGTGGGTTCTTTTTTTTTCATATTTTAAAAGGGATATCAAGATATTGGAAAATCTCTATGGAGGCCCCAATATTGTGAAGCTGCTTGATGTTGTTAGGATCAGCATCTAAAGACTCCCAGCTTGATTTTTGAGTATGTGAATGCTACAAATTTTTAAGTGTTCTACCCTACCCTTAAGGTTATTTCATGGTCATTTGGAACAATTTTGCTTTTGCCTTAGTTTCTCAAAATCATAAGTATGTTATTTTGTCGGTACCAAGTTATATGAATTACATAAGGGATAAGAGCTGATTTATTGGATGTATTTATTTTGTTCAATCAAAAATTAATCGAATTACGATTTTATATATATATTGGGATTTCGTTATATTTGATTACTTTTCTTAAAACTTCAATAGTAAATTAGGGATATAAATAACTTAGTGACAGTAGAATTAAGGTATGTTTATCTTAATCTGTTTTAGATATTTTGGCAACTTCTTGTTCATGGTATTCGGTAGGAGACGATTGTTGATGAGTGTAACTGCTAGATTCCTATCTTTCTGGGTCCATTCGACAGTTCAGTAGACAAGGAGCTGCAAATTTCTTGGTGAACTCAAAGTTTGGGTTTTTATACTTACCAACAAGGTATGACTCCATATAGTGTTTTTATATTTTGCATAAGTTCGAAAATTACAAGAGAGAAATTTCTCTATTCTATGTAATGCAGACAGTGACAATGGTAATGGTGTAATTGCAGACTCAAGTGCACGAATCCATGTCTATGGGAAAATGCAACACAGCGGTTCGACTTCCTTGATACATATAGTAAAATATTTAGAGCAACTCGAGGAGACGGAGGGTTATGGTTGAAAGTGAAGGTATCTTAGATGAGTGTTCAGAAAGCAGTTATATATTTGACCAACTCACCAACTATTTTTATAGTTCTTCATGAACTTCTCTGGGTAAAATGATAGTTGAGTCAGAGTTCTCATTGCTGAGAAAGACTGTAAGAGCTTGTGAGTTGTTTAAATTAAAGCATCTACGTGCGAAGTTGCCTAGCATCTCCCATTTTGCCGTCCACCTCCAAACAATCATTGGTTCATTCGCGATACAACTGTCCATATCTTCCTTCACCGTGGTAGCATTGGAGAACATCATGTATGTCTTAGCTAGGAAGATAACCAATGTGGGTGATGGTACCAAATCTGATATTGTTGTTGGTGTGGGATGTGGGACTTTGGTCGCACCTAACAATCCTCCTCTCGAACAAAGTACCACTCTAGCCTCCTCTCAATTGACTTCCATCCGCCTACTCGATGACACTGTGCCGATCCTTGATCAATCCACCTGCTTGATGAGCTATCAGGCACTCCATCTTTTTAGATGAATCTGCGCCGCTCCTTTATCAAGCCACATGGTTGATGAGCCGTGGCGCTCCATCTTTAGATGAATCTGCGCCGCTCCTTTATCAAGCCACCTGCTTGATGAGCCGTGGCGCTCCATCTATCCAGCAGATCATTCATTTTGAGTATGGCTCTCGGCTTCTGGTATGATGTTCGCAGAATTTCACCCACATCACAACCCCCCACATCACAACCCACCACATCACGTGTTCCGTCTGGGCCTGGTGCACTCCATCTTTTTAGATGAATCTGCGCCGCTCCTTTATCAAGCCACCTGCTTGATGAGTCGTGGCGCTCCACCGCTCCTTTATCAAGCCACCTGCTTGATGAGCCGTGACACTCCATCTTTAGATGAATCTGCGCCGCTCCTTTATCAAGCCACCTGCTTGATGAGCCGCGTGGCGCTCCATCTATCCAGATGATCATTCATCTTGAGTATGGCTCAAGATGGCTCTCGGCTTCTGGTATGATGTTCGCAGAATTTCACCCACATCACAACCCACCACATCGCGTTAAGTAAGAATACTCCAATCTCCACAATAGTGTGATATTGTCCGCTTTGGGTCCACTGGCCCGCACGGTTTTATTTTTGGTCCACTTCAAAAAGGCCTCACACTAATGGAGATGTATTCTTAACTTATATATTGATCTTTCTTCCCATGTTTAACCGATGTGGGATGTGGGACTTTGGTTGCACCTAACAGGTTGTTCCATCAATAGTGCCCTAAGTCTGAAATGGCTGAAAAGTAGTCGACAACCAATGTTTCTGTTTCTACTTGTAAGCCTTGCTTTTCATTTGAACAAGACTCGTCTTTCTCTATATCATTCACATCTCATGTTTACTTCATTTTGTTACTAATATGCTGTTCCATTTTGCTGATTTGTATTTGGTCTGATTGGTATTCTGTAATTTGATTTTTTTGTTACGGTGGTGTTCTCTTCATAGATTGTTTTCTAGTATTTTGTCTGAATTGTTTGTAAAGTGTGAAAACAATTAAAAAAAATTGTTTTTTTAGAATGTAACGTCACAAAATTCGAAATTAAAATGAAATTCAAAACGCGGAACCAATGTTTTATTTTGTCTAAGTGTATAATGTGAAGCCAAATTTTTTTTTTAAAATACAATATACAAAACAAATCATAACATGAAATATGAATTATGAAACATGAGATCGTATAAAACAAATTATAAGTATAAAATATGAAACTAGAAAATACAAAACCATTGTAAAATACAATATGAAATGCGGGACGAATGTAAAAAAAATACTTACTTGCAAAATCTGAAACCATAAAATGCAAAATAAGAAATCAGGATAAATGAAACGCGAAATGCGAAATGCGAGATGAATGTTAAAACTAATTACCTAATTGTGAAATGCGAAACAAAAAATGTGAAACCACGGTAAATGAAATAGGAGGTTAGTGTAAAAGAAATTCTAAGTGCCAAAAAAACAAAAAATGCGAAATTCGATATAAAAGTAAAATAAAATGTGAAATGCGAAAAAAAAATGCAAAATAGAAAACGCAGATTCATGGTAAAATGAAATACGAAATGCGAGACCAATGCAAAACAAAATTGTAAATGCGAAATCAGAATACGTGAAATGCGAAACCATAGTAAGATGAAATGTGAAATGCAAGATTAGTGTAAAAAAACAATTGCATAAGTGTGAAATGAGAACCCAAAAATTACGAAACTATTGTAAAATAAATTGTGAAATGCAAAACTAGTGTAAAAAAATGCATAAGCGTGAAATGCGAAACTAAAAAATACGAAATGCGAAACCACTAGTAACTTGGCTTATCAAAAAAATAAAAATAAAATAAAATATCATTTATAGATCTAGTATTGTTCTTCTCTAAAAACATCAATGGTACTTTTTGATTTTTTTTTTCCCAAATTGTGGTTCGAAAGAAATGAATTTTAAATTTTTAAAGCATAAAAAACAATAAAAAGAGAAAATATACGTGTACAGTGTTTTTTGTAAAAAAAAATAATACACTAAGGCATTTTTGGTAAAAAAATATAGTCTAGGTCTCCATTTGTAATTTGTATTTTTGGGTAACAGCCCGTAATTTAATTATTGATTGTGTCTTAAATGATAACTTATTCTTATAGAGGACTTGGGTAAACTTTTAAAATTATTTTGTGATTGAATTTTAGTCTATAAAGAATTTACGGACGTCCTTAAGTAGTAAATTAATGCATTAATGTTAGTGAAGCTGGGACACGGTGACATTTTATTATTTAATAAATATATTTGTTACCATTCTAATCTAATTATAAATAAAAACTATGACATATGATTTTAGGATCGCACTCGGATCGTTCAAGATCATATGTTTTTTCATTCATTTCTATTTCTTTATCTTTATGTCTTACATGTAGCTAGCTTAAAAATCTAGTTATATTTTATCATTGCAACTTTTTGTGGAAACGAGAAGATATCAATAATATTTCCTTCAAAACATATAACATTGTTGTAAAAAAAATAGCAAGTTGATAAAATGTATCAAACTTACAAAGCTTAGTTTAAGGTCGATTGTCATCAAAGATCCAACATTGGTTGAATCTGTTATTAGAATTACAAGGCGGCACGGACCGCACTCCAAAATCTACCATGAGAATAAGCAGGAGAACTCGAAATAAGGCGATGGCAGTTCATCTGTTTCCATAAGACATTATCACCCAGTGACCAACCACTCACCACGTCACGGCCATGAAGAACCTCACCCACGGGAAAAAGGTTTCTAAAATATACGCATCCATGGTCGATCCGAAGAAGTATCAATCAAAAAACAACGAACGTTTTTATTTTAAGTGTTATCAAACTCAGTCACGGAGATGACCTCCTCTCCGTTGGTAATATGATCACGCTTTTTCTGCGAACAAGTCCAATATCATAGTGGCAACAGGTATGCCAAGTTATTTTGCGCCGTCGCCGAACCATCCTTTTTAGGTTGGAATACCTCTAATCGACCACCAATTGCATGGGTATAATAAAAATCAAATACTTCCTGCGAATAATCAGATATGTGCTGATCTAAGGATATCATAGACAAGGGAACAAAAATAAAAATACTTTCACCAAACGTTAGTGATAGGACCAGAAATATTGGTAAATCAATACAAAATTGTTAAATACGATGGAACGGGCTACCCTGAGTATCATATCACGCAATTCTAAAACGAGATGTTAAATTTCAGTGGAGATGACATGCTCTTGTGTCGATATTTCTCAATGACCTTTCGAGGTAGCGTTCTAGCATGGTTTAACTATTTGGCCTTATGTTTATACATTTAAATCTCTCTAGAGTCCGTTCCAAAATCAATTCATTGGAATATTCCATGGAGATGGAGACTACCTCACCAAATGCAAACATAAAAAAAATAAATTCCTACACCAATACACAAGAGGTTTGTCATCATTAATAACAACCTCAAAAATTTCCATGACACAGGGGTCTGCATTGCATTTTGCCATGAATCCTCCCCGGCCCCTTGGCCGAAGTCATAATAATATATAAGGAACTTACCTTCGGTCAGCTTTTAGTCTATGTAGAGTAGTAAATTGAAATGGAAGAGACAATGCAATCGATCATTTTTAGAAGGCTGAACCCATAGCCTTTATATCACCTCACATATATTTAATTTGAGTTCTTCTATGTGTCTCAAGTTAAATCAAGTAAACCTATTACCGAACCATCTTAACAACACTCTTCCTTTTCACATGAATTCTTGAAATAAAATTCCACGAATCGCAAGGGGTAAAGATTCTCAAAACCATAAGAATTCGAATACCCAATATACTAATCTCACTAAAGGTATAGCCACGATATATGGTTGAGGTCGAGATTCAGTCTCGTTCCAAAAATCAGAGAAAATATAGACTTCTAATGAGTCTAAAAAATTTAATTTTTGTAAGTATCATAAGGATAATGATCATCACACCCAAGATTTTAAGGTTGTGAAAGATTAAATTCACAATCTTATCGATGAGGGCAAGCTTCACAAAAAAAATTTTATTGTAAATCCCCTAATTTTTTAAACACAATCAAGATAATAAGTTGTTGATGCCCAATATCGAGCCCTATAAAATAACAACCAAATGCAAGACCAAATTTGTTATTATGAAAATATGCGAGAAAAGATGTATCATGTATTATTATGGTAAACTAGCGCCACTCGTTAGGAAATCCATGGCACTATACAAGGCCTGCAATAAATTCTTGGATCTCGATCTTAACATGAAAATCGCAGGAACGGTTGATGGAGGAGACACCTTCACATAAATCACTTTAAGTTCCCCAAAGCACTATATTGTTGATCTTAAGGTCTAAAAAATCAATCAAACTTTGGCCAATCTCTATAATACTCGCCTCCCTCCTATTACGTTTGGTTATGATGATTTGAAGAGGATAGTACGGCCACACGAGAATGTCGTAATCATCACCACCAAAATTATGGGTGCCAAAGTCATGTGTATCATTCTTAATATATGCATGTTTATGAATATCCTCTATAAAAAGAGTTATTACCAACTACAGAAATAATACCTCTCTCATCCTTCAATGGGTCCTCACATTATTCAATGGATTTTGAGACTTCAATGCTCGGCAAACTAAAATTCGATGTCTCCATCAGAGATGGGTTTAACAAAAGAAAATTCAAAGTATAATCATGATAATAGATGAACAATCTTCTTACAATGATATATTTAGCTAACCGTGAATCAAAATATATATATATATATATATATTATCGTATCATATATGCAATAGTACATATGCTATATTGTTAACGTAAATATCATCGTAATATGGACAACCAACATGTCGTTAGAGATTACTACACTACTTCTCTCGTTTTTCAAAAATAAAAATGGGATCCATCATCCTTCTCTAATCATCTTAGAAAATCTAGATAACCCTCGAGAGCCCTCGGGAATAATCAATTTTGGGGGGAAAGTATATGAAATTACACTCATTTCGAATTTACGTCCGCATTCGGTAGGGCCTACGAGGGTGAATGCAGTCTTAATTATTAACTTTTGTATCCAACATTTTGAATGTTTTCATTTGATCCGAGCATGATATCATAGATTTCCCAAATTTTATAGTCTACTAAAAGTTATTAATCAGCACTAAATCGTCTAATGATAAAAAGACAATGACCATTCTCTTATGAGAATTTTAGGGGATCGTTGCTGAGGTCAAGTGATTTTAAGCTAAATTGGTCATTACATGGAAGTATTGTACCTTAGTTGGACCATAAATATGGTCATTTCTAAAATCTAAAATGGAAAATAGAGGATATGTGTAAACTTTACCAATTTCAAACTTAGCATGCTCAATTTCTCCATTAACCGTCCTCGAGAATTGACCAAAATACGTGTATGTCACCTTAGGGAAAAAATTATCTTTCATAGATGCTTATTTAGACTGTAATCAAACCTCTATGTATCCCAATGATGAGGAGCATATGACCTTCATGACCAAGCGAGGTCTCTACTGATATAAGGTAATATATTTTGGTCTATAAAAAATATGTGTATTATACCAACTCTTGGTGAATAAATCTGTCTATGATAAAATTGGGTGGAACGTTTAGGCATACATCAATGACATGCTAGTCACTATCCGAAAGGAATAAAGCCACACCGGGGACATAAACAAGACCTTCAGAATTCTTCAAGTAGTCACTCTTAAACCCAACCAATAAAATGTACATTTGGAGTAAGTTCATGGAAATTTATGGAATACTTGGTTAGAAAAAAATTACTTGAAGCATACAAAACATAGCCAGTAAATCCAACAGCCATGAAGCCACCATAATCTATTAAATATCCACAAATCCTCACTGGAAGGTTGGCTAGTCTCAACCATTTCATCTTTCGTTTCTTTGAGAAGTACACCTTGATTCTATAATTTCTCAAGAGAGTTAACTAGTTCAACTGGACTTTTAAATGCGATAAGATATTCAAAGAAATCAAACAACACGTTGCTTCCCCCAAATTCCTCACGCGAACGAACCTATGTGAAACTTGGTATCCGCAACAGGAAAAGCTAACACTAGATCTGGTAGTGTTTATCAGAAAAATGATGTCATACTTCCATGACCACACAATTATGATCCAAACATCTTTGATGAAGTAGTTTCCTCCTAATGATATTACCAAAAAGATAAAACTAAAAATGATCAAGAGTACTTGTAAAAGTAGTTTTCTTAACTAAAGAATCAATTATTTTACAATGACTGGATATCCTATTTATAGTTATTTTATTCATAATATATGGGATGGATGACATGTGTATCTTTTGACATATTTCAATGTTACATAAAATATTGTTTTGCTCTTTAACCGCTATGGGCATTTTAGTAATATATTAAATATTTCTCAAATCTTGTATTATCTTTAAGTTTTTTCCATCTTCATTAGGACTTTACTTATAGCGTTGGTTTCCTATTAACATATATTTAGGAGATGCTTCCATTTTCTTCTATTACTTAACTTTTTGGCGATGCCTTTAGCTAACTTATTTGCTAGTTCTCTCTTCTTATCTTTGCTTTGGTTCTTTATCTATATAGAAGTCTTGACGATAAATTATGGCGACACTTTTACCTTGGTGATAATAATCTTATCTTTCGCTAATAAAGACAATTATGATCAAGCAGTATATAATCTTATCAAGACTCCCCTCTAGTCTTTGAAATATACTCATATGTTTTACACACTACTTACAAAATAAGAAAGGTTCATTCTAATAAATATTTTTCAAAATATAATTAATCTTAAAACAAAATAATTATATACATCATTAATATGTATTTTTAACCAATAAATTTATTATGTTTTGTTTTAAACACATATGAAATTTAATCTGAGCCACTTATTTTACTTTCGATCATTAACTAATATGTTTTCTTTTATTTTATATATAAATAACATATATTTTAGTTCCAATTTTTCAAATTTTTAATCTTTACAGTGTTTATCATTAGTTCTTCTCTCGAAACTTTTTTTCGACATCTTCTATTTCATCATTCAGTAATCAATTTATCAGTTTCCTTATGTAAGATATTTACTTCTTAATTTAGCTGACCTGATTATCATAATCAAAATCATTTGGATAAATAGATTTAACCAGCAATTTCTCAAACCACCATCCGTAATTTATCTTTAATTAGTCATTTATCAGGTAATCATATCAATGTCTAGAGAATCAAATTATCAATATGATCCATTAAATTCTCAAAATAACCAACATTGTGGTCAATTTAAAGATGATAGTGATTCATCATGTAGTAGTTCATTAGGTAGTAGTTTATCGGACACTAGTAGCTCATAGAAGACATCGATCCGCTAAAGATCAATCCACCATCTTTTTTCTCCTACCAAATCTAACATCCAAAAGATTATAAAAATAAAATTCCTTATTCCTACCAATGTAACTTGTAAATTGTTTAACTCTGATAACAAAGTGGGGTATTGCTTCTTCTTCCAACCAATCTGAAGAGAATGAAGTTGGGTTTTTTTAAAGATAGTTTTCCCGTCATAAATTTGTTTATATCGAGGATAAATAAGAATAAGAAAAACATATAAGATTTAAGTGGGGTATTCTCGACAACGTCAAAGTTTGTATCCCATCAATATGAGATTACCCCCATCATGTCGTCGGTGATGAAGTATGCTTTTCTATAAAAGAATAGGGTCGGTATTAGGTTCTCATCCATCCTAAAATATTAGATTTTTTCCGTTAGTTTCCAATATTCCCAAGACAACTTACTCCAAATGGTTGGTGGACGATTACTAGTATTCTTATAGTATTTATGATGCTGAATAAACCATTTGAATTTTCTAAACCTGTGTGTGAATGCATGTTCAACAAATTTTATGTGTTTCCATTCTATTATCTTACTAGCCCAAAATAAAGAAATGTGGTTACACTACCATCGTCAGATCATGGTTGGAAAGAAAAAATCCTATGTTACCGATAGTTGGGAGTCTAAATCATCTAACCTTATTGGTGAAGCTAAAAATTCATTGGATAAGAATAAGGATGTCTCATTTTTAATATGTTATTTTTTAAAATTTTAATGTACTCGTCATAATTTTCATTAATCCTCTAAAAAGGTAAAGAAATTTCTAAAGGCTTTAAAAAATTTAACTCTCGACACATCTACCTAAATGAATTCTCAATCATTGCTGAATCAATTTGGAAGGACAAATTTTGCAATACTTTTACTCACGAAAATCTAAAATGTTCTTATTATTTTTTCCACAATTTTTTTTTCTTTCTTATGATTTGAAAATAGTGGATGTAAACACTAAAATTCATGCAAAATAAGCTCATGTATATTCATAATCTAAAATATCTTCTTAGAGATGAATGTGAATGGGGTTTATACATTAATGTATTTAAAAACAAAGGGTTAAACAAGCAAAGGAAAAAACAATGAAAAACCCAAGGAAACAATTATCAAACAACTCACACACCAATCTTCCAAGCAATAAATACAAAGATGTATTCCCCTCAGCTTAGGTGATCATTTTGCTCTCACTAAACGTCGTAAGTATTAATCTACTAATTGTAACAGTTATCTTTAAATAACTCTTGTTAACATTAATTTTACAACTCCATATTCATCAAATATTGTTATATGTGACTTATCATTGCTAAATCGAAAATCATTTATTGATCGATTTGTAGTCCAATACTATCATAACTATTCATCAAACCTTTCTAATGTGGATCTTCTTTGTTTCCAAATTTAACTTCAAGTTGATGTAACATATTTTCTAAAATTGTTTCTGATATATATTATTTATCAAAACTAATTTATATGTATGTGCCAAACACCCGTGTAGAGCTCGTTTAACCCCATCATACTTGCTGACTTACAATTTTCTCCTGATGAAATGAAGCTTTTAAATGATACTTTAATCCTTTCGATTTAATTTGGTGAAGAACTGATAGAATTAGAACATGAGATAAAGGTTTAATACACCATTATTAATGATTGGAAAAAATTGATGGTCGACACTCGAAGGAAAAACAAAATCTTGAAAACAATTTGAAGTTATAAGATAACAAAATCACCAAACTTCAAACATGAGAAAATGAATATAAAATGAGAAATTTAGAAACTCAAATGTGCTGTTTAAGCTACTAACAAATCTAAAGAGGTAAATACGGAGGAAGTTAGAAACAAATTAACTTATGAAATTTTGGCGAAAGCTACGGAGGTGATGAGATAGTTTCGTCTAATTATTCAGAAAATGATTCTTGAGAACAATAACTCGAAGACAATCTACATGGGACCATACTTGCGCGAATTTACTGGAGATTACAAAACATTATGCCACATATCCCGCAATGATACCTTTGGAGGTCAAAGAAACTACTAGTACTTCTTTACAAATTGATACTTTTTTACCTTAAAATGTTGAGAAAAACAAAGACGACCCCAATTATGTTGCAAGTAAAACACCACCTACTAATCTCAATTTCGTTACCAAAAAACAACACTTTCCGTCATATTCATGATTAATCGTTGTATTATACTCTAAATAATTGGAACTTTTGTCTACTAGCATCCAGTTATTATCTTAAGTTGTTTGCATCTTCTTAAAACTCTTTATCGACTAGTATCCCGTTTTTATTTTTAATTTTATGTTTGTTAGCTAATATTATTATGTTTGTCTATTTTATTCTCCCATTTCTATACTAATTTAATTTTACATCAACCTTATTTTTATAAATATTTCTCTTTCAAAAGATCTTACTTAAATTTTAATAGAAATTATCTTTGCACCCCATCATTAAAATAAAAAATTTAACTAACTGTTGATTTTGTCGAGATTATTTAAGTAATCAAATCGTAGAAGATCCTTTAATACTTTTCGACCGTCAAACACTATGAATTCTTATCTCTGTTGAAAAGTAGTATAACCTCTTCCATAGCTCAGTTGGGCTCAACGTATAGTCATAATTGCTTTGATTTTGGTGCATGTTCATTTAGCTAGACTTGGCTTATAACCATGATCGCAACTTAGGTATTTACAACCTTAGCATCGCCTCTTATGCTTTTCAACTGGACTTGGCTTAAACATGTATCTGCTATATTTGGATGCATAAGCTCTTATGATTTCCAGTTGGGTTTAGCTTATAGCTATACTCGCTTATTAGTTATGATTTCGTTATAATTTTTTATCTTATATTGTTATGTCCTGTTATTACTTATTAAATTTGTGGGTTTGAAAACATCTCACATACACCATCAGTTTAGTGAAATTTCATAATAACTGACGGTCGAATATTTCATTGTAAATTAATTTATTTGTTGATTAACAATGTTTTTAGAGAATATTAATACATATTGATTGTAGATTACTAATATTTATTGTTATTAATTATATTATTACCTTCTTTACAAAAATGTTAACTACATAATAAGACAATGGTTTTATTATATATATTATTGATAATGATCCTAACAGTGTCTCATTAGAAATAACAATTTACACCATCAGGTAGAAAAATGAATACGCTAACCAAATTATATATCATTTTTATACAACTTCAAATGATGAATATTCCATGGGTATTTTAATAGATTTTCTTCCATATCTATTAGTTTATGAGCTCCTTTCTCTCTTTTAGATACTACCTTAAAATGCTCATCCTAATTTGGAGGCAATTTCTCAGCTTTTTTATCTCTTGTCCCTTGAAAAACCTTTCTTAATGCCAAATCTTCTTCTTAAGAGCTCATAACTTTTAACTTTAAATTATAATGGCTTTGTATAAAAGTCCTATAATTCTTAGATCTAACCTACTGATCCCAACACTCCTCTATTGAATCGACATTTTATGATTTTCCTTATTATTATATCTTGATGAATAATATTGAATCTAATGACTATGAATCACAATTTTTCTTGAACGAGAAATTGCATCCTATATACCATAGCAAATGAAATTTTGCTTGTTGCAGCTTTAGAAGTTGTTCTGTATGCCCATAAAACTTCATTAAAAAAATATGACCACTTTCCCTTATCCAATTCTAGCTTCCTTTTTATCTCATACAAAATAGTTTTGTTTGTAACTTCTACTTGTCCATTTGCTTGTGGATGATATGGAGTATAAAATATTGATATGTTTCGTACTTCATACAAAAAGTTATTATTATGTCATTTTGAAATTGAGGGCCGATATATGTCATTAACATCCTAGGAATTCCATAACGACTTAAAATCATGGACTATTACCAATGCATTTGCCTCCACCTATTTGGTAAAACAGTCAACAACTACAATCAAAATTGCCTAATTCTCGTCGCAATTGGCAACGGTCCTATCAAATAAATTCCACATTTATCAAATAGACAAGGAAAAAGATTTGATCCTATTATTTTGATATTAGCATGACTTGTGTTGGACTATATAAATTCACAAACTTATGTAGATATCGTTCTTACCAATGCATTTGCCTCTACCTATTTGGTAAAACAGTCAATAACTACAATCAAAATTGCCTAATTCCCGTCGCAATTGGCAACGGTCCTATCAAATAAATTCCACATTTATCAAATAGACAAGGAAAAAGATTTGATCCTATTATTTTGATATTAGCATGACTTGTGTTGGCAAAATTCTGACAATGATCATAATTTTTCATTCGCCAAAAGCGTTCGTGAATAAAACCCTGCTAAAAGAAAACATTGTATCAACCCACGAGACCCACAATGTGTTGATGCTTCCCCTCATGTAGATCCTTTAAAATAAACAAAGTTTTCATTTTTCCAAAACATCTAAGAAAAAATCGTGTAGAACTTTCTTAATATAGGATTCATCAAAAATAATGTACTTAGCAGTGCGCAACCACAACACTCGTGATTGAGACTTGTCTGACGGCAAAACATCATCATTCAAGAAAATTAGATATTCTTGTCGCCAATCATTATCATCATCAACGATTACCTCTTGTTTTTCAGCATTTACAAAAATCGATGGTATCTCTTGAATTATTATTAAAATATTATTCTATACACAATTAAATTTTACTAAAAACTCCCTTTTTATTTTCTACTCTTTAAACTTGTTCATATGTAACATTTTTATAATTATTCTATATTTCTTTCTCTACTTCCAAATATTTTCTCACATTTTCTTGTTTTGTTTCAAAATTTCTTTGAGAATGACCAAACACCAACTAAGAATTAGACAACAAAAGAACGTTTTTGGCCTCACAAGTACGTGTTAATCTTATTCCAGCTAGCAAAGCTTCATATTTTGACTCGTTGTTACTAGTATGGAACTTTAACTTAATATCTTGTTTAGTTTCATTTATTTCAGTATCATTAAAATACCACCAGCACCACTACCATTCACACTAGAAGCTTTGTTGGCTCAAACACCATTTTTTATCTCTTAAATCATTTCTCATTGGCTCATATTCTTTTGTCTCATTTATCTCTTCTTGAAATTTGTTGATAAACGCAACCACCGCTTGTGTCTTTATTGTTGTACTATGTTGAAATTTAATTCTTAGTCACCTAATTCGGTGGCTACCTTCTTAATCTTCCGGAAACATCTTTTTCCAAATCACATTTTTCACCGGAACAGATGTTCGAACAATAATAATATGAACTTGAAAAGATGACTGCATTTTCCTTGCATATACAACTAAACCAAGAGCCGATTTTTTGTAGTGCATCCATGGTTCAGGTAATCTCCAACCTAATTAGACTGGGTGGATGGAATTCAATTGAAACGAGGCTAAAATGGCACTTTGTTCGAGAAAATGATGTGTTAAGTGTGACCAAAGTCTCACATCCCATATTGGTTAAACAAAGATCAATGGTATATAAGTAAGTATACATCTCAACAAGTATAAAACCTTTTAAAATAAAAAAAAAAATATATGTATATATATTTTAAATATTATTTAAAGGGGTAAGTACCGATTCAGACCCAAAACCCTAACTATTATCCACCTAAGACCCATATTTTCATGTTTCTCCGAGAAAGACCCGTTTTAATCAAATATATACTATTAAAGACCCATTATTACCCTAAATATCCATATTCACTTATATAAAAGCTTCTAACAACCATACTTCACCTTTTGTTTCCTCAATTTTTTCCTCTGTACGTGCGAAGAACAGTGCCCTATCATATAAGTGATGATTAATTTTTTACTCGATTTCTTGTTTTTCTTTTGTTTCCGTATGATTTTGATTGTGTTTTTACTTGATTATACGAAGATATTCAATTTGTATATGTTTGGAAAGTCAAATTTGAATTCAAAACATCTGTTTTGGTTAGATTTATTTTTGTTCCTTACGTAGTCTGGAAATTTGAATTTACTAGTTGTCTTTTGAGTTTGAATGTGCTAATGTAGTTTATTTGTCACATTCCAGTTAGTGTTTCGTTGATTTTAGTCTGTACTATGTGTTTGTGAAATTTTTGTTCGCGTAACACGTTTCTAGGTTTATCTGTAGGAGATGCAAAACGTATCTGTTTTGTATGTAATGATAGTTGTGAAACGTGTATTCTCTAGAATGGTAAATGCAAAACATTTTTTTGAGAGATGCAAAATGTCATTACAGATATATGCAAAATACTTGTATTTGTTTCCACTCATGGATGCGAAACATATGTATACCTTGTATTGGTAGATCCTAAACATATTTAGTGCTAGTTGCAAACATTTATATTTTTATCTACTGATAACTGCGAAACATATGTATTTTTTACTATAATGATAGATTCAAAACCTATTTATATTTCTGTTTAATGCAGGTACGTTATGTCTAGTAGTATATTGTGTATATTTAAACTAAATGGAGAGCTTTTAATTTGTGATCTTGGTGTGTTTGCTGAGTTTGAAGATATTGTTAAGTTTATTTTAAGTAGATATGATACGTTGGTTCGGGGAAAATTCAAATTAAGGTACTCTTATGGTGATCTAAAAAACATTATCTTAGGTTGTGATTGTGATTTAATTGCTTTGGTATCAGTTGTTGATAGTTTGGGTGTTTCAACTGTTACTATTAAAGTTGAAGGTGATGTTGTTGGTGATAATATTAAAGAAACTGCTCAAAGTATATTTGAAGCTTTAAATGAAGAGAATTTTTATGGAGAAACTGGTGAAAATTCTGGTGTTAATGTTATTCGTCATAAGCACAAGCACTTGCTACTGTCGGTTGGGTTAATGAAATTAATGGTGTTGGGCAGGTGTTCGAATAGGGTGCAGTAGTTTTAAGATTAGTTGTTAGTCGGTTGACTTTACAAGAAGGCTTTACTTTTAAATATTTGAATAACAATACACAAACTGTCTATTGCATGAAAAAAGATTCAAAGGGTTGTCCTTGGAGATTATATGCTAAACAAGAGAGGTCTATTGGCTTTTTTATTAATAAAAACTATGTCCCAACTCATACATGTGGGATTGGGTTTAGCAAAAATAAGAGAAAGCATTTTTCATCGGATTTTATTACAAACGAAATACGTCATTGGTTATGGTTTTGAAGATGTTGAAACTTCATTTTCTGGATTGGAAAATTACATTTATTAGTGATCGTCCTTTAGGTATTGTTGGTGATGTAGCTTCTATATTTCTAGATCGTCATCATGGATATTATCTTTATCATCTTTTAATTAATTTGAGACATTGTTTAAGAGCTACATCGACAGCATTTAAGGATATTATGGTTCAACTGTTTAAAAAATACACATATGCTGCTAATCATAATTTGTTTATTCAATTTATGGATGATTTTCTTAATCAATGAGGTGAGAAGGTTGAAAGTTTTTGTGATAATTTATCTCCCTACAAATATACTTGTGCTTTTCTCAAATGAAAGAGGTATGGTTCTATGACGTCTACTCCATCTGAGTCTTTTAACAATCAAGTCAAACAATTTTGTGGTTTGCCTATACAGGAGTTAATTGATAAGATTAAAGTTTTACAGATGAGTCAAATTTCGAGACGTTTTAGTGATGCTGAATGTTGGACTAGCGATTTGTATCTTGAATTTGATAAAAAGTTTAAAGCTAATATGAAAGAAGTTCATCCATAGATAGTTCATTTGTCTACTCCTCTTTTGCATGAAATGTTTTGTGATCCCGTTATGGTTGTTGATCTTAGCGTACGTACATGTACTTATGGTAAATGACAACATGAGTGTTTCCCATGCGCTCATAATTTAGCTTCGTTATTTTATATAGATGCGGATCCTATGAAATATATTGTACCATGCTATTTTGTAAGCTCTTTATAAAGCAATGATATAGTTGCATTTATTACTTCTGGTCAAGAATCTACTTAAACAACTTCTCCAGATGCACTTCCTCCAGTTAAAAAATGAAAGTTGGGGGACCTAAGAAGAAATAAATTCCATCAAGAGGAGAATTAAGTATTATTTCTATAACGTGCTCTTGTTTTCGTAAATTTGGTTATAATAGACGAACATGTTTAGACATTTTGTAAGATCAATGTATTTTTTTGTACTTTTAGTTATTCTAGAGTTTTTTTGTCATAATGAAAATAGATTGGAACATTTAGAAGGACCTGATAGATGAAACCTTCTGTTATAGGTTCACCTAGTAGATGCAAAACATTTAATAAGCAAACCAAATCGAGTTGATAGATGTAAAACAAGCTTTAACATATTTACTGATTTCACTAGATGCAAAATGTTGTATAACAAAATTCATTTGTTTATTGTAGATGTGAAACAATTGAAACCAAAATACATGGTTATGATAGATGCAGAACTTTGGATAACCAAATACTTAACATTTTGCTAGATGCACAACCTTGGATAATCAAATATATTATACTTTGATAGATGCGAAACTTGATATAACTAAATAAATTGTTTTGATAGTTTCTAAAACAGCTCATAATTACCTATATTTTTTGTGGTAATAGATGCAAAATCTATGATAAGTAAAATAGATGGTTTTGATAGATGGTTTAAAAGATGTATACAAACAGATAAAAAAAGGATTAAGTTTATTATGATAGAAATGCAATACATGGTAAGTTCAATATTAGCAGATACAAGCATAAAAAAAATTCAAAACTAGAGTCTCCATGTTCAAACTCTGATTGAGACTCTTTTTAGTCAGATTCTCTTTGTTTATTACGGTCATCAAAAACAATAAACATAAATTTGCTTCTACCCTTAGTTAAAACAACAAAAAATAAAACCAGAACCTTCCCTCCACTATCAATCAGAGTCTTCTTCTTCCTCTTCGGACTCCTCTTCATTTTCATCTTCATCTTTGTCTTTGTCTTCGTCTTTGTCTCCATCTTCATTTTCGTCTTCGTTTTCTTCCTCTTCCTCTTTGTTTTCTTCGTCTTTTTTTTCAAAGTCTTCATCTTCATAATCCTTGTGGTCTCGTTTCCTCTTTTTCTTTAAGAGGACAGAAATAGGATCCTTATTTGGATCATGTTTGTCTTCGGAGAACGGATTTTCAGAATATTGTGATTGATAAAAGGAACTATAACTATCATCAGAGATATCATCAGATAATTCCTCTGTTGTTGTTTGTTTCCAGAGTTCATTTGCTTTAGGCGAACAAATTGGAGAGCTGAAATCACTGTAAACAGAGTTATCATCTGAAGAATAATTAAGATTTGGCATTTTTCAAAATTGAAAAAAAAAATGTGTATGAGAACTCAAAGTATGAACTGAACTTTGTAGGAGTAGCTAAAAGTTTAAGAAGTTTAAGAATTTAGAAGATTTAACAATAATAATACAGTATCTTCATTAATGCAATATACTCATGACTATCTACTTTTTATCAAATCATGTAAGTAAGGCCAATTAAGATTTGATTTGAAAAAAATAGTTTGGAGATAGGAATAGTACATTAACTACAAAAATATAATACTTCTATAAATGATAACGGGATAAAAAAATAATTAAATCAGAAGATGGGAAATATTTTCCAACAAAAATAAGGACTAAAAATAGATGCAAAAACTTCTTTACAAATCAAATAATAGATGTGAAACACATTGTTTACATATACGATAAATGCGAAACCTTGTTTACAAATCCAATAGTAGATGCAAAAACGTTTTTTTTTTAACAAATGGTAGATATAACGATAAATGATATGGTAGATGTTGGACCCTCAATTTAAATCTCTAATAGCTACAATTTTAAGAAGGTGAAAAGTTTCGAAAGTTTGACAGTAATATTATCTTTGTTGTTATTAGTTAGGTTTGTAATTAATGCAATGTAATCATGATTATCTACTTGTGTCAAATCATATAAGTAAATAGCCAATCAAATATAAGTACTTGTTTTATTTTTGATTTGACATAATAGGTTGAAGATTGGTAAACTACATTAATTACAAAAACATAAAACTTCTCTTATTATAACTGGAGATGGGAAACAGTCACCAACAAAAATAATGACTTGATAAATGCGAAACTTGTTTACATTTCTGATAGATGCAAAATGTTGTCTACAAACCAAATAGTAGATGTGAAACACATTGTTTACATTTACAATAGAAGTGAAACCTAAACTATAAAACAAACCTTTATTACAAACATTGCAAATCAAATTACAACAAATATTACAAAACATCATCAATATTACAAAACATCATCCCAAAATCTGTTAGTGTTGGTTTCATTAAGAAACATGTAAAATATTACTACTCTTCTTAATGGTGCAATATCAAAAGTTTATGTAAGTCAAGTTTTCTACGAAAAACATAATCTTTGAAGTAATCGTAGACCCTTAATCTGCAATCAAGTGATCCAGGTCTTTGTTTAGGAATTCTTACTGGACAAAATCTTTATGGTAGCTTTCGCTCGTAAAATATTTTTGTGTTTGAGGTATACAATCTGTAATTTAATATACATACAAAAATATTAGATGATATATATATATATATATATTCTATAAAATTATATTAGAATAGAGACATTTACTAATCTTTCTGTAGTTTTTTCTTGTTGGATCTAGACGTTTGGGTATTAGGTTTAGATTTACTTTTTTTCATGTTCGACATCTATTACCAATAATTTCCAATGGTTAGCATTCCAAGGTTGGGCTTCTATTAGAAGCGGAACGAATAAGTAACCTTCTGTGATGCCTCGTAGCTTATCGTCAACGTATAGTGTTACATCCATATTTTGGTTTAGCATATTCTACATTGAAACAGTAATACTTAGAAATATTTTTGTTGATAAATGAATACGTGTTGTAAAATTATAATATGCTTACCATTACCCTTCCAGATAAGTATGTTACTGGCGAAAATTCTCCTGGACTTCTACCAACATGTATTTAAAAATTGTGTTGTTTAAGGGTGATATACATATAACCGTCGATTGCCTGTGTTGTCAAAAGTGGAAGTTAAGAGTTTGTTAATATATGTAATAGGAAGAAACATAAACAAATAAAATGTAAATTTAACTTTTACCGTAGAGTCGATTTCATCTTCGTCTTCTATCTCCATCAAATTACTAACAAAAATATTATAACCTGGTAACCATACTGTTGGATTAGAATTATTTTCTCCTTTTTCAATCAGTTCTAATTTGTAGTATTCTTGTATGTCAATTTCAGTTGTTACTTTGTTTGTAAATGGTCATTCTTTTCTGGTAATTCTCATGTTAGATAGTTCTTTAGAGATTTGATGTTGAGTAGGATCCAAATTTAGTTCAAATAAAGGTTCTTCATCCAAATTATTCTGGAGAAATGGGAAATAATTGTAAATTTTATGATGAGATAGATGCGAAACGTTTAAAAATACAATAGATGAGAAATAATAGAAACTACAGTAGATGTGAAACCTAAGTAATTTTGGTAGATGGGAAATCTATGTAATTTCAGTAGATGCAAAACCTATATAACTTTGATAGATGGGAAACCAGTTAAACTAAACTAGATGCGAAGCCTAAGGAAATGTGATAGATGAGAAACCTGTGCAATTATATTAGATGAGAAACTTGTGAAACTATGCTAGATGCAAAACAAGTAAAAATATGATAGATGTGAAGTCAGTGATGTATGATAGATGCAAAAATAGTACAGTCACATACTTTTCTCTTTTGTATATCCTTTTCAATTCTTATAATTTCGTTCTCAATTGTTGGGACTAAGTCATTAACTTGTACCGTTTGGTTTTCTTGGACTTCAGAGGCCTGATCCTTTATAAAAAAAAACTAGATATTAGATGTCAAACACGTGTAAAAAAAGTAGTTGTGAAACAAAGTTAAATATAAGGCATGCTGAAGATAGATGCGAAACATGTGTCTTTTGATAGATATGAAATGTTATATTATACAAAAGCAGCATGCAAGTATGGGATACAGACATTAAACATATAGATACATATAATACATAATAATATATATCTTTAAATACATAGGTTTTTCAAAATAGGTTTTGTTAATTTTGGGTTACATGTATCAACTCTTTATCCACAGTATCATCTTTGGTCAATTTAGATTCCTCAGCAACATATTTGTTCACTCCAGATACTTCAGCAACACTCTTAGTCCCTTCAGATAACTCAACTAAACTTTTGGTCCTTTTAGGTACTTTAGCAACAGATTCTTTAGCGAGATGAACAACAGCATTAGTATTTTTATCATGTTCTTCCATAACAGCATCTACACCAGCAGTAATATCATGATTTTTTCTTCCATAATATTAACATGAACAGATGGATCATCTTCGTTTTCAACCCCAACTTTAGTAAGAGTAAGAAGGTCATTTTCGTCAGCAACAATGAGGTAAGTGTATCAGCATCACTATTAACGGGGGGATCATCTTGTTTTTCCACCCCAACTTCAATAGGAGTAGCATGCTCTTTTTCCATAGCAACAATAATTTCAGAAGTAACATTATCAACATTAACAGGGGGATCATTTTGGTTTTTAAACTCAATATTAGTAGGAGTAGCATGCTCATTTTCAACAGCGACAACACCCTTAGATGTTGCAGCAGCAGCATCAAGCTCAAGCGCAACAACATGGTCATCTTCAACAACAACAACAATATTAGGATCATGTTTTTCCACACCATCGTCACTATTTTTTTATTGTAGAGGTGGGACCTTATCTTCAACAACAATATTAGGTGCTTTGTTTTAGTTTTCGACATAACAAATAGGCTTTTCCACTACAATATTAGGTGTTATGTTAGCATGTTGTGTGTTTCTAATTTTATTCAGTGATTTTTGGGCTTGATCATTCAATCTTTTTCTTCTTGCATAAATTTTTTGTTGTTGTTGAGTTGTTTTTTCAACTTTATCCTCTATGTTTGCTTCAATACAGATACTTTAAGTATGTTTTGTAAGTCAAATTCAATATCTATTTGTGTAGTGATCTTCTCTCTTTCTTCGAGTTTCTTTGTAGTTCTTCAATTTGTTCTTGAAATTTCCTACGTTATAATTCAATTTGTTCCATTTTTCAATTGTGAATAAGTTAAAACTCTAGCTAGAGGCAGGGTCTGCTTGTTCTTTTGGTGGGGTTGGGTCTAAGGATGGGGGTAGTGGTATGGCTGGGGTTGGGGCTGAGGTTAGGTCTGGTGGTATGTCTGGGTTTGGGGATGAGGAGTTGTTGTTAATTCTCTGCAAAACAATAAGTGATGTCAAATATGCAAAACATTTTATATAAAATGATAGATGCGTAACCTTAACAAATTTGATAGAAATAAAAAAACAAATAAATATGATAGATGTGAAACCTTTTTATGATGTTATTCATGCTAGATACAAAACCTTATCATGAGATTATTCTTGATAGACGTGTAACCTTAATAAGAATGATACATGTGAAAATATATCTAAATGATAGATGTGGAACCTTTAGAAAATATGATTGATTTGAAAAGTTAATTAAATGATAGATGTGGAACCTTAAGAAAACATGATAGATGTGAAACGTGACTTAAATGCTACAAGTGGAACCTTTAGTAATCATGATAGATGTGAAACCTATATTTAAAAGATAGATGTTAAATACATTATGACAATATGGATGCTAGATGCGGAACCTATAGTAAATATGATAAAAAAAAGATTTTTACCTTTTCTTTTGCTAATAATTTTTCCAACCTTCTATTTTCTGTTGTGAGATTATACAATCAACCAGAATTGTTGATTTGAGACTTCCTTTTTATTTTATCTTCAAGTTTCTTTAGATTCCTAAGAATTTGCGATACTGAATTCTACATTCTTGCAATAGGTGTACGTCTTATCTGTACTGTCTTTTGTTTGTTCAGAAGACCAGTTTCTACCGGTAAAGTTTTGTCTTTTACGTTCTTCACTGGTTTTCTTATTTGTGTTGCCGTCTTTTTAGCTCTTGTAAATTTTTGACGTGGTTTAAAATGTATTGGTCTATTATTGTTTTGATATTAGTAGAATCTCTTGCACCTGTGTCTTGGTGCGTACTCCAATGCAAACCATCATCATTTTTGTTGAGGTTTACTTGTTCAGAATCGTGTGGTGGAACATCATCGTCGTCGTTGAGGTTTACTTGTTCAGAATCGTATGGTGGAACATTTTCAATTTCTTGAGGAATATCATTATTTTCTTCTTGTATTTGGAACTTTTCTCCAAATTCGTCTTTTTCTTCTTCTGTTAGTTTCAATTCTTCTTCCATAATCTACAAAATTGTTAAAATGTTATAGTAAAGATATATATATATATATATATATATATATATATGTGTGTGTGTAAAATGTGAAACTGGAACAGAAAGCATAGTGTAAATATACATGTTCATTTGTTATGTTTTTTATGGCTTCAACCAAATTTAAATTTGTTTTGCGCTCAATACCCAGCCATTTGAAGCACCTAGGAATCTTGTCTTCAATTTCAATATTTTGACATAATGTTGTGTGTTCCATGATGAATGGCTATATATTAACAATACTTCAGATACCATTTATTGACTAAATAATATTTAAAATCGAATAGAGAAAAAGAAAAATACTAACCACTGAAAGGGCAACACAACCAACTACTCTTCCAAGTTTAGTTTCATGACAAGTTATTATTGAATTCATCAACTTTTCACGAATCGCTTCAGCCCAATTGTAGTTGTTTATTTTGTCTAGATGTTTTACATAATACACACCGCCGTAGAAGCTAATAAATCTCCAGATGTATAGAAAAACAAGGTGGAATATGCTAGCATTATAAAGAGTGTCACAACAACTTCTATTGCCTCTTGTCCAGGTGTGTTTGCTGCTTTATTTATAGCATTCTATCAATAAGCAAAAGCATTTATTAAAATGGATAAATGCGAAACCTATGATAATGTTAAACATATCTAATTGACATTTGTGAAACCTATTGAAATGTGAATGCGGAGTTCAAAGATAGATGCGGAACCTATGCAATGCTAAAATGATAGATGTGAAACATGTATTAATGTCAATAGATGTGAAACAAGTCTAATGTGATAGATGCAAAGCCTATTGAAATGTGAAGCAGAGTAAAAAGATAGATGCGGAATATAATGCAATTTTTAAAGAAACAGAAGTGGTAGAAGAGAAACCTATTCAAATGGGAAACATATCAGAGGTAGTAGATGAGAAACCTATGTAAATTTGAAAGCAGTGCAAAAATTTAAGAAAAGATGGAATTGCATACCTTTATCAATTTATTAGTGATTGGTCTTGCTCAGCTTTTATCAACTATTCTTGATGTGTTATCGGAAAATTATTTCTTTGTTATCCTTGATTTATCTTCGTCTTCTAATTCATAAAACTTAGGTTCAAAACTCTTTGTTTGTAGTGGCATAATTTCGTTTCCATGTTTTAAAACCAAATATGATCTTTATGTCATGGTTTGTAAGCTGTAAAAACTTTTCGCCTAACTTAAATGCTTTGTTTTAGTCATCATATGTCATTGTTATCTGCTCAATTACATCCCATTGCTTTTTTTACGCCGTAATCTTTGTTCAAAGATCATAAGGTGCCTTTAAAAGTGAGTAAAAGGGTGTCTGTTTTGCTGCTTTTATATGTTCTGACCTCACTTTTGTCTCTTCCATCTATTTTAATAGTTCAAGGAAGCCTGACCTGTAGAAACGTGTTTTTGGTGCAATTTTACATGTAAAAGCAATAAATGAGAAAATAGATCAGCTATGATAGATGGGAAATTATTGGAAGTTAGATAAGTGATAGATGTAAAACGTATGCAAATTTGAAACTATTCAAAAATCAATAGATGTGGAACCCATGTTAATGTATATGAACTAAAACATCGATAAATGTGAAACCTATGTTAATGTATAAGCACTGACACACTGGTAGATGTGAAACCTATGTTAATATATACTCTCTCCGTTTCATAATATATGTCGTTTTAGAAGTCTTTTTTTGTTTCAAAATAACTGTCGTTTTAGAATTTCAATACAATTTTATTATGTATTTTACTTTTTTATCCTTCGTCTGGTAGTGACTTTTTTTGTATTGGTGTTTCCAATGAAGGTTATATATGTAAATTTATCACTACCTTTTATAAAATCAAAACCAATCATTACATTTTTTAATATCCGTGCAACAACCTTAAAAGACTTATGTTATGAAACAGAAGAAGTAAACAATACACACTGATAGATGTTAAACCTACGTTAAAGATTAAGCAATACAAACTCGTAGATGCGAAACCTATAAAAAACCTATAATTATGGCAAAATGATAGTTGCGAAACCTATAGAAATATATAACTAATTATATACTTATATATGCGAAACCTCTGTTAATCTATAACCAATAAAGACTCATAGATGCTAAACCTATATAAAAGCATGCAATTATAGTAAAATGATAATTGCGAAACCTATAGAAATGTAACAAAAACAGGTCCGGATTACAGTAACAATAGTAAGGCTATTTGGACAAGAAAATGCATGTCGTGAAAGCAGTGACTATGCGTGTCTCGTGTCTCACTTTAGCGAGATACGAGTAAGTAGTATTAATTACTAAAAAACAAGTATAAATAAATTAATGAAGAAACTTTATCACACAAAACAAATGTAATTCACAAAAAACAGATAGATTATCGATAATCTAACTTAAAAACTCGAAAAAGTTTGGCAATGAAACCCTAGGTTTCTCAAATGTAATAGAGATGAACTGTTTTTCGAAGAAAAATACTATCGAACTTACTGATTTAGTGTTGTTATAGTTGTTGAGTGTTTAAATCTTCGATCCAAATTCGATTGGAGTTTAATCGGTGAATTTGTCGGCAAAATCATTGATCAGTTAAGTCGATCATGAAAAGTTGGATAGTTAGGAGGAAGGAGAAAAGAGATTACACTAGTTTCAAAACGGATATTTATATCGAAGATATTTTTGGAAGAAAATTTGTGAAAAAATTTCAACCTTTGTTAGTAAAGTTTTTGTATAACGGACCTTAAGGTATGTCTCCCAATTATTTAAAATAGTTATATTTAATCAAATATATCTTTTATTTACCGGCTCTATACGATAAAATTTACTTTTTATAACTTTTTCATGGTCCATTCAATCAATTTTAAATCAAAATATACAAAATATATTATAAGAATGATGATTTTTGCATAAGAAATTTATTTTTTCGTTCATAGTCAATATATAAACCTTTTGAACTTTTTATGAAGTTGATAAATAGATAAAATAAATACAAATCACTATCTTAAAAATAACAAATCTAAACATGCTAGTTTTTATTATACATTTTATGGCCCTAACAAAGAAAATGCGTTAACAAATAACTAAATGAAACTAGTCCAAAGCCTAAACACAAACCGTAAACAAAATAATACCCATATATTGCTCAACAACACTAAACCGATACATTTTTCTTTGTTAGATTATAGATATGTTAGATACAACCAAAACATGAAATCGTTTTCTACGCTGACTAAAGCTTGAAAGCAAAGATTACATGATTATGAGAATCATATTGAAATCTTTTTGAGGTATAAGGTCAAGTGAAAGTTTCGTCTGTTCCTTGTTGTTTGTTGGTAGTGGTAGATAAAGTTAGATGTAATAAGTAATAAGTGGTCTGTTGTATACTAAATACAGGAAATAAATTGATGGGTCATGTTTGGACCAAGCTATAAATTTATGCATACCCAACCACTCCATGTTCAAGAAGGTGTATGTAGATCATTACATAATAATATGAGGTTAAAGCATTGATATTTTTTAGTTGTCGTGTTGGTGGCAATAGTTAATATATTTGGCGATGGTAATAATGGTTTTCAATATAATTCAATGCCTAAGTATATAAATGAGTTTTTTTTTATTCATTACAATATTTAGGCAAAATTAAAACTCAAAATCCGCATTTTAAGTGTTAACCATAATATACCGTTCACGAAACTAATGAATAAATAAAATTTACTCAGTATGATGAATTCATTTCGGTATGTTCTTTTTCGATTCAATCCTGATTTTTTTTCTAGAAAAACTATTGTGAGGTCCTTCAAAAGTTAATGTCGGAAAAAGCAGAAGTGCGACTGCTAATATTATTTTATTATTTTCGACCTCTGTGATTTAAATTTAAAATAATTCAAAGTCGATGACGAAAATGTTCCAAAAAAAACAAACCTTTTCGTTTTACTCTATAGAGTATTTATAATTATGGATATATTTTTAATATTCAAATATTACTATTGAATGTCATTTAATATCTATTTTTTTATTATATTTTAAATTTTTCTACATAATAAATAATATTTTATTTATTAATTTATTAATTTTTATTTTTATTTTTATTTTGTCTTTTTAAAACTATAATTCACGAATTTTTTATTTTCGGACTACATCGTCTTACATTTCGAATTTTTTTGCAAACATATAACGATTTCCAAATCTCGGATCTATATGTCTTTAATTTTGAACTACATCGTTTGTCATTTCAGAAGTTATAGCAGTTTTTTTACTTTCGAAATGCAACGCCTTTGATTTTTATCTAATTTGTTTATTTCGATTCATATCTACATCATTTGTTAAAAATGAATGTAAAAGCGCATTTATTCCATTTATTGATTTCATTGTTATTGATAAGCATAAATACTGAACTTTAATGTATCAAATTATCTTATTTTTTATTCGGTGTCTTTTATTTCTAGGTTTGAGGTCATCCAATTTCTTGATTTATTTCCAAATTAAATAGGAATTCCAAGGTGTAAAGGTTTTATGATCATTTGTGGAGTTCCACATGGTCGGGTTGTGTGGGATAGTTTTTATTTGGTGTATTTGAACCCCTAGTCATAGCAAATATGAAAAAGACATAGAGGTAGTCTAACGAAATGCAAACCATAATTCGTTAAAGTAAGATCTATAAAAATCTTAAATGCAAAATGTGAAATATAGTATCGCTTAAATGTGAAATGCGAAAGTGGAGCTATGAAAGATGTGTAGTGTGTAACATATATTTAACTTAAATGCAAAATGTGAATCGTGTATTCCAATTGTTATTCACTTAAATTTTTAAATTCGAATTGCATGTAGAAATTTCCAAATGTCGACTGAGTATTTTTAAGCTAAATGATCAAACTGTAACTCGTTTTCTTGGTCATTTTGAAAGCTTTGAAAGTATGTTACTTTTATTTTAAATCAAACAAGAGGACTTGGCTAGAGAGAATTTTAATTTAAGTTGTTGTTGTGGTAAACTAGAGGATTGTTTCTTAAGTAGTGATAATAATTTTGCAGTTATGTTACCAATTCTTGATAATTTAGGTTGTCTAATTGTTACTATAGACATAGATGTGGATGTGGTTAATCGAGAAACTCTTAAATAAATTATTTAAGTTTTTTTTAATATTCCATTTTATAACTTGGTTAGCGTGAAAGTAGCTCTAGTATTAGTTTATTTGGTTATAAGAAAAAATAACTTGCTACCACTGGTTGAGTTGATAACATTTTAAGTGTTTGTCAAGTTTTTTAGGAAGAGACTGCAAATTTAAGATTATTTTTATATTATTATGCTTTAGAGCATGTTTTTGGTTTAAATATATTCATGACAAAACATAAAAAATAATTTACTATTACGAGAATAATGTCTCAAAGAGATATCAATGAATATTTTATGCATCACTTAATACATTCACTTGCTTCCAAATCATTAAGAAGTATCTCAAGCAGTATACTTATGGTAGTGATTTTGTAGAGGAAATAATAAACATTTACCATCAAATTTGATTGCTAAGATTTACATAATTATTTTATATCCAAACATGATATGATAGCCAAGAGTGTCTGATTGTTTGTTAAAAATGACTACGATTTAGATATCATGTATCGTCGTTCATGAATTGCTTAAAAGAAAGTTATGAGAACAGTTTACGAAGAACGTTCGACTTTATTGAATCTAATTATAAGGTACTTTAAATCATTGATGATTCTTTATATTACAAGTGACTACTGACTCGAATATACTCCACACAAAAAATTATTCAAGCAATTTTTACAACATGTGGGTCTTGTCATTAGAGTTTTTATTATTTTTGTCCCATTTTATTTATTGATGGAATTTTTTCGCATAGATAAATAAAAGAATAGCGATATATGCCATAGTTAAAGATGGTAATAATGATTAGATTAATTCTCTTTTTTCTTTAATTGTAAAACATGCATTATTTTAAACTGTAAAACCAAACTAATAATAAAATGTGAATTACGAACTGTGACTATCTAAAAATGAGAAATATGAAACAAGTAGTATATCTAATATGAACTACAAAACAATTTTAAAATTTAAATATGAAATGTGAATTGTGATGCGTGGTTATTTACTAAAAGTAAAGCGTGAAACAGGTCGTATGTGTAAATGCGAAATGTGAAGCGTGAGTGTTTACTAAATGTAAAGCATAAAACCGGAAATTTGAAACAAGTCTTCTTTTTTTTTTCTTCCTTCATAAATCCGCAAGTATATTTTTGTTTGCATTTGGTATTGTCGATCAAAAGATGGTGATAATCGGCTATGATTTCTTGAGATGTTGAAACCTCTCTTGTTGGATCGTCAAATTATATTTATTTTAGGTCGTCAGTTAGGTATAGTTAATTATATGTTAATTTTATTTCCATATTATATAATAAACATTGTTGATTATATATTATTAGATATTTAAATTTTTCTTTAGGTCGTACATCCATAAAATTTAGGGCAAGGATAATTCAAAATTTTAAACAATGTGTGTATGCTCATAGTCATGACATGTATAATGTATATATGGAACAATTTGGTGATAAAGAAAATCAACAACCATATAACATACCCACTAAATTTAGTGTCCAAATGTTGTCGTGGTGTATAAAAATGTATTGTTTCCCATGATCTCATGCGTCGGCTGCAATACTTAAGATTTAACAAATTTTAATGAAATACGTCAAATCATTATATTTTACAAGCTATGAAACAATAACTTATTCATATAACATATCCACTTTAACTACTTTTGTCATACATTTAATTCTACTAAATATTCTGAAATTATCCCCCGAATTTGAAAAATACATATGAAAGACTTGAGAAGAAACATATTTTATCTAGAGGAGAAATAATAATCTGAAAGATAAAGTGTAGTTATTGTTCGAAAGTTGGTCATATTGACGATCATGCAAAACATGTTTATAGAAGTCGTGTCTGATTAAGCTAAGACATGTCGACAATCACGTTATTAGAAGTTGTGTGATCCGACACCATTAAAAGTACTCATATTGTTTTGTTGAACTCCACTTTACCAAAAATCACATTTGTTTCAAACTCTAAAGTGATAGTATCACTTGTCTCGTGATGTCGACAACTATTATCTATGAATGGAGTATAATATAAGGGATCATAATCTGATCGTGTGTTCCCTTGAATAGTATGTTAACAAAACTTCCAGTATTTATCAAAACCCTCTAGTCTTCTCACATCCCACAGATGTGTTTATTAATAAGACATCCTCATGAAGGCCACAAACACCTTGAAGGTTATTTTTTCGAATATAATATAGGGGTAAGAAGCTCGGCTAAGGTGATGAGACATCTTTATCTTAGAATTGTGATTCTCTTATCATGAATTTTTCTAAGAATAATTGGTGATCCCTGAGATGGAGTCTCCTCCTATAATGGTAAGAAGTCCAAAGACACACTCAAATCATCTTCACCTGAAACAATATAAACCACATGACGATTAGGATTTGAATCAAGATATTCACCCTCTAATGTAGCTCCCACCATATGGTGATATGATCAAAATCATACAATACCGCATCTCATATGACATTTACCATGTTATTATTTTATTGTTTCTGAATAGTAACTTGGGTTTCTTACTGATTATTTGATCCTCATTGTTGTTTCTTATTGCAACAACTTCCCATTATCAATCATGCTATCAAAATTTTCTCTCAAAACTATGCACTCGCTCTTCTAGTGACTAATATCATTGTGGTACTTGTAGAATTTTCCATTTTTTCCTCCTGAGGTTTGGTTATTAAAAGAGGTGACATAAACTACACTTGGCCCTTAGCTTTGTGAAAGATTATCCCCATACTCTTGGTTATCTTGGTAAAATTTTCATGTCCCACCCACTTGTTTCTTCGATTTTCTCGACCTCGTACCATCGTTCCACTCTGACTTAAAGTAAATTGTACTTTCTTATGAATTCTTTGGTTTTAAAGTTGAAGCGGGTGAGATTGGATAGGTGTTGCTGGAGGGAGATAATATGTGATATTCTGTTGTTGTACTACCTGAGGTGCTCAGTATGCAGCCGCAGTGACAATTTGGAATGGGGTGCAGACTCATAGTTTTGTCGAGGCTGGTTGTTTTGTACCAACTAAAGACATATAGTCTCCTTAATTTTAATTTATAATTCTACAAACGCCAGCAAAGCCTCACATGTTAGAATCATTTTCTTCATAACATCTTCAACCAGCATCTCTGAGAGAAGTCTCTATCAGAGCGAAACACAAGCCACATCCTCACTGCAATATTCGAGACTTTTCTTGGTTTGTATAAAGCATTTAGTATAATCTCTTAGATTTTTCCTCATTATTCTTCTTACAATGTATAATATAGTCACCATGACCCTTTATCTTCTTACTTCTAATAAATTGGTTACTAACGAGGGTCCACAACATATCAAAGTTAGTAATAAACCTCGATGCCAATTAGTTGAACCATGTCAAGACATTACCCTTGAAGGTCACCGAGAATTCTCTCATAAAAAATTTTCATTATCCTATAAAGTCATCATGACTTTCCCAAAGTATTTAATATGATGCTCCAGAACACTGATTTTATTGTACTTTTCTATTTTATGCAGATCAAACTTATGCAGTAACTCGACCGCTGAGATCTATAGAAATAAAAAGGAAACCTTTATTATGTAACCTTGACTATAAAGAGACTATATAAACCAATGTCTAAACCTGAATAAAGATTCATGTTGTACTAGGCCTGACGTGATACATCAACGCTAGGTTGTCATATATTGGACCATATCCTGGAATCATTTGCTGATACATTCTCGAAGGTTGAAATCTGAAGTGTGGTTCGGGAGTGTGAAGGTACACTTGTTACTAAGCCTCATTAAGAGGGATAATTTAAGAATCTTGTGCATGTTGTTGAGTTCTCATATTGAGCTCAGTTATCTACAACCTTAGTTGGATCATCTTGCGCTCCCTCATTCTGCTCACTATAATGGTGTACAAAACCCCCTTCTAAATTCCCTTGCTACTCTTGATATTCATTGTTATCAATATTTGGTAAGCTCGTAAATTTATTTGGCGATATCTCTTTCTATAAGAGGACGAGCGCTGCTCGATGTCACTGGTAGTTGGAGATATGTAACGATGTCTTACCAAATATTCTCACCTTGGAGAGTTATATACGTAATTTGTTCCGTAAGGCTAGTGAACTCGTGATATTCATTGTTATCTATATTTGGTAAGCTCGTGATTTATTTGACAATATCTCTGCCTATGAGGGGGTGAGCGCTCCTCGATGTCACTAGTATTTGGAGATAGGTAACAATGTCTTACCAAATAGTCTCGCCTTGGAAAGTTATATGTGTGGTTTGTTCCGTAAAGCATATTGAATTATAGTCTTTATCACTTGTTGCTTTTGTGCATGTCTCAATGTAGATTTTAGATTTCCAACTCATCTGCTTTCTAGTTAACGTGTTCCTCTTAGCTTGGAGGGAAGCCACCTCATTTAATGTTTTTTTTCCGGTCCGAAGTGCAGTGATTTTGGCTATCAAATATTATCTCTGCTTCTCTAATTAAATTTATGAATCACCTTCTTCAATAAGGTTCCCCAACCCTTCTCGTACAACCTCAACTCCCGTGGAAATAGATATACATATTATTCCTTGAGTGGTCATACTAATATGATATTCTCCTGGAGTAACAAATAACGACAGTTAGTTTGAAAAATTGGTTTTGGAAGAAGTTTTTGGATAGCAGTTCAAATGTTACTCCCACCATGGTCTCCACTGATAAGTATGGGTTCGGCTCGAGAGTTTTTATAGTGAAAGAAAGTTACTAGAGAAAGAGAGTGCGATGATATTAAATGATCTTGAATAGAATAATGATTGTTCACCTTTTTTAAGTGAAATGACAAGTTATATTTATAGTGATCAATGTGAGGCTTAAAGCTCTAATAGACCATATATAAATAAAGTATTCATTGGCTTGTTGAATATAATTAATTAATGATAAGAGAAATTAATTCTAAAATCTAAAACCAAGATAATGGAAAACAATCATAAAAGAAAATAAATATGATTATAATAGTTTTTTGGTATTTTAATGCTTAGTCTCTGAACGAAGACTTGAGTCTTTATATATACTACTTACAATATCTTTTTACCATTCATTATATTACACGTCTCATAATTTCCTAACAATATTTTTTGATAACCTAGTAGATAATGACACGTTCCTTTAGTTGTAACTGCTCGAATAACCTTTATGTTTATCTGCCTCGTATTCTCTTAATATTTTAGATTTCCTTACTAATGTTGATATTTTAAAATATACAAACGCACTTTTATATTTTATAAGTATCAAATATGGGAATAAAATTATCAATCTACCCACTTTTATTCATGATTGGAAAAGTTCATTTATTTGTGTAATAGAAAATTAGGAAAACCCAATGTTAATCAAGAATATGGTCAAGTTAAAAGTTGATTAATGAATACAAGTAAGATCAGATCTATTTCTTCTTTTTTTCCTTTTTTCCTTTGTTTCATGTTTATAAATATGTTGTTATTTTGCAGATTATAATCAATATTAACAACTTTTCAGAATAGTTTACGGTGATGTTAGTGTAAATCCTTCCCCACGTCTACACGTTGTCGCATATTCGATTTGGTTTTTGAATTTTCAATATCTCTTTACAATTGTAAACTTAATGCTAGTTGGTATTTTGCTTATTGACAATCTTACTATGACAATAGATGGGAAGATTAATCTGAATGAAATAGGAGAATAAGTTATCCTTAAAAACATAGATAACGTAAGTCTTAAACGATTTCATAACCAAGATAAAACTGGTCTTGGCTTAAAAGTTCCCATAATAAAGGACCAAATTATGTTAATGGTGTTTCTCCTATCAAACAAATTTGCAAGGAAAAACAAATTAAACTTGGCACAAGGTCTTCTCATATTGAACTTTGCATAAGGTCCTCTCAAACTGAACTTGGCATAGGTTCATCTCACTAAAATGATGAGCATATGAACATAAATGATGTTATTATTCAAAGGAAGAATAGAAATACAATGTTCTAGACCCTGCTGTCAGAATGATAATACACATAATTCTCAAGAAAAACCTAAACCATCTGAAACAATCATAAGAAAAAAAGGACAGATGCTTGTAAAGCATGATAGGGGCCTTGTTAAACAAAAAGGTGTGACTATCTGTGATACGAACCAGGGTGTTACTAAAAAATAAATATACCAAACCTCATGAAGCCCATTGAATAATAGATTTACTCCTAATAGGCTTCATGTCAATATTAAAAGAAAACCTACTAATTTAGTCAAGATACTATTGTTAATAAGATTTTGTTATTCTTAATAACATTTCTGTTACCAAAGAAAAATCTCATATCATACCATATGATCAACAAAAAGACAAAAATAAAATTAGCAAACTCGATATACTTCCAAACCTAACTTCTAGGAAAAATAAATGAAAATGTACGGTTTCTTCAAGTGTTTCAACTCTAAATGTAAATCCATATAGCACTCTCATTTCTACCTTACCAAATATTCAAACAATAACTTTCCCATAAAACCAACTAGCACTTCATGTATGTCACACTCAACGAATTAGCTCTATAAACGTTTCATGTCCAACATTATTGATTAATATTCAAATCAAGTATTACCCCAATTTTTTACATTACAACAATATGAGTATGGACAACATCTTACAAAGGCAATTTGACTTTCAAATAGAGAAAATTTTTAATCATTAGACTTTCTTCAATCTATTGTTGATAAAAAAAATTATTTATCGCATCTTTTTTTTTACCTATCTTTCAGAGTTATCATAAATCAGTGATGCTTGCAATTTAATAAATGACTTCATCAGATATTGAGATAATGCAAAATTCAAACTATGGCATATACTGTCTGGATCCATTAGAGAATATATTAATGACTTAGACAAATTTGACATATGGTATATTGTCTTAAATATGTTTGGTTTACTAACCATTTTTGTTATTTTCTAAGTCAGGAAACAGTACTCATAGTGGTTTTACAACCTTAAGCTTAGTTATGTAACTATTTTTGCTACTTTAACATTTTAAACGAGGGCGTGGCCACTGACGTTTATAATAGTCTTTCTACCTTAAGATTGGTTTATTAACCATTTTCGCTTACGTATCAATGTACACGACCCTCGTTCATATAACTTTCTTGTTTGGTTTGTTAAATTTTATAACTGAAATAATTATCTTCAATGTCTAACTTCTTTTTTCTTAATATCTATCAAACTCGAATTTTTATACAATCTCGTTCGTATAAATTTCTTGTTTGCTTTGTTGAACATCAAAATTGAAATAAATATCTTCAATATCTAACTTCTTCTTTTTTAATATCTATCGAACTAAAAAAATCATTTAAGTTCTTCTTTTCGAATATAAATCTAAAGGGAAACTTATTTATTATATGAATCAACTTACAATGTGCCTCAATAAAAAAAATCCCTCCCGCGCCACCAGGAAGAAAAAAGAATGCACATCCATATTACAAATTTCTCTTATACAATTTCAAAAGACTAATGTTTTAAGAGTTCTTTTATGTGTTTTCATCCAAATCTTCTAACGGATATGGCCCATCATGACCTCTAGAAATCACTTATGGTCCATCCCATTTTGGAGCTAACTTTCCTGAATTTTTATCTTTCAAACTTTGGAATATTTTCTTCATAACCAAGTTATATTTTTTAGGAATTTGGGTTTTAATATGAGTCGAATCTTCTCTTTGTGAATATTTTGTAGTGTTCAGACATAACCTGAGCTTAGTCTCGTAGTTTTTCAATCAAATCGATAGAAAATTATTTTTCTTCATTATTTTCTTCCTTCGAATAATTTTGTATCTTTTAACTTAGGATAATAATATATAGTAGGAACTCTGCCTTTATCTTGTACACGAACTAAAAAAGAGATTCTCATGTAACTAGACTAGGAGTTGTTTTGTATGTCCACTTCATCTCTGCTAATTTATCAAGCCAATTTTCCTTAGCTTCCTTGATTTTTTTTCTTTATTTTATCCATAATCGTTGTATTTTTCACTTTCACTTGCCCATTTCCTTGAGGATAATATGGAGTCAATAAATGTTGTTATATTTTGTAAATTTTATAAAATTGCGTCATATTATCTTTCTGGAATTAAGGCCCATTATATGTTATTAGAATTCTCAAGATCCCATAATTATATAGAAACTAAATTGATAGAAAATTACAAATTTCATGAGCCGTCGTCTTGTATAAAGCTTTCATTTCTATCCACTTTGTGAAATAATCAACAACTATAACCAAATATTGCATTTTTTATGTAGCCACTGGTAAAGCTCCCACAAAATTCATTCCCTATTTATCAAGTGGACATTGTACATATACTATGCTCATCATCTCTCTCGGTAGGTGGCTCGTATTAGCATATGTCTGATATGCATTACAATTGTGCACGATTTCCTCAGACTCTACTGCTAATTTTGGCAAATAGAAACCCGCAAGAAGAAAAAGCTCGATCAAGCTTGGTGTCTTTTATTTAAATGTTTCTTAACAACCCTCGTCTTACATATTTTTGGTATTCTTCATCTAAGTACTTCTTAACAACCTTCATCTTACATCTTCTTATTGACCTTCATCTAACTGTTTCTTTACAACCCTCATCTAAAATTATTGTGATGACCTTCATCTAACTACTTCTACACGATCCTCTCATCTTATTTCTTTTTGCATCATTCATTTATCTGTTTCTTTGCTACAAGCATCTTATCATTTTGTTAGTTTTTTATATAACCTTGCCTCGTCATTATAAGAGATACAACGTTTATCAAGTAATACAACTAAGCCAGCCTAAAACGAGGCTTAAAGTGAGTCATATAATTCTATTATCACGCCCTAATATTAATTAATATAAATTTTAATTCAAAATGTAAAAATATTATAATAAATAAATTATAAAATATTAAAAGTTTAGCTTACTAATATGTTATATTGTTATCCAAATGGTTGAACTAGTTAGTGTAAGCATAAATCAACTTTTCATCATAAAATTTTATCGAAGAGTTTGAACGGAAGCGAAGGTCCCTTGGTATGATATATATTCTTTTTAAATTGTGTTATGCTTGAGTTCAAACTGGTTATTGTGTCTCAACAAATAAATATATGTCAAAACTTAAAGAATTCTTCAAATATATTTATGTTCGCAAGTATTTACTATAATATTTTTCTTATATACCATTTAAATAGCATATGTTATAAATATATGGTGAGTTGTTTTTATTAATACTATTTCTCTATATACCACATGAATATCAGGTAAAACATAATATTTTCCTCCATGAGAAACTAAAAATGATCTAGAGCCAACGTGTAATTGCCAATCCACTAACAATTACTAACAGTGACATATGATACCTCGTCATCTTGTATGTGTGATCCATAATAATGACCTACCTTATAATATCGATATATGTCGGGTGTGTAAAAAATTAATCGGTGATTAGTTGAGACCCGTCACTTACCATTCTTAATATTATCCAATAAAAATTGAAGTTTTGACTAACTGTATTTCTCCAACGTGCCATATATTGATCTAATACTATAAATATTACGCACATTAAACACGCTACTAGTATTTATATTCTTTAAACCATATAAAATATCTTGAAGGCGGGCACCAGCTGTAGACAATTGCTTCACTAAATCGTTTTTATTGTTTTTTAACTTTCTGATTGTAAGATATGCTTCAAAAAAATATAGCTCGTTCATGATTATATGTTTTGCATTTAAATTGCAAAGAATATTATTCACCGGCCATATAATAAGCTGTAAGATTAATAAAACACTTGTATTTTTTATGCTCTCCAATATTCAATTGACGTTAGGTTTTTTGTTTTTCATTTAATATTTTCCAAATCTCTTACAAGCATAATACAATCACAGACTATTCTCGCATTTAACATCATCATGCAAACTTATCATTAACATGTAACCCAATAATCTATCGATATATTATCCATTCAGTAAGTTCAAGTTTCACGTAATGCATATGCGTGATCAAGAAATATGTATGATCCTCTAAGATATTTGTCTTTAAAACACTTTCGAACTCCTAAGTATCATAATACAAAATAACAACTTATTATAAGATGGTATCTCAAAATTATGTTGTATAATTATTCTTAAAAATAACAACTAATTTCGAGATGTTGTCACAAAATTGGTTGGTATATTTATTTTTGAAGAAAATGCAAATGATTTTGAAATACCATCTATAATTAATTTATATTTTCAAAATATGTTACAGCACGACCCCAGTATACCATCTTAGTATCAATTACTATTTTTTTTAATAAATGATTTTGGGATGGTGTCTTAGATCGTGCTGTAATATTGTGAAAAATATAAAATACAATTTTCATTTAAGTTTTATAAATATAATGATTCTGGAAATCGAAAACACAATATATATACCTGGTTAGTTCTTCGTTTAAATCCTCAACTTTTGAACCATTTTTTTCTCCTCCCATTCGCTTGCCCTAAATAAATTTTGGGTTTCATTTTTTCAACTTCTAATTATGAAAATATTTTCTATGATTTAGATATGTTAAGCTTTGACTTTGTGTTTTTTAATATCTTGTTTTAAAAGTACAATAACTTGATAATGCAACTTAAATATGGTCTGAAAGATAATGTCACTGACAGATTAATCGAATATCAAATGAATATCATGAATGACCATATCAAAACAAAAAAGATGAAAACATATGGACGGATCAACATATGAAATCAAGTGACAAAGAATATTGGAATGTATAAAATGGAATTGTCTGGACATATAAGCAATATTTGTTGTTTCGTTGTTTTCATTCAACTTTTCTAATTTCTCGTTGGTTTCGAGTTTAACTTTCATATATTACTGTTGTTTTTATTCCACCATCCTATATTACGGTATATTTTTTAGTGTAACTGTTTGTTTTATTATAAATTTATTTAAAGTAATAAATTAATGAGTAATGTTATATAAAGTAAAAAAACCGGTAAAAAAATAAGGCCTTAAATTTTGACCCATGGCTTTATTTTGCACTCTAATCGCCACATAATAGGAATTGTTTGCAGGCTCAATGCAAAATCAAGCAAGCAAATAAACCCTAAAATTTGACCATAGGATTATTTTGCACTTAAATCGTAATATATTCGATATTATTCACATGTCGAGTGCGAACTTATTAAAAAAGATCGCATTTTTCATTCAATGTGACATAATAGCCATTATTCACAAATTAAGTGCAGACTTATGTAATATAATTGGTTTCAAAATGTAACCATGTGGCTTATTTTGCACCCAACTTATAAAAAAGTAGTCATTATTCGCATGTTTAGTGTGAATTTTGATTTTGTGTACTTTTTACATCAATATCTATTTTATTTTCTTTTAAATATGCAGATCATAAATTATATTACTATTTTATAAAAATTACATGCACAAAATTTTGGTAACTATAATATTCATTATAGACAATATATTTTTTAAAAACAAATTTATAAGTAAAATATCATGACATAGTTCATAACTGGAATTTACCGATAAAATCATAATATGATCCTAAAAATATCCAACTAAGAAACTAAAACAAATTCGTAACATGATACTAAAATAAACTCAATATTATGCACATGTGCAACAGAAGTATTTTTCTAAAGAAATGTGAGTCGCATCTATATTCATGATCTCATAAATATGTGGTTTCATCTCGATAATTTCATACCAACCTTGATTTATGTTGGTCGGATACGTGCTCACATGAAGGTTTTCCCCAATATATGTATTGGATTCGTTCAAGTGTAGGTTGACCAATAAATACCATAAGTTACACTTGCACTAAATATATAACTTATGTTCGTAGTATATGTCCCACTGTGATTGGTAAAACCTCTTGAGTCATTGCCAATAATATAAAATCGTCACTTACTTCACGCAGTCCATCTTAAGAAAACCTCGCTCCGGCACATCTATCAGTCTTAGGTAAAATATATTGTATTACGTTTGGTATCATCTGTAATTACCTCATCTATCAAGCCACGAGAAGTGGATAAGATAAGATGATGTTGAACAACCTCAATATTGTATATATATAAATAATGCCACAATACGGTCGATTGTTCGTAGAACCTATATGATGCAAAGGTAAAGTACATTAAAAACTTTATAATATTTTAATTCATAGCAAAATAAAGTAAAAACTTTGAGGTGTTAATTTGAAATTGCCTCATTATCTCGAAACATAACTATGATATGTCAAAACCCTTCTCGGCTATATACATGCACCCAAAGAGTCATCGGTAAATATATAAACATGTGCGGTAATGTGATAGTATACTTATTATATAACAGAACTACTAACTTATAAAAATGAGCGGATATCCACACCTTCGATATCCTGATGAACCCGTAAAGATCCTTGGTATCATGAAGCGAACTCTTCATAAGCACATGGTATAATTAGGCCAATATCATCTTACCGCAATTATACTTCCTCATAAATCTAGGATGCTCCAAAAATCGTAGAGAATAAAGTGAAACAATATTACCCGTCTTGTCGGCATATTTGAAACAAACAAAAGCATAAATGAGCTAGAAATGGATGGTATAGATGATATGTGCATCATTGAGAGCATACATATTATGATAATTCCTACCAATAAATGTCTCACATAACATGTCACACAAAAAATGTTACTGCTCATACTATCCAAACTTTTGAGCTCTCTACAGAGAGTTTACTTAGACATATCGAGCATTCAAGGAATATACCTATATATCTCAGTATCATATTGGTGTTTGTGAAGCTTAAACAAAATATCCACAATTGGAAGCCCCGTAATAACACAAATGTCGTCTAATATCATAATCATCTCATCAAAATAAAAATAGAATGAATAAGTTTATGAGTGTCATCACTCGATTAATGCCTCAACGGAGAGGGATGTTTATAGACCAATATCACATGTAATTAATAAGAGAGACGTTATCATAGTCCATGCTATAAATGAGTCTAATTATCAATGTCTTATTTATGAAGAGTATCGTACAGTAAGAAGCAATGTAGGGACTCACAATGTTAACAATGCAAATATATTAATGACAAAAACATCATTTTTTTTATTCAAATATATGATTTTGATAAATTTACATTCCCATTAAGTACGTTGTACACCTCGTGAACAACATAATCTTGGTATAAAATAAGAAAAAAGAGATTTACGAGTGTCATCGCTTGATGAATGCCTTGACGATGATGCCATTTGTAGACCAACGCATGCTATTAACACGAGAACCAAAAGACGTTAGCATAACCACCGTTCTAAACGATTAATCAAGATCCATTTTCCGGAAAGTATCGTACAATACAAACATCATAAGAACTCGCGAGGCTAAAACATATGAACATATCATTAATATAAATATTATTTTTTTATTACAAACATATGGTTTTGATAAACTTACACCCCTATTTAAAATATTCTATGCCTCGTGAGCAATGTAATTCGATATAAAATAAGAATCTGAGATAAGACGTTAAAAAACACCATGTAAGGGTTCAACTTGAAGGACCTCTATAGGTAACACTGCTCGACACTCGTTCCACTTTAAGATGGCTCATAGTGGAAGAATGAGTACGATCATCTTTGTGTGATAGATCACTAATAGCTCAAATATGTGCACTATGAGAAATCTTATCACCTATGACTGATGGTCGAGCCCCGATTTTTGTAACGTCCTACGTAGTACCTCTGCACAATTTTTTTAACAAGATCCTTACGAAGATGCAAAAAATAAATAATAATTAGGTAAAAACATCTTTTAGAAATAATTTTCCAACTCAAAACATAAAAATACTTATGAACTGAAAGTAGTCTATTATTTATCGTATTTTTATAATAATGTAAAACTATTGCCTGATATATTATGCTAAGATATAAAACATATAAAAATCAAATTAAATCAAGACAAATAACTGTTATCTTCTATGTGGATCGAACAAAAAATATCTAATATTTTAGCACAAATCTGTATGACGAACTTTCGCATCATTGTATATGGGCTCGCAATTATGTTTTTCAGCATCATGCAGACCGCACTGTAATATCCTAGATTTCTATAAAAATTTAAAACAACTCAAATCTTTGAAATCTTATATAAATTCAACAAATATACATATTCAAAACACATATCATCTTCAACGCTACACTATACAACTAACTAGATACGTAACAAACAATTAAAAAAATATAAAATATTATTTATTTAATTTTTAATTTTTAATAATAACTACCAAACCCAAACAAAAACTAAACCAAATTATACTATATGGGTTGAAATATGTATTTTAAACTTTTAATGAATTTCAATTTTAAATAAATAAATATTTTTTTAAATATATTTTTTTGAGATGTTTGAGTGTATAGGAAAAAATATAAAACTATATGGTAAGAGTTTGTAACAAAATTAATTTATATATATTTTTTTAGGAAATAGTAAAATATCCAAAAGATTTGTGAAGAGAATTACTAAAATTTGATTTTTTTTAAATTTATTTATTTAGTTAGTTATTAATTTATTTATTTTAATTTAAAGGATCTATATTGAAAAGAATGGCAAAAAGAAGCCTATGTTTACAAATTTACACAAATTGAAAAGATCACGATCAAACCCTAATTACAAACAGGACTTCATCTTCTTCCCCAATTACAAACAACCAAATCCTAAAAACAACACTTCATCTTCCCCAAAATTCAAACAGAAAACCCTAAATTAATCAACAAGCCTAAGATAACCACAATCCGATTTCTCCAGAAGCACAATAGCTTTGAGCTTAGAAGGAGCATTCGATCTATCAAAGTCAAAATTTCCTTGATTCTTTAAAGCCTCCTTAGCTACCCAATCAGCCCCCAAGTTTTCTTCCCGAAAAACATGACTAACCAGCATTGTAGACTTGATAATGGTGCGGCAACACTTGAGAAGAGGGTCCAGAAACCAAGGACAATTCCCATACATAAGCAGCTTCACCAAAACCATTGAATCGATATCAATGTCCACCATGTTGAGCTTCAAACTGTCACACAACATCAGCCCATCCAACAAAGCACGGCCTTCAGCAATCAACGGTGAACCTTTACCATACACTCTACCAATACCAGCAACAATGTCGCCATTGCTGTCCCGAATCAGAGCTCCTCCTCCAGCTTCTCCATTACAGGTACAAGCACCATCAACATTAAGTTTATATCTGCCATTCTTAGGACATTTCCATTTCAAAAATAGAGGTCTATTTCTGTGATTGAACTGATTCACACAACCAATATCAGAGCCTTGCTTGGTAAACTTTCCCCAATGCTTTCTCTGTAAAACCTTTGCATGATCGAGACTAGAAATAATCAACAGAATGTGCTTGATGATAGAAGTAGAATTTACATTTTCATTGCTAAGCTTTCTCCTGTTTCGACCAGCCCAAATAGACCATAAAATAATAGCAGGAAGGATATTAAAAATGTCACAACTTTTACCAGCATCCCAATACCACCTCATGACAATGTGAGGAACAGACATGTAGTTCTGAACTTGAACTCTAAAAATATTGCTGAAATATTGCCAAACAGACCATGCATTGTGACATTGAACTAGGACATGATTAGTAGATTCAATGTTATCACAAAAGACACACTTAGAAGCAAGCATGAAGCCTTTCTTTTGCATAACATTGTCAGTAGGAAGCCAGTTATGAAGTGCCCTCCATAGCAGAAAGGAACACTTCCTAGGAGTAACTGCATTCCAAGTTTTTCCATATATGCTAGAAATGTTGCCCTTAGACCTGATGTGATTTATAGTATCTTTAACACAGAACTCACCATTTTTAGATAGTGACCAGAACGAAGCATCTTGTTTATTAGAAATTCTGACCTCCTTAATTTTAACAACCTCAGTAAAAGTGACAGTAGCATTAAGTCTGTCAAAATCCCAAGAGTTTCCCAACCAGAAATCCTTCACCAAATCATTGTTACTGTCCCACAAAATCCTTCTATCTCTATCATTGTCAATTCTGATAAACGAGTTAGAAGAGCACCATTTCTCATACCAAAAAGCCATATTACCAAACCCCAGATGCCAAAACATGAAGTCTTCAGAAATCACTCTAGCATTAATAATACGGGCCCATACCTTAGACTTCCTTTGAGAAGCAATAGCAAGGATAGGATGAATATTATTAATACAATAGATAGACATCATGTAATGAGCCCATAAAGATTGCTGCATTCTAAAATCAAACCATAGCTTCATGGCATAAACCTGTTGGATATCAATAAGCTTTTTGAGGTTAAGACCACCCTCTCTGTATGGCTTGCATAAACTGTCCCAACGAGCCCAACTTATAACTTTCTTATCTTCTTTTGTCCCCTACAGGAATTTGTTAAACAAGATTTCCAGCCTCTGAATGATACCAACAGGAAGAGAAGTGTGCTGAAGGAAGTAATTAGGGAAGGCAACAAGAACAGACTGAATCAACTGCAGTCTGCCAGCAAAAGATAAGTGGAGCTTGTCCCACTCCATAATCTTACTTCTAACTTTGTCAATAAGAACTTCGTAGTTAGATATTCTTGTATTATTAGCAATAATTGTACCCAGATACTTAAACGGTAAATGAGAATGAGTAATATTCCAGATATCTTCAATTACAGTAATTTACTGCACAGGCATTTTATGAGAAATAATGAGTTTTGACTTAGCTGAATTGATTTCCTGACCAGAGATAGATTGGTAGTGATCCATAATAGCCTTAACAGATTCCATAGCATGCTCACTTCCATTAGTGAACACCATAAAGTCATCAGCAAAAGCAGAACAAGCAACAATCAGATCACTCCTTGACTTATACCTGATCCTGTCATTAACTCTAAATAACACATTAAAATTTCGAATCAAGTATTCCTCAGCTAATATAAAAAGACTCGGGGAAAGGGGATCCCCTTGCCTTAGCCCCTGAGTATTAGTAAAGTAACCAGCCATTTCACCATTAACAAGAATAGAAGAAGAGACACCACTAATACAACCATTAACAAGATCAGTAAACTCATTGCTAAACCCAAACAACCTCAGAACATCAAACAGAAAACCATGTCTGAGTTTATCAAACGCCTTGGTCATATCAGTTTTTATGATAACAGTACCATTCTTCATGTTTTTATCAATGTCAAAACAAAGCTCTTGAACCAGAAGGATAGAATGTTGAATAGATCTGCCTTTGACAAACCCTCCCTGCACCTCAGATATCAATCTAGGGAGAATGTTTGAAAGTCTGTTATTAACAATCTTCCCCAATATTCTAGAGAACACTGTGGTAAGACTAATGGGACGAAAATCCTTCCATCTACTAGGATTATCCAGCTTAGGGATCAGACAAATCATGGTAGCTTTCACACCTTTAGGCAGATTCCACCCCTCAAAGAAAGCTTTAACAGCCATACACAAATCTCTTCCCACAATGTCCCAGCAGTGTTTATAAAACTCCCCATTGAAGCCATCAGGGCCAGCAGCAGACTCTGAATTCAAACCTTTCACCACCCCATGAATCTCCTCAATTTCAGGAACCTTAACCAGATAACTATTATCATCCCCATTGACTAATGAAGGAATAACATCATTCAGAGTTTGAACATTCTCATCCCTACTATCAGTAGTAAGCAAGCTTTTAAAATACTCCACAGCAGAAGTCTTGATACTTTCCTTATCAGAAAGCCAAATATCCCCGGCCTTTATTCTTTCAATCTTATTCCTCTTCAACCTCTTCTTCACAAAACCATGATAAGCAGCAGTGTTCCTGTCTGAATCTTTAAGCCAAGAGGCAAATGGTAAAAACCATTATTTTTATTTATTTAGTTATTAGTTAAATAAAAATCATTAATTTTATAATATTAACAAATATTTTTTTTGGATTTGAAAGAGGTTATGGGAAAAATCTCCTAATTTTTGGTGAGGGCATAGCTTTGCTTGATCGACTTTAAATCTACCAGATGAATATCGAAACCGACTCCAAAATCTTTGTGGAACTCGAATGTTATTTGATATTTAGATCCATTTATCACTTGCCGTAGAAAACTCATTGCTCCCCCTATTACCATCACCTACGTCTATAGGGAACAAAACAGTGCAGGCAGACGGGATCCAAACAAACTTTAAAATTAGAAAAAAGGCAAACGATGAATTTTAACCAGGATCGAATCCATTAAAAGCCATTCAATTGTTGATCTTCTTTAGTGTTTTCGTTTCTTAGTGATAGTGATTTTTCTCCGCAAACCTGAATCGTGTTCATCCCAGTCTTTAACCTAAGGCTCCCGTGTTCTTAATGTCTCTTAAACCTTCCATTTATATCCTTCTATTTTCAATTGATATTAATAAAACAATGAAATGGAAGGAAAAAGAAAATTAACAAACATTACTTACTATAGTAAATATAAGGGGGTGACGAGGACGACGAATCCGTTAATTCCTTCGTCGACTCCCACTAAAATAACAGTAGTACTACTAATATTTATTGTTTCACAAATCACAGTCAGTTGGAGTTCCAAGACCCAATTAATAAGTTTCTCTTTTCACGAGCACGTCTTTCGCTCCGTGACGACTGTATACCTGTCTCTTCATTCTCCACCGAACAAAAATCTTGGACCTCTTTCTCTCTTTCTTTCAAGTTTCAATGCAACTGATAGAGAGAGGGATTAGGCCGATTCTCGATAGATCTACGAAAACCTAGGGCTCCAGATTACGCAAAGCTTGTTCTTCCAACTGAGAAATGCCGTTGACGAGATACCAAATAAAGAACGAGTATGGCTTATCGGATCCTGACCTCTACAGAGCCGCCGATAAAGATGATCCTGAAGCTTTACTTGAAGGAGTGGCTATGGCTGGTCTCGTCGGATTATTACGCCAGCTAGGCGACCTTGCAGAGTCGGTTTACTTTTTCCCTCTTTTTCTATTCCTTTTTTTCTTTGGCCTACTTTCGAGCTTAATTGTGACTATTAGCGAGATGTTTTATTGATCGGAAACGAGTGTGATGTTTTATGAAGATTCAATTCTGCTGCGCTCGAGTGCTGTTGATTTTGAAGTTTATGTTAAATTCTAAGAAGTTGTCGCGAGTGAATTCATCAAAATTATGTTACAACAGTGAGCTAAGTTTGATTTTGTGTTGGAAAATGTTATAGGATGGTGAATCCCTTTCTATTTTATATGCGCGGATATGTTCATTTAGGTTTGACGGAATGCGGAGATTCGATAAATCTTCTAGTTTAGAGTTTAGATTTGTTTGGGAAGTTTCTCTTTACTAGGCATATATTGATCTATGCTAGTTGAGATTTTAAGTCATTAGCGAGCAGATCATACTCTGCAATTGCTTTTGAAGGAGCGTATAATGTTCAGAGAGATAGTTGTTTATTTATTAAGCTTAGTCGTTTTATTATTAAGCTTAATTTTCGCTCTATTAATAGCATCAACTTTCCAATTTTACTATTTATTTCGCACATTTGATGGATTTTCTTTCTTGTTGTCGTTAAGGTTTGCTGCTGAAATATTCCATGACTTGCATGAAGAGGTAATGGCAACAGCTGCAAGAGGCCATGGTCTAATGTTTCGTGTCCAACAACTTGAAGTAGATATTCCTTTGGTTGAGAAAGCCATTTTGTCACAAAGTGATCAGTCATCAAGCTTTGCTAATACAGGTTAGATAGATAACTTGCTATGACGTCTAATAATATGAAATTTACTTTATTATGCACCATGCTATGAAATTCACAGGCATCAAGTCTAATATAGTAATTTCTGATTAAAAGTCGATATACTTCATGCAAATAGTTTCTGTTTCTGAGCCACCTCTTATTAACCTTTTTTCCCTTCCCTTTTTTCTTTCCTGTTTTCATTCCACTTATTAACCTTGAGTTGTTTACTATCAATTTTTGTGCTACCCAAACTGGTAGACACACAATTAACTGTTCAACATTCGGAGAGATATGCTGGATGTGTTTATTTTTGTTGGGTCAAGTACGTTCTCAAATAATTCCGTCAAGCTTTACCTTTTCCAGTGACGTAATTTCAAATTAATTGAACTTTGTAGAGTGCTGAACTATAGAATGTTGCAGTTCAACCTGATTCAATGTTAATGTATGCTTCTGTCTCAGGCTTGGACTGGCATCCTAATCTACGTATGGAACAGAATATGATTCTTCAAGGGGGTTTACCTCGTTGTGTCATGGACTCTTATGAGGATTGCCGTGGCCCTCCACAACTCTTTCTTCTTGACAAGTACGTTTACAAAGCTTGTGTTGACTTTGAGCATTATTATTTATGAAGGCAATTCTCGTGAGAGAGTTATAAGTGCAACTTATAACAGCTTTAGCTGGTTCTATCAGATTTGATGTGGCAGGTGCTGGAGCATGCCTGAAGCGTTACACTGATCCATCATACTTTAAGACTGAAACTGCAACATCTGAAATAGCTACAGTAGAGAAGAGATCTCGAAAGGCGAAGGTATCATACTGATATGACAAACAGGGGTTGTCATCTGTTTGTCCAAAAAAAAGCAGCATACGTTAATTTACATAATATTTATTTTGTGTACGACCGTTTTGCTTAGGGCACAATTGGATTTAACTATGATAGTCCAATTACCATCTTTTGCAATTACAATGGTCCTCCTTATGCTCCTAGTATGGGGTGTTGTACACCTTCTCATATGGTATCCAGAATATAGCACTTTTCTGGTACATCCTCTAATCGACAGTTCTACTCATGCCATCATATCTGCTTTATTTTTCAATGCAGAAGAAAGGATCACGTTGGAAGAATGGAGGGACTCCATACATTGAACCTACATCGCATGCCAAGTAAGAATCTTTAATTTATTTGCATGTACTTTCTCTTCTATTATAGTCAGAGTAGTTGTTTCTTGCCGAAGTTTAAATGGTTGATGTACTACGGGTGACCCATATTACTTTCAAATAGTGCAGATTGCATCAGTTGTTCTTGGAGGAAAGCATTGAGTTTGGTTATCAAGATCCTGCCCGTCTTGTGAAATTGAAGAGAAGAGACTTAAACAGGTCTTCACTCAACTCAAAGTCTGTGAGAAGTTACATGGAGAAATTCCTGCAGAGCCCTTCACCAGAGTATAAAGCTGTGTGTGAAATTCCTGTCAGTGTACCGGAAGTAGTTCCAAAACATTCCATCAACAACTTGAATGAGGTAGTCACTGACAGGGACATCATAATGGTGCCTGGACCAACCAAGGATATTAACTCAGATGAAGTACCATCAACTCCTCGTAAACTGATGGTTGAGAAAGAAATAGTGACTACCAGGAATGAAAACACAGAAGCCTATTTAGAGGCAAAGCTTTCTGAAGATTTGACCAGCGAGGTTGATAACTTTATGGATGCTCTTGCTAGTATGGACTCAGAATTTGAGGTAGATAATGAGTATAGACATAAGAGTGAGTCGAGATTCTTGGATAATGGAAAATACGGTGTTCATTGCGCCACAAATGAGGAAGAGATGAAGATCCCACCTCTCTTTTCAGAGTCTCAATCAATTGGAAACACATCTGCTTCTGACGATGAGTACAACTTGAAGAAAACATCAAGTTTTTCTAATGTTGATACCATGAGCACGTACACTGACAATGAGCCATCTGATGATGAAGAAACAGCTAAGATGTTCCAGTTGTCTGGAAATTATGAAGCTCAGACGGCAGATGCATCGTCCCACCAGCTGACTGTAAATAAAGAAGAGACGGCAGATGCACCGTCCCACCAGCTGACGGTAAATAAAGAAGCACTATGTTCCAATGCCCATCAGCCTGTATCAGCTAGTGTGAAAGATGTTGATACTGATAGCATCCGTGACGTTGATGTATCATCTTATCGTTCAACTAGTTCGAGTTCGAATGCCACAGTATCGCCACAATATCCTGAAGCAAGTGTACAAGTAGTTTCCTTGGTTGCATCCGAACTACTGGAAACATTTGAACTGGATAATAATCATTTCGAGGATTCAGATGACATAATCTTCACTGATTCCACTATAAATGATTTTGGGGGAAAGGCTAAAGATGATGAGGTGCGTGTCTCTTCTATAGCTTCCCTGAATTCGTCAAACCTTCCTGATGTGTATCTCGAAGAGGACGACCGTGATGATGTCCACAATGCTGAAAATTTTGTCAATGTTGACACTGGTAATATTTGGGGAGCTATCCCCTCCATAAGCGACCAGTTCCATTGCTCTTCTAGGGTGGAATTAGAACTTCCAACTTTACACCCTGGCGATTTGGTTTATGTAGATGAAAATCTTGTTACAGCTGCAGAAAGCAACATGGAGAGTCCTTTTCCTCTGAATACTGGTGATGATTTTCTGTCTGCAAATAAAGTTCCTAATGTTGGTTATGCTGCTCTGCAACCAAAACACGATGCAAAAAGCTTGTTTCCGAGTAGTAACGAAGGCGATTCAATTGGTGCTAAAGATGTTGATTGTGTTCTAACACTTGAAAACAGCTCAGATAAGAAAACTCCTGCTGTTAATACATCAGAGAACCACGTAGTAGGGGTGGAGTTTCTGGGAACGCCAGACGACATTCAGCCAGTCAAAACTAATGCGATGCTAGAAAATCAAAAAGCAATCGTTGAACTGATGTCCAGGGATCTGAATGATGTCGATGAAAGGTTGGTTCGGCACAAGGACAATGAAGGAGAAGGAGAGATTGATTTCCTGGATAATGGAGACCTTCACTATCAAGTAGGCTTGAGTCATATTGCAACTCAAACTGTACACAAAGAAGACTTTGCGTTGCCTGATGATATTTCTGCCAACTCTGGTGACAATGTTAATAGTGGTATAAGCCTATTGTCAAGCCTGATAGGTTCATCATCTAAGGGTCCTGCGGATATTATAGAGTCGTTGTCTATTGGCAATCTGCATCGTCAGGGAATAGAAAATAATGGGGTAGTTTCTCCAGAGTTTAACATTGAGCTACACGCAGAAACGGAAAATAGCAAAATAGAAGTTGCGTCATCTGAGCAAGACACGACATTTTTGAAACCCATTGCTCATGAAGTTCCGCGCGAGGGGGAACTTCTTTATGCCCATGATTTATCTCCGGCTGAACCAACTAGTAGGAGAGTTATGGCTAAAGATGTCATTAATCCACCAACATCTTTAGAACTAAGCCATGCTGAGTTGGAAACTAAACTTTGTTCTCAGACTACGCTTTTAAAGAATAGTGATGATTACATGCTTTTAAGTACTCACTACCTCCCAGAACCTAGTACATCCGTGGATTCATCAATGAAGTTGCAAGTAGATGGACCCAATTCAAAACTGTTGAATGTTCAATCTGAGAAAGTACAGGGTATGGCTGATAGAAATCTAAGAAACCTGGATATAACTTCCCACTCTTCTCTTGAAGACTTTCCATCCCAACATTCACTTACGGGGTTTCTTGGACAATCTGAGAAAGTCCTGGACAAAGTAGATTCTGGCTTTCCTGAGTTTTGTATGCTTCCTGAGGCAACTGAAGCCAGTTTAGAAGAAAGCCCACCCTTGCCACCTCTTCCTCCAATGCAATGGCTTACTGGGAAGGGTCAACAGGGTATTCTTACCTCTTCTTCTGAAAGAGAATCAGTAACAAACAGGACATTGTTTCCAACTGCATCCCCCTTTGCAGTTAATAGCAAAGGTCAATTTCATTTCACAGCATCATCGGATGAAGAGAGTACACCTACTGAAAATCCTTTTATACCCATTTCATCTATAGTAGAGAGAACCGAAGATGTTAATGAACGGTTCACAGGTGATCTGGTGCAGCCCTCTCAAAGTGTATTGAGTGATGCTAATAGTCTACACAGGACATTGTTTCCAACTGCATCGCCCTTTGCAGTTAATAGCAAAGGTCAATTTAATTTCACAGCATCATCAGATGAAGAGAGTACACCTACTGAAAATCCTTTTATACCCATTTCATCTATAGTAGAGAGAACCGAAGATGTTAATGAACGGTTCACGGGTGATCTGGTGCAGCCCTCTCAAAGTGTATGGAGTGATGCTAATAGTCTACACAGGACATTGTTTCCAACTGCATCCCCCTTCGCAGTTAATAGCAAAGGTCAATTTAATTTCACAGCATCATCGGATGAAGAGAGTACACCTACTGAAAATCCTTTTATACCCATTTCATCTATAGTAGAGAGAACCGAAGATGCTAATGAACGGTTCACAGGTGATCTGGTGCAGCCCTCTCAAAGTGTATTGAGTGATGCTAATAGTCTGCACAGGACATTGTTTCCAACTGCATCCCCCTTTGCAGTTAATAGCAAAGGTCAATTTAATTTCACAGCATCATCGGATGAAAAGAGTACACCTACTGAAAATCCTTTTATACCCATTTCATCTATAGTAGAGAGAACCGAAGATTTTAATGAATGGTTCACAGGTGATCTGGTGCAGCCCTCTCAAAGTGTATTGAGTGATGCTAATAGTCTACACAGAGATGCAGCTGTAGAGGGAAGGCAGTCTCTTCATCCAATAGTAGATGGTTTCATGCCTTCCCCATCCTTATTAAGACCTATTTCGCAGGGCACACCAAGCCAGGATTTGGATCAATTAGCACCAGGCAGCAGTTGTAAAGATGATGCTTCAGAGAAAATTTCTGAAAAACTCGGAGATCTTGAGAAACCTTCTAATACACAACCACCTACAAGAGTGGAAGAGCAATCTCAGTCTGTTTCGTCTAGTAACAAAGGGGAAACAGCAGAGCCGTTGAATTCCTTATCTCAAAATGTTCGATCTAGTTCGAACAAAGATTCAACATGGCCTATCAATGCATTTTCCCTGGCTTCTACCTGTGAGGTTGTAATGACAAATGAAAATCCAAGAGTCAGGCCTCCTCGACCTCGGAATCCTCTTGTTGATGCATTTACTGCTCATGACAGAAGCACGGTAATGATAATTAAAAATGCTCATTTTTGTAGGAATGTAGTATACTGGTTGTTCATTCTATTATCTAATATGTTATGCAGCATGTGGTCAAACCATGGAACTTTGCCCCTTGTTTAATCAAGGTCACTATTCAAATATTTGTCTGTGATGTCTGGGTTGCTTCTTTTATGGGGCATAGGGTTCAAAAGGACAACTTTTCAATGTTTTTTCCTAAAAAGATTGAATATGTATCTGAGAAAATTGTCAAGATGCGGCTTATTATAAGAATCTGATATAGTCATGTGATCCTTTTTCTTCTTTGCGGAGTCCACAAATGATATTTGAGTTTTTAAGTCAAGAGGAAAACAGCCTCTAATTTTTTTTCAGGGACTATTGTAATTGCTTTACTACCTGACATCGGCCAAATTACACTCTAGACTTCAGCTATTTGTCTGGCGCTTCTTATAAACTTGCTTGCTCTGTAACAATATAACTCCTTTTGCAGCTGAGAAAGGTATCTGAGACCGTTCGACCTCGTATTGAAACTCAGTCGGACGAAATGAGTTCGTTGTTGGAACAAATACGAAAAAAGGTTTAGCATCTTCTCTTTTGGTTAGATATTTGTTTTCCAGTTTACGATTGCAACAATCTTTCAGTTTATCTAAGCGAGCTCAAATATTTTTTTGTAGTCCTTCAATCTGAAGCCTCCAGTAGCGACTAGACCCAGTACTCAACTAGGCCCTAGAACAAACCTGAAGGTTGCTGCGATATTGGAGAAAGCAAATACTATTCGCCAGGTCTCTCTCTCTCTCTCTCTCTCTCTCCCTGTCTCTTAAAATGTTAAAAACTTGATTGTGTTCATCACTGTTGTAATTTTATTAAAATTATTAAAATTTTCTATCTCAGTTTCCATAATTTTAGCCAGCCCCTTATTTTTTTCAAAATTCCAAGCCCGTCTGACCTTAATCTTCATGGAAAGGTGATACCATAGAATTTTTGAATTATGTAACGAACCAAAATGAATGTTTATATAGGCAGCTGCAGGCTGTGGTACTTACGTAAAATGTGTTTTCTGGTTGTGACTTCTTTTTTAGAAATAAGTAAACTATACTATGAGTAACGGTCAGGCCTTTAATAAAGCTTTTGTTTCCAAAAGCTGCATATACTAAGCTCCAAAGATCTGTATTTTTGCACTGATTTTGTTGACTTACGGAGACATAATCTTACAAGTCTAAAACATCTAAAACAATGATTTTTTACGTAGGCAATGGCTGGAAGCGATTCAGATAGCGATTCTGATAGTTGGAGTGATTCTTGAAGTCACCGGATTGTTACTCCCTTGACTATCGCCGCTGTATACAATCATGTATTATATTCATCTCCTGGAAAGAAAGAAAGAACTAAAGGCGACCCCCCGTTCCGATTCCAATCGATAACACTAGGTTAGATACACCTTTTAGATCTTGGCAAATGTAAATTGCAGAGTGTCATGTATGTCATCAAATTGTCCTAGTTATTTGTAATATAATAAATGTAGTTCACGATATTAAGCATGTGCATTTTCACTTTTCTATGAATATACATAAGTTTTTTAAATGACGGACTATAAAATTGTAATTCAATTTATCATAAGCAAAATTTAATAACGTTGTCAGGGCAAAAGATACGTCCTGTGTTTTAACCATGTATGAAATTGTATTTATGCTTTGAAAATCCATTGGTCAAGAAGGATGTGGATATACTAATCTAGGTTGGTGTAAAACATCCTAAATTATAATTGTCAAAAGTAAAATGAGATAAAGTAAATTTAAGAGTGAATATTAATTAATTAACGTAGGTGAGAAATCTTCTCTGTATCATTTATGTCGGATGTAAATTAGTGATCAACAATTAGATGATCCAAAATACTATTGGTGGCACATTATCCGTTTCGTATTTTTTATTATATTTATGGGATTTATACCAATTGGGTTTAAAAACGTATCCAATTTATTAATAAGTCCAGTTTCAAATAGATTTTATCACTACTTACCAAAATATGATTATTTATCTATTAGTCCAAATTTAAATTTTTAATATAATTTTACCCTTAATGAATTTGGTAATATGAAAAAAAAGTTTGAGAAAAAAAGATTGATTTTGAAATTGGGGTTAAATATTTTGATTTGGAGATGTAATTATTTTGTTTTTTTATAGATAATTGAGTCTATTCTTAAATGAGCTGTATCTATTTGTAAAATGGATATGTTGGAATATGCTTGGGTAAATAAAGACAAATTTTAGACCCCGTAAGTCTCCCATTTATTTGTATTTCATATTACTAAATTCTTTTTCAAGATATATCTCGTCTTTTATATATATATATATATATATATATATATATATATATATATATATATTTTTATTAGGCTGTCAATATTTTATCCATTCGAATCTCATAGCATCATACTTTTTTCAATGTATATTTCCTTATTTTATGATATCTGTGGGAATGATTTTAGTCTATTACTGACACTTTTTACTTCTATGTTAAAATAATATATTCCCTCCGATTTTATAATAGAAAAATATCACACTAAATATTTTTTACCAAACTTATTATCATTTAATACTCAAACTATCTTTTATGTCTACTAAACACTCATATCAGCAAACTAATTCTTTTTTAATACCCGACTTATATTTCCCTTCCTGAAATACCCTCAACATTTTGCTCATTCTATTTTCCAACCAAAATTCAAATTTTGAATTCTTAATAGTACAACCTAGTCTGCTATTTTTAAAAGTTGTCATGAACCTATACCTTACTTTCTGAAGAAACCATTTTGAATACCTTATCCTTGTTTAAACTCGTTCGCGAAATCTTTTACAGGTAATATTATATATATATTGCTATATACCTGATTATCTTTAACTTGATGACGAAGTTATCATTTGTATTTATTATCAGCTGGGTTTTGTATTTTTTTTCCACGAGTACAAGCTTTTATCAAATCTGGGTGTTTAAGCTTTATCTGCTTTTGTTCTTGGCAGCTGGTTTTTTTTAACCAGTAGAAGCTTTTATCAACATGGGTTTGTAAGCTGGGTTTTGTTAGTTTTTTTTAAAGAAGTCAACTTTAATCTGTTTATATTAAAGTCTCGCTTATAGCTGAAAACATGTTTTTTTAAGGTTTTTCATCGTAGAGCTGAAACCAGGTTCGGTTGTACTGTAATGGCGTTTTGTTCTTACATGTCGTTGAGTTGAAGACGATACCAGTATTCGACGTTTGCATGTTACGCTATTTTGGTTAACTTCATGTACTCATTTTTGTGTGTTACGTGAGTTGACGTTTCCAAGTCCCCCCATCTCGTGCGATCAGTTAATTGTTATTTTGTTTATTTTGTCATCTGAAGCGATATAGGTTTGCCCCCAATTCCTGTGAAGTAAGCGCTAGTTACTAGATTTGTTCACTACGCAAGTCACTGGAAGTGGTAAAGGACGTCTCTCGCTACGTTGTTAGCGTTTTCAAATTTTCTTTTTTATATAACGCGATAAACGTTTGTCCCAAATCGCCTCACAAAGACGCGAGTTACTATCGTATTTGACTAACGCGTGTCGCGGAAGCAGGTAATATACATATCGCGCTTTGTCTCATGCGATTTATGGTTCATCCCGCGCCTAGCCTAATACCTTTTATCATTTGCAGAGTATTAGATGTCCAAGCCAAAAGTTTATATTTTCAAATATTCGAACCAGACCTCGATCGTTCCTTTGAGCGAGTTTGAAAACTTTGAAACTGTTGAAAAATATGTTGAAGGTAGATGAGATGATCTGGTTAGGGGTTGCTACAATATTACCTACTCATGTGGCGGTCAAAACTACTATTTGTTTAATAACGAGACTGATTTCATTGCTTTAACTGTTTATCTCGATGTGGAGCGTCTGAAAAACGTTAGCTTCTTTATTGAAAAAGATGCGGATGACATTTGTAAACAGCCTACCGTAAGCTTTGTAGAACCCTGTGATGATCATTTATTAAGTGGGGAGAGTAGTAATGGTTTAATCTGTTCGCAACATAAAAAAGACATCTTGCCAATATGGGTTGGGTTGATGCTATCACAGGAGTTGGTCAAACATTTGCTGATGGTGCCTCCGGTGTAAGGTTATCTTTATGCTGATATGCTTTAGAGCTTGGTTTTGCTTTCAAGTATATGCATAATACATCTACTAAGATCACTGCTTACTGTGTCAACAAAGAGTCAGGTTGTAAATGACGACTGCATGCATCAATAGATTCTAGAACTGGTTTGATGATGATCAAGCGGTTTGTCAACACCCATTCATGTAGCCCGGTATTTTCCAAGAAAAAAAGTAGGCATTTGACGTCTGATTTAATAGCGGATGAAATACATGAATCAATTAGGATAAGTCATTCTTTAACAACAAAAACTATTCAGTCTTCTATCAAACAAGACTATGATTTAGATATTTCCTACCGTCTATCGTGGAATGCTTTAGAAAAGGCGAGGAGGGAAGTTTTTGGAGATAGTAATACTTCGTTTGGCTTGCTCAATGCTTATTTTAGAAGATTAAAAAGTCGATATATTACTATTGATTGTCATTTGGAGGTTGGTTTTGGGAATGTCTTTAGGAGGCGCTTTTTGGCCTTCGGATCATGCATTCAAGGCTTTCACTCATGTCGATCATTGCTGTATATGGACGGTGCCCATTTAAACGACAATCATGGTGGTGTTTTATTGTCTGTAGTGGCAAAGGATGGCAATAACGGTGTGTTTTAAAACTTCCTTTCACTTTGTTTTTTATGTAAATGTAAATCAATATGCGAGTTAATAAGATAGAAGCATGAGTTTCTCACTAATTTGATGCTAAGCCAATATCGAACGCGAGTTGTTATATACCCAATATCTATGATTCGCACGTTGTCGACTAGGCCATCCTAGCAATCACGCGATGCTTCTTTTGTTCATAGCTACCCATCGCGCGATACGTTATATGTTATATGTACCATCTCGCGAGATAGGTGATGACATGAAAAGCAACCGCGCCTTAATAGATTCATATAGCCTTATATTATGAACTCCCTAAACCTATTTTCATATTGCAGGTATTTTTCCAGTTGATTTTCGTATTTTCGGTGGTGAAGATTCCGATAACTGGATGTGGTTTATGGAATGTCTTAAACCTCATTTGTTAAACCTTCAAATAACTTTTCTTTTCGACAGACACTCTGGTATTATTAATGTTGTTTCTGTTGTTTATCCAAACTGCTTTCATGCTTACTGTATATATCATCTCCTTAATAATTTGAGGACGACTCTTGATTAACTAACCGCGAGTTTAAGAAGAAGATGTTGAAGTGATTCAAAAGTTGTTCTTATGCTCCCACAGTTGAACTTTTTAATGAAAGAATTTCTAAGTTTTTAAGTAGAGGTGGTAAAAAGATTAAGGTTTTCATCGAGAATTTACCTCCCGAAAAGTACGCTCAACCATTCGTCGTTGGGAAATGTTATGGGGCAATGACATCATCTGTTGCCGAATCCTTTAACAATCAAATTAAAAAGTTTTGCAATCTACCAATTTTTGAAATGATAGACAAGATTAGAGTGATGCTAATGACTCAGATTTCTAGACGTTATTCAGAAGGGCTAAGCTGGAACAATTATTTATGCCCCAAATATGAGAAGTAGTTTAAAGAGAATGTTCTAATTGGTCGAACCTGGGTGGTATCTAAGTCTTCTGCAGGTTCATTTGAAGTTTATTCTGAACCAGTTATGGTTGTTAACATCCTTGATTTTGAGTGTTCATGTGGTTTATGGCAGCAATAGTGTTTTCCATGTCCTCACTCATTGGTTGCAATAACATCCGTTAACGAAGATCCTATGACGTTGGTAGAACCATTCTACACTGTAAGTAATTATAGATTCACCTATTCGTTTAGAATACCTGCAATAACCGACTATGGTGAAAGTTCATCCTCTAACGAATCTGAAGGACCTGTTATTCTACCTCGTAACGTAAAAAGGTGAGCTGGAAGGACAAGGAAGAAGAGGATTCCATCTAGATGAGAAGTATCATCTAGCCACTTGCGTTGTGGCCGTTGCTTGAAATTTGGACACAACCAAAGGACATGCGATATCACACTATGAGCTTCCCGTCCTAAATTTTTTGTTTTCATCTGTTTTATTCAGTATGTATTAACGTGATTCAACTTGTTCTGTATCATTCTTACTCATTGTCCCAAACGTTTTGAGTTGATACGCTTTAATTGTCTCGCACGCGAGTTATATTCAGTTGTTTCACTACACACTTTTCATTTACATTGAAAACACTAATTAGTTTATCTTTCCCTAACTTATAATGCGATTTAGGTTAGTACCAACTCCTGTCGTATTTGTGCGATTCCCTTGCCCACCTACCAGGATATGTGAAGGTTATCTGACGCGAGTTGTATGGAAATGGTCTTACGTGAGTCATCCAATATTTTTTACTTCCGCGAATCATTAATTGACTTGTATCACGCTAGATGAGTTGAAACGCGTCATATCACGCGATGTCCATGTCACATGACGTCAGATTAGTTGAACTAACACTTATCACGCGCTGTTCAGTTCATGTAACGCGAGTCGACATTGAACTGGATCGTATCACGCGATGTTCCTTTATTATAACGCAAGATCATTTGATATAGAACTAGCTATCCCTCAGATCATGCATTGTGTGTTTAATATTAATGTGTCCATTATTCTCGCGAGTCACTAAGGACATATAACACGTGACAAGTTAATTTACTATACATTTCTACTGTATCTTGTCTTTCAATTAGCTACCATCACATACACTATCAAACTAGTGCAACCAGACCATTTAATCGATTCAGAATTTTAACATTGCAAAGGACGGAAAATGAACTTAATACATATCGATAACAAAAACTTAATTGGCTAACAAGATACCCGAAAACACAATGGGCCTACACATGCCCATATAATAAACCTTAATAAAAAACGACTAAATATTATAGGGTTTAACAATTATAATTCCAAAAAACTACAACACGTAGCAATCAACCACAAAGAGATTTTAATTATCAGAAGAGTTACCCTCCTCTTCTGTGTCCTCTTCATCCTCAGACTCTGTTTCCCACTCCTTTTCACACTCTTCCTCCTCCTCGTCTTCATGGTCCTCGTGTTCATCGTCGTAAGTTTCCTCATCCCAGTATTCATCGTCGTCAGTTTCCTCGCCTCAGTGTTCATCGTCCGATGAATCCTTGGAAGACTTCCTAAGAGTTATCTTCCTCCTTATTGTCTTCTTCTTCTTATTCATGATCCTTCATCATTTCGGATTCCAGTCATAGTCAGAATCCACGTCCGACCACGAAAAAGAGTATTCAGAGTCATACTCATGCTTCGGTGAAAGTGAGGGAGAGAACGCATCTTTGGATTCGTCGGAAGACTGCACCGTTATAGTCGAGTGCTTGTAGTCGGAGTACCTCGAACTGACGTCGGAATACCCACCATCAGAAGATTTTTTGTCGTAGGAGTCGACTGAAGTACCGCTTATGGTGGTGTTTTGCTTTTGTAAAGAATACCAAAAGGCTTTAGAAGTGTAATATTCTAGTGGATAACCATGCAAGCAAGCGCGAGACACTTATTTATATTATTTCGAAACCTAGCACTATCCTAGTTTTCAATTAATGCACATGTAATGAGTACTTTAACTACCCATGTCAAATCGTGCATTAATAAACCCAATGCCAATTAGTGAAAAGACAACCCATTATCTTTTCACTACCCAGTAATTATGACACGAGTTAATTGCGAATCACATTAACCAACGCGTACTACTACCATCTTTTTTGACATCTTTCATCTTATTTAATATCTCCCGATTGATTAATTATTTAGTGTTAGTTCTCTGCGAATTGATTAATTATAATTAAAATTTTGGTACAGTTTATTATTATGAAATGTTTTTGTAATTAAATTATATATAGTTAAGTACATTATCTATAACTGAATAATTAACCTTGGTTAACCATTGTTATAATATCTTCAATTGAGAGTCGTTTAGGTATATCACGTTAAGATAAATGCTTCCATTACCCCGCTGGTTGCGTTTTATAAGTTGTAAACCCACAAGTTATATCACGCGAGATGTTTATTTCGTGTAACGCTAGATGTATTAAGCTTGCTCCTATCACGCGAGGTGTTGATGTTGTATAACGCTAGATGAATTAAACCGACTCCTACCACGCGCGAGGTTCATGTCGTATAATGCTAGACGAATTAAACTTGCTACTATCACGCGAGATGTTCGTGTTGTATAACGGTAGATGAATTAAACTAGCTTCCATCACGCGGGATGATCTTGTTGTATAATGCTAGATGAATTAAACTGGCTTCAATCACGCGCGATGTGTATTTTGTATAACGATAGATGAATTAAACTGGATCCTATCACGCGAGATGTTCGTGTTGTATAACGGTAGACGAATTAAACTGGCTTCTATCACGCGGGATGATCATGTCGCATGACGCTAGATGAATTAAACTGGCTTCAATCGCGCGAGATGTGCATGTTGTATAACGATAGACGAACTAAGCTGGATCCTAACACGCGCGATTTGTATGTCTTATAACTTTAGATGAATTAAACTGGCTCCTACCGCACGAGGTGTGTATTTTTTATAACGCTAAATGAATTAAAATGACTCATACCACACGATGTGTTCATTAATTGTAACGCTAGACGTATTAACCCGTCTCCTATCACGCGAGGTGTTCAATGTGTATACCACTTAATGAATTAAACTGACTCCTATCTCGCGAGTTGTCATATAACACTAGATATGTCTTATTGGCTCTTCCTAAGCGAGATGTGCAGGTCATTTGACGCTAGATGTCTCGAACTGGCTCCTCACGCGCGGGATAGAAGTATTAAAGTGAATTATTTCCACCATTCTGCGTGAATTAGGTGTAACAGATCTATTCTGAGCGCGAGGTATGTATCCTATCAAAGGCGAGTTAGTTCGGAGCTAAAATTCATCTCCTGAATAACTCCCTTCATTAACCGCGTGAGACTGACATTGTTCCTAATGTTTTGCAAACATCAAAGCAAGGCCAATGCAATCATTAGGTAACCATTTCAAGAAAAGTACATTTACAAATGTAAAGTCATACATATTTATCTTTAGTAAATCGATTCCATTACATCCAATTTAAAGACTACTTTGTTTTTTGAATGAAGTTACATTTTTAAAGTCAACAAAATTAAAGCCTTAATTCAACAACCACGGTTATCATCAACCGTACAATTGGCAATAGCATATTCTCTCTCAGCAATCGCTTCCTTTAGGTAGACAATCATATCTCTTGATATTCAATCATTAAGTTCCCACTTCCATAAGTTTGTTGCCTCTTCGCACAAAGCTAGACAAAGATCAGACACACGTAGCAATGGTTCAGATTTTAGTTCGTTGTACGTCGAAGCAACTTCTTCTCGGTTGCAAACGTGGGGGGAGACAAATCCTAGTCTCCCATAGTCAAAGTACATCCTGCATAACACGTGATCGAAAAAAACCTCGGTCATTTCATCGGAATTTGTTGTCTTAACATACTTCACGGCTTGAAGCAAGTGTTCGTCTTCATCGAGACACCAACTCATACTGTTTTCCTATTTGAAGTGTGTTAATTGTTTCAGTTTATAATATAAGTTGTTCTGGAGGTTTATATAATGGGGAAAAGGTAGGTGGGTAACTAGACGGGTAATAATTAGTAGGTGTATGTTTTGGCGGGACAATATCATCTATTCACTAATAATTGGCAGGAGTTGAAGGGGAAAAACTCAGAGAAATATGTATATGATTTCATGCGTTTCGCTGTATAACCAACACGCGTGATAGACAAAGTGTACCACGCGATATAATGAGTAAATATATCTAACTCGCGGCATAAAACTTTAAAATCTTGATTTGTTACAAACTTAACACGCGTGATCGACCCAGAGGCAACATATTAATCACGCATGATAGGTGACAAAAATTGAACTCGTGATGCGAGTCATCTACAACATACAGCGCGAGTTAACTTACAATTTTCAATATACTAGTTCGTGTGTTACCCAATAACCAATCCAAATGAAATTAGATACGAAGAATTGCTTCTAGTGAATTGAACTTAAGAATTAGGCATCAAACGCCCTGAGATTAGTATTCTTATCATTTAGGAAGTGGTTAAAAATTCTGTGCGTACTTCAGCTGGCATACACTTGCTATATTCCTTCGGTACAAACCCGTGCTGGATAATGTCTTTGACATACTGACAAACGAACACTCCACAGTCAAGCAAATGTTTATCTTGCTGTTGAATCTCTCTAACAGCTCTAATTTTGTATCCATTCTTCACACGTGGTATGTATCTCTTCTTCGTACAATATTTCAACTGCTCAAATAAGAAAAAGGTTAGTTTATTTTTTTGAAATAATATGTGAACCCATAATGTTGCGAATCAATTTACATTAGGACGCGAGTTCAATCCGTAACACGTGATTCACATATACACTAACGCGAGACACGAGCAATGCCCGTTAAGGTTGTGAATCACTATCACGCAAATTTGCTAATTCACCTGCAAATAATGAACATACAACATCATCCAATAAGGTTTCATACTACTTACCAAGGCGTCGCCCGTTTTCCTAGTGTCGTCTGGAGTGAATTTGCTAAGAGGGAACATGGGATTGTAATTTTTTGCCAAACTATTCTCCATGTCTATTACCAACAACGTGCAGTGGTTAGTACCTTTTTCATTTATACTGCATACCGGAATGAATGCGATAAATGTGTCGTCTGTCACGTTTTCAAAAACTACGTCAATAACGTTTGTAACATCTTCTTTTTTGTGCTAGTAATGTTTGTAATAAAACCAATGTACACCAAAACAATATCAAAATTCTCGTTCACTTTAAATGGCTATTTAATAATTAGATATTAACTGTTACAACACCTGAAATCTGAATAGATTTATATCTACAATTGTACTCGTGATCGAGCCCTTTGAAAGGTACAGTCCAGTTTTATTCTTTAAGCAGCTTATATATCCAGGCATCAATGATCTATAGCACCTGAAAATCATAGCTATATCTAGCGTAGTTGTAAAATATTTGTGTTATATCAAGATTGTAAATTTTACCTTGAAATCTAACTCCCCTTTGTATGCTATGGCCATTAGCTCAATCACACTAACACTTAGTCGGTATGTAAATTCGTGTTCTGGCAAATACCATACTTCCAAGTCTAGTTGATCTTTGTTTCCTTGTATTTGAAGGACCTTGCGGTATTGACTAACGGCTATTAACTTTGTAGTTACTGTTTCTGTTTCCCAAGTTTGATAAATAGCTCCTGCCTGTTGTGACTGTGTAATTATATCCCAATTTGGATAAATGTTATCTACTAACTGTAAAACGACATAAATTGTGTTAAATAACTATCAACAACTGACAATTAAGTATATGATTATTAGTATATTTTAGAACTTACCATTGGAGGTGCTTGTAACAAAATATTTGACGCAGTATTGCCAGCCAACTTTCCTCCACTCGAGTGTATAGCCGCCTTCTTATCAACTTCGTCAAAAAATGATTGTGTACATAGTAGGAATGCATCATCAAGGTTTGGAAGATCAAAACAATATGCTTCCCCTTCCCCTGCTGGTTGTAATTCTTCTCTTATCTCAGGCTGTGTTAGTACTTCCACCTTTGTTTTTCGTTGTACTTCCAACTTCGGTTGTAACTCTTTTGTTGATTTTATAGCAGCTTCCAATTCCATTACGGTTTCAGTTTTTGGTTTTTGCTTACTAGTTCCTTGTGTGCATTGATGTATTCCTTTCTTTAATCTTGTTTTTTTTACATTACATACCTGTCAAAATGTAACCAACGATGCGTGTTTTGTTATCCAATGATGCGTGACATGTTCACTCTAGCGGACCACACGAGTTAGGCAATAAATATGAGTGTTACTAGACTTAGACAACACACGAGTTAGGCAGTAAATAGTAGACTTACTAGACTTAGACAACACGAAAGTTAGACACCACGCGAGTTAGGCAATAAATAGTAGGCTTACCCGACTTTAACAACCCACGTGTTTTATTAGTCACTAAAAGCGAAACATAAGTTGAATTTAACTGCTTTGTTTCACATACCAACAACATGCGATTCACCCATGCCTCCATAGAACACTAACTATTATTTTTGCTAGGGGTTTTTTTGCTTTTAACATAACTCTATATAAAAAGGATAGACGGTATAACCTTTAACATGCTTAAATGGGAGTTAAGAAGAATATCAAGTTTTAAAACTACCAAAATACTCACATAATAGCTATAACATAAAATTTTCAATACTTATAAATTTATAAACATCCCCTCATGTAATAAACAACCATTAAAACCCCATATTAAAATCCGAAGTTTCAAAAACAACATTTTGGCCAAATTAAAGACAAAGCAACTATAAGATAGCCATAAGAAGTTGAAGGCTGAAAAGCTTCCGTGGTCCTCCATGTTTACCACTTGTATCAACTTGGTCCCCTTCCTTCAATCATGCATAGAACGCATCCTCATCCTTTTTATAATTTGCATTTTTAGTCCCCCCGCACATGTGAGGCTTGTGAGCTTCACACGTGGCATCAGGTTTTGTTGCAAGAATGGTCCCCAAATTTTTCTTCCAAAATTGCCCTTTCTTGTTCCATCTCATCTGCCATGTCAGCTGCCCCCTCAGCTTTACCATTTACCTTAAGTTTTTACCGTTTAACTAAAAAACTTACCATTTACCCTAACTTAACCCAAACCCGAAGCCTAATATAACCAGCCCAGCCCGTAACAATATAAGCCGACCCGTTTCCCTTTACCTAAATTAATCAGACTCGTCGTCGTTCTCCTTCTCTCTTCTCGCTCTTTCCTCTCTCCATAGTTGCTATCATATTCTGTACTAGTTGCTAAAGAAAAATACAAAGAATTTATGAACGTTTGATTCGGTGTTTTTTCAGGCTGTTGAATTGACTCCAGTGTCAGAGACGAGCTCACCCATAATATCCAGAGAATTCTTTTTTTTTAAGAGTAAACACATGAATTGTATTCATTAGATCTGAGCAACCAATTACGAAGTTCATAACAGAAACAAACTCAAGAGCCAAGAACACTAAATCTACCAATTCGATTGACATAATACTTAGAATCCTGCAAACTCAAGCGACTTGAACACTGATAGTCTTCGGTTTCTTAGGCTCCGGTGGTGGTATTTTCTCCACAGTGGCCGATAAAACTCCATCTTGAAAAACTGCAGAAATCGAATCTGTATTCGCATTATCAGGCAAAACGAATTTCCTCATGAATTTGCCAATTCTCCTTTCCATCCTCAAGTATTTAGCTCCTTTCTTTTTGTCTTATTTTTTCCTCTCACCACTGATGACCAAAATATTGTCATCCTCCACCTGCACTTTAATATCTCCAGATTTCAGTCCAGGCATATCGATCACGAAAACGTACGAGTTAGGATACTCCTTCACATCAGCACGAGTAGCAGCCATTGCTTTAGCGTCACGAACGTAAGTCTTCGTCGGAGCACAAGTGGATGATTTCTCGGCCTCGTTCAGATCCATCAGGTGCTGCATTATGGAGAAAATCGGCGAGTCTAAATCCATTACACAAAAACTCATTCTTCTATTCTGTGGATAAAGAAATTCTTGTTGATCGTAAAACGTTTGAGCTAGAGATGATATCCGGAGAATTAGGAAAACAAAATAAGCAGAGTAGATCGCTTCCTTCACCAGGTCGAGTCGGTGACCCGGAAACAATGCTTCCATTTCGATCCCAAATCACTTTCTCTGATGAATCTTTCCCTTTCATTTTCTCTCTCTAGAATAAATGTGAAAAAAACAATTTTCTTTTTTCGATCTACACAATAGATATTGGCAAAAGCTAATCTTTTCCGAGCAAATAAAATTGAAGTAATAAAAAATCTCCATTGAGAGGGATTGAAAGAAGAGAAAGGTTTAGGAGATGAGATTTTGAGTGTGGATATGGAGAATAACGGACATTTTATAGTTAGAGAGAGAAACTGCAAATGAAAACTAAGAGAGAGAAAAGGAAAAGAAAATGAGAAGAAATTAACGCATTTAAGCCTATGTCTTGTGTCAAATCATATAGTGATAAGTCTCATTTAAGCCCCAGTATAGTTTCAAGCCAATGGACTTTTCGGATACAAAAGATTCTCTCATTTACTACCAGACAGATACATCAGTCTCAAATACCCCAACTTTCAATCGCTATTTGTTAGGATAAAACCAAATAAAACTTGATTCAAATAAAACCCAATAATATTGTAGTTCTCGTCAATGGAAACGACGAGAAATCCTTTTGCATCTCTCTCTTAAGTTCATCAGCTGTATCCGATAACACTGTACTTTCAGATTTTTGGGTTGTAAGTATTTGGATTTTCAAAAATCGATTTTGTCTGGGATTGCTTGTTTCTTTGCTGTTCTGTTTGAAATGATGTTTGGTTGCCTAGAAAGTTTAAAATGAAATGTTTTTCAAACCAGTATATGGAAGAGAATGGAAGAAGAAGACGAAAGAAAGATGGGTTCTTGAAAGAAAGATGACATTTAACATTCAGATTTGTAAATTAGGTTTGATTTGGAAAATTGGGGTTTGATTTGTGTAATTTGGGGTCTGATTAGTGTAAATGGGTCAGGTTGGGTTATATTGTAGTGGGCTGGGCTTGGTTATATTGGGTTTCGGGTTGGGTTAATTAAATTAGGGTTCGACCCGGTCTGTTTATAAGTTAGTGGGTAAATGGTAAGTTTTTTAGGTAAATGGTAAGTGTGACATGGCAGCTTACTTGGAATGCTAAGGGGCATTTTTGGAAAAACAATTGGGGGACCATTCTTGCAACAAAACCTGATGCCACGTGTCAAGCTCTCAGGCTTCACATGTGCGGGAGGACTAAAAATGCAAGTTAAAAAACGGATGGGGATGAGTTCTATGCATGGTTGAAGGAAGGGGACCAAGTTGATACAAGTGGTAAACATGAGGGACTAGGGGTGCTTTTTAGCCGAAGTTGAATCTTAATATTTTAAGATCCACTTATATCTTCATGTCCTTGCTCCATGGGCTTGGGTACGCTACTGCAACTTTCATGTGTCCCAGCTATATTCATTTCTGTCCCACTTGTTACCTCACCAACATTTCCAATTGCCAAATCAGCCTCAGTATTTTTTAAAGCACCCTTACCACAATGTACATCATCTACAACCTATCCGTGATTTTCTTCTTCCACAACCTCTTTCGTACTCCATTTTTCTACAACAACATCTGACTGTAACTATTGTGCAGTTTCAGCTACGATAAAATTTGGTTCTGCTTCTATGGGTGTTGGTTCAACTATTACTCCCATAATTTCATGTGGTTCCCCCCCAGCTGGGAGTACAATAGGAATTTGCACTTCAGCATCCGATGCTACTGCACCCACACCAATATCTGCACCATGCGTGGTTACTTCCTCGTCTTTTTCCATATTTTAACTTCTAGAAAAAAACTGGTACACCGCTAATAGAATTGGCCGCCACAAGCCTACATTTGTCAACACCCAAAACATACAAAGTTTTTTCATTTTCCTTCCCATCACCAGATGTCTCAGTAACATCATTTAGTCCATCAGCAGCTCCAGATTCATTCTTCTCATCATCCGTTTCACCTCTATCTTCTACCCCATCGTTTGTGTCTTCTTAATGGTCGTCAGGTGTAGAACCCTCTACAACTTCTTCTTCTTTCTCATGTTTTTTCTCTCATGCTTCTAACTTTTTGAAACCATGCTTTTTTGAGACATAAACTATGGTTTAAGAAACCTCATCCAGTGTTACTGATACCTCCACTCTTTTCTCTGGTGACTCCTCTTCTACCGAACAAAAAAGGAGTACACAAACCTTCTCTAGTGCTTCATTAACCCCCAGCATCTTCATCATCTTCAATACCTTGATCAACTTGTTCTTGAAGCTTCAAAGTCAACAAAGCAACCTCCCTTTGTAGCTCTTCAATATGTGGGGAAATTGAACAAGTATTAGCCAAACTAATGAAAATGTATCATTAAAATTGACAACCTCTTAAACAACTTACTTGTCTATTCTTTCGTGCCAGAGAAATCTTAATTTTTTTATTTTCTACTGAGTATCTGTATTTTACACATGTTCTCTTCTTGATATATTCCATCCTCTTAAATAAAATACTACAAGCACTTGGCTTGTAAACTTTTATCCCCTGCATCCGAGTACTTGAGCTGCCGCCTTTCTCGGGTGTATTTTTATTCTGATCCAACCATCCCGCAGTGGTTGACCGTAATCCTCATCCACTCCCCATAATCCACTATTTCAGATGTCTGCCCAATTTCCATCTCATTTGTTCCCCCCCCCCCACTACATTACTTCGACCGCTTCCCACTTCTACTGGTCATCGTCTTTTTCTTTTTGTTTGTCAACTTCCTACCAGAGCCTCCACTGGTCTCCCCCGACCCGAATGCCATTTCTTCAGCTTCTATTAGTTTTATCTATGCTTCCAATATCTGCAACATGCAATTGTATTTTGAAACAAACAACGAACACGCACGTATACAACGCGACTCATTCACATGCAGAGATACCAAAATGCGAATCATGTAATAATTAAGTAAATAGCTCGCTATACATTTGCAATATTCTATGCGATTCACGTCATACAACCGTAGACAACATACGCGAGTCACGTATGTATCCTAAGATGCGATTCATTATCTCATACAGGTCAGACGATGCGATGCGTGCAAAACTAACGTATATGTCGTGTGTTTGCCATGCAGCATACGATGCGATTCTCTAATGACAAACACATACCAATGACGCGATTGAATGCCTAGACCTCTCACGCGATTCTAAGAGGCATAGATATGCTTAAAGCGATTCAGCAATTAACAACTAATATGTCTCGCGATCCGTTTACAATATATCATGCGTGTCTATACATAAATATCATGTGAGGGCCATATATTACCTCATCATCACGGAGCTTCCTCAGCCTTTTAATAAGGGTCATAGTGGACTTCTTGCACTGCAGCCCCCACCATTTGTAGCACCTAGGAATCATGGTTGCCCTTACCAAATCTTCCACTAGCGTGTTGTGCTCCATTATGAAGGGCTGGGAAAAAATAGGACACGGTCATATCATAAGAAAACAAAATAATACAAACTGTGAGTTCAATACTCACCAATAAGACTACTATGCAGCCGATGACGTGATCTGGTGTCCTTTTCTCCAAACAATTAACCATTTCTCCCAACCAATCATAGTCATTAATTTTTAGCATGTCTTCTACATTAAAGATCATTGTCCAGCCCATGATATCTCCAGATACAGAGTAGAACGGGGTAGAACAGATGAAGAGTATCAAAAGCTTGGCAACGTCGGTTACTGATTCCTCACTCCCATCATTTACTGCTAATTATATTTCTTCTTGTAACAAAACAGACAGTAGTTATTTAATTGGATATGCTAAAACATGCCTACGTTTCATAATATGTTAATTCTACCTTTATCATCGCATTTCAAGCAGCCTTTTGGTTTGACGGTCCACTTTTCCTCGCCCTTGGACGCAAGAAATAGTTCTGCATCAGTGGAGACTGGTTCTCCGAACCATCGACAAATCTTCTAGTGAATGCCCCTGTCCGGTTCATCGCCATTTTCTCTGTTCCGTGTTTAAGCCGAATATGGCTTTAACATTGTTTGTGGTCAGTCTAACCCTCTTCGAACCTATTCTAAAACACCCATTCTTTACAGAATATCTCTTTATAATCTCCTCTATAAATTTGTTAAACTTCTTCTATGGAAGATCTTCGTTCCTTGGCATGAAAGAAATTTTCAGCAACGTATAGAATGGTGTGTTCTTCGTAACCTCGATATGCTCCTCAACCACTATGTTTTTCTGCAGCAACTTTAATATGCTGACCAAACCAGACCTGTAAAACATATTTTTGCCCATAGCAGAACCTGTACGCACAAAAGAACACCCATGTTAGATTTTAGTAATACATATCCCCTTGTATAACTTATTATAAACCAAACATAAATGAGTCAACATATACAATGCGTGATATATCAAACGTGTTTCGTGAGATACACTCCAATGACCCATATACTAGCGAGATACAACAACCGTATAACGTGACATGTTCACTAGATATCATGCGAGTTACCATTTAACAAATCCCCTACACACCTCCCACTACATAACACGCGAGATATGACGATGTCATGCGCGAGATACATAACACAAATCCAACTAAAGACCCCGTTACCAACTCCACGACACACAAAGTGATATATGATGATCCCATGCGCGAGATACATATCTCAAACACACAACTCAACATCCATTACAGACCCCCACGATACAGAATGTGAGATAGAAATCATTGCATGCGCGAGATACGACCATCAAACGCCCATCCAACATTCCATTACATAACCCATGATACACTAGGCGACATGAAAATCATCCCATCCGCGAGATACACATAACAAATGCAACCTCGACTACCATTTTAGACTCCATGTCACACAAAGCGAGATGTGATGACGCCATGCGCGAGATACATAAAAAAAACCAAACTCACCTTCCATTACAGAACCCATTATACACGAGACACATACTAAAAATACTATAAACATGATGGATTAAAACACCGAAGCAGACGCGAGATAATCTATAAACATGATGCACTACCCAGTTTCAAATCCAAACAAGCATGCACGTACAAGAAAACACAAAACCAAGGCAAGCCTGACACCGCGCCTGGAACGGCATGTTACGCCTACCTAAAACAAAAACAGCAACTAAAGAAGAAATTTGTTTCTCCCTCTCAAACAACATACAATCGAGCAAACAAAATAAGACAACATACAATCACCGATCGACAAATGTAAAGCCAGTACTTTCCCGATAACAAAGTTATCGAACAAAACAGTCGATAACGAACTTATCGAACAAGCAGTCGACAAAGCGCCATTAACATAATAAGTAAGAAATAAACAGTCGCGTACCTTAACGGTAGTTCCGACTAACAAACTTCGCCGACAATCGTGGTTCTGGGTTCACAAGAGGAAATGAATATGGAGTTGGCCGATGGATTCGTACGAAAGGTCTTCTATAGTCGCCGGAGTTTGTTCGAAAACAACCAGACCTGCGCTAGAGTTCTTTTAGGGTTTCACTTCCTTCCCTCTGACTTTCTTCTTTAGTCTTTTTCAGTTTCTAAAAGTTATTGAGATTGGGGGGGGGGGGAAGTGAAAATTAAATTAATAATAACCTACTTTCTCTTTCTTCTAGTATTAGGGTTAATTTGGTAAAAAATTGGATTGTTAGTAGTAGTGGAGAGGGTCTGATATTTAGGTACTGATTAGGAATTTCATACTTGAAAAGGTATTTTGTGGTACTTTTCTCTTCATAATATAGGTCGTTTTAGAAGTATTTTTTTGTTTCAAAATAATTGTCGTTTTAGAATTTCAATGTAACTTTATTATATTTTATTTTTTTATCCTTTGTCTTGTATTGACTTCTTTTTATATTGGTGTTTCCAATGAAGGTTATGGATGTAAATTTATCACTACTTTTTATAAAATCAAAACCAATCATTACATTTCTTAATACCCGTGCAACAACCTTAAAAGACTTATATTATGCAACAGAGGGAGTACTATATGGTGGAATGCACATTTATCAAGGGTTTTCATTAATATGTTCCCTCTGTTTCATAATATAAGTCTTTTAAGGTTGTTGCACGGGTATTAAGAAATGCAATGATTAATTTTAATTATATAAAAAGTAGTCTTAAATTTACTTGTATAAGCTTTATTGAAAACAACAATATGGAAAAGGACACTACAAGACAAAGGATAAAAAAGTAAAATACACACTCTCTGTCCCAAAATATATATCGTTTTAAGGTTATGCACATATATTAAGGAAGGTAATAATTACTTCTCTTTTTCATAAAAACTAGAAAAATGAAGAGATCTAATTGGTAGTTGATTATAAATAATATTTAAATTTGCATTGATAAACGAGAACGATATATATCATGGGGAAAAATATATCCTAGAACGACAAACATTTTGGGACGGAGGGAGTAATAAAGTTGTATTGAAATTTGAAAACGACAATTATTTTGAAACAAAAAAAATTCTTCTAAAGCAACTTATATTATGAAACAGAGGGAGTATAATGTATTTGTTTATGGTATTATCATAAATTTGACGAGTTAATTTTTGTCATTATTTATTAATATGATATGATATCAACCACCCATTCGATTTGAATGACCATGTCAGTTGATGTTGATGTGTCGTTTTATATATAGTCTGTCATGTGCTAATCTAAATCAACAAGTGAAAAAAAGAATAGTATGTTGATGGGATATAAAGACCTTCTATCATTTTGGTTGCTGATTTGATGTTTTAATATGACGTAATGATCTCTCATCATATTGACTACTCATTTGACTATGTGATCATACCTTATCTTTAAATTAACGGCGAAGATATGACTTAACAAGTTTTCCTATCTTGATAATTCCAATAAAACATTTACATTTTTTATAGCAACCATAACGTCCATTTATGACAATAAATGTTAAAATGAGTTATATGCCATGATCTATGATGATTAATAACAATCACAAAATATAAAAGGTTTATTGTGCTTATTGGTGAGGTAAAAATTCACCTAACATATCAGATAAGATAACAACAATAACGGAATAACACAACACTTTTTTCGTTAAAACACTTGAATTTATTCCATAATTTGGGTTACAATAACTCTGATCATTTTTTTACAATCCTTTGTTTACATTGGTCACTATAACTTTTCATCCTTTATAAAAATGATTTTAGTACTCCTTATATCATAGTATCGTCTTGAAAACATCTTTCCTTATTGGTTCAGTCTTTCTGACCGTACTTGTTGCTTTAGCAGAGGCTGGTACTACCAGCCCTATACATCTTTTTCCAACATTTTTTACCGTATTAAATATGTTTTGTGTGTGTGTTTGTGCTAACATTCTTGTTATTTTCTTGGTTTTTTATGGAGCATATATAAGGTTTGAGTAAGAGCCAAAGTTGTGTGACTTATCATCTATTTCTTGTTGTAGATTAGTATTATCACCAAATGGGTTCTGACCGGAGTGGTAGTTTTGGTTAACACTATCCGAAACTTGATTATTGTTGATTATTTTGAAGTAGGGTGCCCTTTGAAGAAGAGTTTTCTTAACAAGTAGTGCAGTGATCATGGATAATATGGAGAAACACTAGTTTAATGTTGAAACAAATAAGAAAGGAGGAAGATCGTTTTAAATCTTAAGGTTATAGAGAAGGTTCTCATTTAGATACCAAGAAAAAGCACCAAGATGTGTTTCATGAAGTTCAAACTTGAAAAATTCAACGGCGAATAAAGGTTTGAGCTTTACTAGTATCGAAATGATTGGTTGCTACCATTTATGAGAAATTTATGGATAAGATTAATGTCGAAATATTCTCCGAATCTCATTAAATACCTCATATCTAAGAGGTCCACCATGTATGTGTGTCGCTTGTCAAAATTTTAAACTAAATATTTTGTATCATAACCAATATTGACTAATAATACTCTCTCAAAATAAATGATATGGTTAAACCCCGATACCCATAATGTGCTCTTACAATACCCTTGTGTAAATCTTATAAAATGAATAAAGTCTCATATTTTTCTAGACATCGTAAAGTGTTTTGGTAGTACTTTTTCTATAAAAAATATCATTAATGAGTACATGCATTGCAGTACGTAGACACAATGCTCGTGATTGAGCTTTATCTTGTGTACTACATGATCTTTTAAATATAATAATTACTCATGATGTCAATCAACTATTTCCTCACTTACAGTTTTTTAAAATTTGTAGGTTTTTAAAAATAAATTGTTGGAAAACTTGTAAGATAACCAAATGATTATTTTCTAAATATCCCAACTTAGGTAATGAATGTGTGCTAATATTTCCTTAGCATGGTACCTGGTTATAAATGATATTATCAATTATTTTTCATTTATTTTACAGCTTAAATATCGTCTCATTTTATTTTTGCCTCATATCCCCTTGTGCTCATTAATAATCAACTGAAAATCCTATGTAAACCGTATTGGTCAACCACCGCAAATATGATCCAAACATTGATGCCAATATTTCTTTGCACTCGACTTTATTATTTGTAGAGGGAAAACCATATTGTTATGGGAAACCAATACACCAATTGATCGTGGAAATAATCGATATATGATTAAACAAACATACGAAAGAACGACCTAATTTCCATGTACAAGATGAACAACAAATAAAAGAAAGTGCAATAAAACCAAGCATATAAGATGATATTTATCATGGTTTGGATTGTGAAGAAATCCTACATCCACGGGAAGCGTACATGGTTCGGATTTTGTACATGACAGTGCAATGGCCTTCTATATACAAGACTTCCAACTAACCACTCCTTCAAACACAATAAATTGATAACCCAAAATAGACTTTGTTTTGTCGAGACAGACTGCATAATCAGATTTCACATACCCTTTCAACACTATATCACATGTATCCTTCTGATTGTAACACAATCCTACAACAATTATCCCTTTCAAGTATCTCATAAGCCACTTTAGTGCATGTTAATACGATTCCCTTTCAAGTATCTTATGTAGTACGAAAAATCAGGTCTCTTGAAAAACAAAACATACATTATGCTACCAATAACATTGTTATAGTGTATCATCTGCATACATTTCTTATTTAATGCTTTGATTGTTGCTTGGGTATCACTTCGAATTGGGAACGAGTGAGAGTTCCAACCAATTTTACTTCTTACATCGAGAACTTCCTTCAGATTTTTAGTATATATTCTTATAAAGATAAGAATGTATACGATTTTGGCTTGTTCCTCTTGATATTAACACTAAGTATTCTCTTAACCTCTTCCATATCCTTTGTATTAAACTCTCTCTTTAGCCGAGTCTTTACCGCTTCAATCTTCATTTATATTTCTACCATCTATTAGTATGTCATCCACATACGGAAACAATAGGGCTTGTCTCTTTATGTGTGTATCCTCATTCCAATAGACATAGTTATCATAACAACTATAAACGTATTTAATGGATCTTAAAAGAATCAAATTTTCAATTCTACTACCTTGGGGACTGTTCAGCCATAAATGAGCATCTTTGAAGCACACACATTACCCTCATTCCCTTCTTCAAACTCCTTCAATTGACACATGTAAATTGTATCTTCCACTATATCGTGTAGGAAGGAAGTAAAACATCTATTTAATTTAGTTCAAGATCAAACATAGCAACAATTGACAATAGAACCCCAATGGAGTTTCATTTCACAACTAACGTTAATATTTCATGAAAATTAGCACCCTTATTTTGTGTAATGCCCTTAGCCACGAGCCTAGATTTGTATCTTGGTAACTCAACACAAGGAATATATGGCTTCTTCTTGAATATCCATTTACTCTCAACCACTTTTGATCGTTTCACTACTTCACAAGAATCCAGATTTTCATCTTTTTGAGAGATCTCAATTCTTCTTTCATGGTTGTAAGGCACTTCTCCTTATTAATTCTCTTGATATCATAGTGATACGTTTTGGGTTCAAGAACATATGCTTTCATTTTAGTCGATAAAGAATAACCAATTGTATTAACAAAAACCCTACATTTACGGTTGTTTGCGGGGTTTCCATAATCTATCCTTTGTTAATTTATAACTGTTATGATCATGTTTCTATTTTATCTGATCATCTGAAGGCCATGGAACAACAAACCTTCAATATTTTTCAAACTCGTGCAATGGTTAACTGTCACGGTCATGTTGCTCTCTTAGCTGATCATCAAATATTTCTGACATCTAGGTTCAAGGCACCACAACATATACCATTTTAATCATTCCGAATATTCTAGGAGAAAACATTTAAGTTTCTTTGGCCTAAGCTTATCCTGCATCCTATGTACGTAGGTAGCATATCCAAAAACTCTTAAAAATATAGCTAAGGTTTCTCTCAAGTCTAGACCGCTTGAGGAAAAAGAAAACTAAGATTCGTAGATGAACTCTTGTTAATGATATATGATGTCATTTTCATGGATTCTCCCCCATAACCTTTGAACTATATCAGCTGTATGAAGCATTCATCTAACCTGCTCCAGTAGGGTTCAATTCATTCTCTCAGCAAGCATGTTCTTTTGAAGAGTTCCACGTACGGTTCAGTATCTAGCAATACCAAACTTTGCACAATAGCTAGTGAACTCATTATTCACATATTCTAAGCCATTATTAGTACAAACTTCTTCATAATATTCCCGGTTTGATTTTCGACCAAAGTCTTCTCGTTCACAAAGGTAACAAACTCTTCACCTTTGGTATTTAAAACTAGTTACCATATTTTCTTGGAATAGTCATCAATCAGTGAAATAAAGTACCTTGAACCACCTTTGGTAAGTTCCCGTGTTAGACTCTAAAGTTCTGAATGAACTTCATTGGATGCTTGGTTGATAGACATAAACTTCACCATGTTTCTCTTACCCAAAATGCAGCTTTCTTAAAAGCTCAGCTTTTGAACTATCATACCATCTAACAACCCTTATTTATTTAGTTCACTTAGTGCCATCTCACTTAAATTCCAAGTTAATGATGCCATAACCTAGTAAAATATTAAACCACACTAGACACACTCCTTACGACTAAAGTACCCTTAAAAAAATATCACATCATTATTCTTATAGGCTTTTATAACAACAAGAGAGCCTTGCGAAATCCTAAGTCTACCATCTTCATCCCTATAGGTAAACCCTTCATCATCTAACATCCTAATGAAAAAAAGTTATGATTAATTTCATATACATACCTTACATTGTTAATTACTCTCCCAATTCTTTTAGACAACTTGACTCGTACCGTTCCAATCTATCTGACATCGTAAGATTCGTCATTCTTTAAAATGATTATTCCACCATCAATCATTTATAGGTCTTCAAACCAATATTTATTGGAAGAAATGTGAAACAACGCACCCGAATCTAGCACTCATTTATAATTTTACTTGTAAGAATAATAAGTCATTAACCAATCATCATACTCACAATCATCAGACATTATCACAACAACTTCGACTTCAGTCTTCTAACAATTGTTGCCATTTATCTTTTTATGTACTCCTGACTGATATGCTATTTTTTCTTGCATATCCAACAAATTATCTTTGAACCTATCTCATTCTCTTTAGACTTCGACCGAGATTTTCCTTTACTCTTACTTGAACATCTCTTTCTTATATGACCCATTACACTCAGTTCGTGCCCTTTGATTCACCCTTCAGAACACTATTCTTTTGAAGATATTTTGAGTTCAAGACACTCTTCACTTTGACCATCGTAAGAGAGTATTTTCTACAAAGTATGGTGTCAATGAATTGTTCATACTAATTCGGTGAATAAATCAAGATGATGATTACTTGATCATCTTCTTTCATATTGGCACCAACTATATTCAAGTCGTTTACGATTTGGATGTAATCATTTAGGTGCCTATATATATATTACTATTTATTAAACATTGTGTAAATTTGTTTCTTCAGATACAATATGTTCGTCAAGGACTTTTTCATGTAAATCGTCTTCGGACAATTCCATATCCCTAACTTTATAGGCTTTTAGATACCTCGCGTAGCACTTCATTTCTCAAGCTTAATATGAGGGTATTATAAGATTTAGACAATAATACGACATCAACCTGTGTAACGTATTTTCGATACCAGCCACCAATCATTTATGTGCTATGTAAGACTTAAACTTAATTTTATGATGACTGAAATCATTAGAGCTAACGATTTGTTTCTAGGCTAAGCTTCATGGAACTCATCTTTTGTGGATTTCCAATTTTCCAAGCGAGATATACTTCTTTAAACTACAAACCACGATTAATATACTCATTCTACGGTGTTTTTTTCTCACCACACCACTTGTTAGGAAAACTAGTATATCGAACAATCATTGCAAGAACCGATATACGATTAAACAAACCTACAAAAGAAAAAAATTAATTTCCTTATACAAGATAAACAACAAATGAAATAAAGCGTAATAAAATCAAGCACATAAGACAATATTTAACGTGGTTCGAATTTGGAAGAAATCTGAAATCAATGGGAACGTACACTCTTTTATATATAAATAGGTTACAGAAAAACTCTCAAAACAAAAAAGACTTAATCATTTTTTGTAACAAAAAAACCACGTGATTCACATAACCCTATCTTCAGTGTTTATCTCTCATTTCACTTACCTTTCAAAAGATTTAAAACTATTTCACTATGTCAAGAAATATCTTCTTATATAATTGTCTATCTATAATTACGATCATATCACATCACACGTTTCTTCTATTTATAAGTTTAGCAAAAACCCTAATTATTCATGAGATGCTCGATATTAAAGCTCATTAACAAATAATTGAAATAGGTCATACTTCATTCTGAATTTTATTTTGTGTAGAATTTAGAACAAACCTCACCCTATTTGATTAAACAACTTTAATATGTTCTTCCACCTGAAACATTAAAGCTCCAAAGGTAAGTTCTTTCTTTCTTGTTGTCTCATTAGCCAAGTTTCCAAGGGGTAATCCTTGTCTGTAGTGCATGTGACTTGTTCCTCACGGGCATCCAACCTAGTTTTAGTAAGCACGAAATGCTTCGTATAATCCTTCAAAATTTCCCATATTATTTATCTATATTGTATTATAGTATCTATGTTCGCCCACGTCTCTTTACTCCTTACAAATTGTCTTCAGAAATCCGTATTAAACATCACGAAATAGGCATAGTACCACTTTAAAATAGTTCTCTTAAAGTCTGTGAGAATGCTCGACACTTAAAACATTTAACATTATCATTAAAATTCATCATGTAGTTCTTAAACCGTTCGATGTGATCATCAAGATTTTGTGTTTCATCATACTTTTATACATTTGCAATGTCAAAACACTTCGGAAGCGTAATAGAACGGACTTTGGAAGAAAAAAAATGTGTACTTACATCAATTCCCTTCATGTACTGATTTCCACCTACACCATCATTTGCAATTACATAAAGTCTTTGTTCCGAAAGGGTGATAGACTGGTTGGTAACCTTATATTCGAGGTTTAGGTTTCCGAAAATACTCTATGGTCCAATTATGTCATTTCTCACTTGTTATTGATTCGGGTTTGTTCGACTCATACTGTATCTTATACTTGTGCTCCCTCTGGTAACATTTACCTAGACTAATATGCTTTTTCAAATAATGCTTCTCATAAGAATCCCTCATTTCCATATGATCATAAATTCTTTTTGAAGATTGAGAGTAACCTTCAGAATTCAAAATATGTGAATCATTAGATTTCGATTGAGCATATCTATTATTTGATTTATTTTCCCTTTTTGAAGAACAATAGCTACGATCCACTTGAAATTGATTTTTTTTTTGTGATTTTGTTTGCCCCGAAGAGTTTTACACTAGGTCTCATCATCGAATTCAACTTAATTCTTATAATCTCTTACCTTTTGAACTTCATATCAAACCTTTCATGGTCAAACCAAAACATATTTTTTTTACCAAGTTGATCATTTTGTTTATCAATTTTTTCAAACAATTGTTTTGAATGATCCTCGAAGGCTAACTGACTTCGCTCTTCCTCCAATTATTTCTCGGTTCGAGCTTCCAATTGTCTGAAGCTTGCTTTTACTACTTCTCCATCAACAAACAGCATTAGATTTACTTGCACTTCAGAATCCATACCCCACTCAAATTCAAAGCTACGTTTTCAACAAATTTTTATGGTTTTAGATTTGATATATGGGTACCAAGCGTACATTTCACTATGGTTACCGTTGATCACTCCGAAAAATATTGGCAAAGTATGTTCAATAATTGGTCTAAAATATTCTTATAGATAGTAATCAGATTTTTAGAAAGAGAAAATGTGTTAAGTATTCCAGAGAGAAGTTGTAGACGATATACATTCACAACTAATTTGATTATATATTTTCATCCATTTAAAACAAATAAATTATCATTCTGAAAACAAATATCACATAAAAAATATAATTTTTATTACATTTTAAATAATATTGTTGTACACGAATTTAAATTATGATAACACGTAATTTGTTATTTTTATTTTTTATGCATTTTGATATATTATTAGTAATTTCAATTTGATCGTTTGGATGAATTTTATTTAAAATTATACTTTAATTGGTTTCAAAAGATTTTTTTTTGTAATTAAGGGTTCAAAGTAGTCAAGGTTTTAAAAATAGATAATTAGGGTTTTAATAATGGATATTCGGGTTTGGATTTGAGGTTAGGTTTATTGTTTAGATTCGGGTCCCGTCCATTTTAAATTTTAATAAGGTTAAAATACAAGGTAAATGGTAAATTGTTAAAAATTAATGGTTGTTCATGTTTCCGTAGTTTTCATGAACGTACTCTCTCATTTCATTTTATTAGTCTCTAGGGTTATTCCAACATTCTTTTCGGCTACTTGGTAAATCTGTTCTCAGTCTTTTTTTGATATGTCCTATGTGCTTGTATGAACTTTTTATTTATTGAAATGGTATTATAAAAAATGCTATTAAAGGATATGAATGTTTTAAAACATAATATTTAGACATTAATAATTAGACAAGTAGTAAAAATACTAGCTTTCTAATTATTATTTTTATATTTATTTTAATTTATAAACACCAAATTAAATATGTACAAAAGTAGTTTATCGTATATTAACCAGTAAAACAAAAATAAATGTTTAAATATAAAAATTAAAATGTGTTTTTAAAAAATAAAATTTTAATAGATAAAAACATAAATTATCCGGTTATAAAATTTGACTTTTCAAAATTTTAAAACTTATCCAGCTAAAATATTAGAGTCCATTTTTTTTTTATTAAAAACACATTCGATCCCATTCATTATATACAAAAAGTAGAAAACAAATCAGAACATAATAACAACCAAAATACTGTTATTAAAAAGACTATATTAGGAGTTAAAAATATAATTAGTTAAACTTTTTAGTATAAATTAATAAAAAATAGTTATAAATAATATAGCTTTATAGATTATTAATACAAAATATATTTTGTATTTCTATAAATAAAATTTAAATTAACAAAAAAATTATTTAATATTATATTGTATAAATCACGAATTTATACTCGCCACTAATTAAAAAATATGAGTTTTTTAGTACTAATGATATATTATATAAACTTATATAAAGAAACATAAAGATAAATAATATTGAAAAATTGTAGAATGAGTCTAAAATTTGGGCTTGTCGTCAGCAGCCCATATTGAAGCAGTCTTCTTCACTAAGCAATTGCTTGCCCTTTTCGTTTCGCTAAAAACCCTTCTGAACTCTCTTTCTCTCCGGTTCATCAATTTCTCATAACATCAAAGGTTGCTTCTCCAGAACACCTAATCAGCAAGGCGAAGCAACAACGAGAGTCTTTTTTTATCGCTTTAATCGAAGATTGACACAGTAATCGAGGTTTGATTTTCGTTCTTGAAGATGGAGAGTAGTTCGGGGAGAGAGAGCAACAGTGGAGGTAGCAGCAGCATCGGTGCCCAACGCCTAACGTTGGCGGAAGTGGTGGCCGATTGTACGAAACGGTGGTTCAAAGACTCTCATAAGGAAGCAAAAACTGGTGATATCAACATGCAAGTTTTAGTCGCTCAGATGTATTACACCGGTTATGGTGTCACCAAAGACCCGCAAAAGGTATTTCTTGCTTTGATTAGTCGAAGTATTTCGAGTTTTTAAGGTGATTTTTGGGGGATTAGGGTTTGCTCGTGCCTTATGCCTGTTCGCGTATTCGCGTAAAAAAACTTGTTATTTAGTAGAATCTAAGTATCGTTTCTGGCTAGTTAGAGATTTGGTTGGATTAGAGCATCAAGATTTTTTGTTTGTCCTTAGGTTTAATCTTGGTCCCGTTGAAATTTTGTATTAATTGTTCTGGATTGGTCTCTAGGCGAAGCTTTGGATGACCAGAGCATCAAAGAGCAGGTCTTCAGTCTGGAAAGTTAGCAATAAGCGACCAGGTATACCTTTGCCACCCTCAGTTTCGGCTGTGGCTTTCTAGCTCTCTGTTGCTTATTCCTTTGCATCAATAGATTCTGATTATGCCAATTGTTTACTTCCTTGGATTTTGCGCAGGCTACAATGCGAGTGATTCCGATTCCGATGAGCCGGAGGCAGATTCTTAAGTAGTTGAAATAGTTGCCTCCATTATTTTTAAACAACTGAATCGTGAGTCTCTAGCCAAAGTCTTGAATTGATTGATGGTACTTACAAAGATAATTATTATGATGGTTTTATACAAACTCCACTGGAGTCATTGTATTTGGAAATTTAGTGTCTTCAGTCGTCAGTGCTATATGTGTATGAATTATTTCAATTAAGATTATAAGATCAGGTGTTTACTCTTCTTAAAGGTTGTTGTACTAAATTGTTTGTCTCAGATGCATTGCAATGCTAATGTTTCTTAATCCGTCTTTACCCTCATTACGTCATATTTAGACGAAACATCTTTATTATAGTTATTGAGTTTGCTCATACAACTTTAGATTATTAGAGAAAATTAGAACTCTAGATTTATTTATTTTGTTTCAGTAACACTTGGACTATTGGTAGAAAGTTTGAAAAAACATCAACTGCCCTTCAGAAACCTTTCATTTTCTTGAAAGGAGAGTTTTTATTCAATCTAGTTAGGGATGGCTATATAGATGGAAAAGCTGCTATGTAGCAAGTAGGATATAGCTCTTGGCCTCAGGAGAAGTAGTATTAAAGAAAAGCAGAGTAATGATGCGTTTGCCTAGGTTGGATTGGCTTATAGTGCCGTTAAAGCTTTCATGTCAGTAGTCTGGCTCTGCTTAATCAACAAATCGTTTGTTCTGTGTTAGATATTGTCAGGTCTTGCGGTTTGTTTGTGATACATAAATCAGTTTTATATGATTTTTTTTATAACAAAGAGGCGATTAATGTCTTGCTTGAGTTATTTGAGCTTGATTTCATCCGCTTTTTTGCTAGTCTTTCGACTTGTTAAGTTTCATAAGGGCTTGTGATATTTTCAAATTTTCTTTGCTAATAGTACCAACCCCGAGTACCCTTTCACTATTGTTGGCTAACTGATAAACTGATGAATTATAGAACCTGAATACTTTAGCACTCGTCAGCTACAATAAGTTGAACAGGTATGCCTATGTCTGACTCTCAGTCCGATACTTTTACCTCAAATGTGGCGTGGTTAGGCTAAATTTTTTAGTGACCCCTCTCTAATGTGAGCTTGGGTTTAATCTAAGCTTGGGGTGTTCTTGGATTTAGACTCCGATTGGCCAAGTGACATTTTGAACTAGTGCCTGAACACATTAATATATTGGCTTGGCTCCATTCCCACCCCTAGGCTGGAATATAGTGTTTTTTAGCGGTAGAGTTGTTTTTATTGCTTAGCTATTAAAGAGCTCTTGTTTATGCTTCAAATATCATGCTTTAGCTTTAAATGAGAGCTTAAAGCGGTTTTGAAATGGTTGCTTAACGAATGTCCTGTCAACCGAGTTTGAACATCACAGTAACCAAGTGGCATAGTTTGACCAAGTCAAATTTATAGGAGCATCGAAAGTGTTGCAGTAGCTTTTAAAAACCTAATTCTCCTACTTAGTATTGTAGTAATTGTATATGTTGAAGATTCCTTTGTACGTGTATTCACAGTTTTTGTATATTCATGAAGTAATGTAGCTACTGTTAAATGGTGAAATTCAGGATCCAATGCTCTTATGTTGTCCCTGTTATATGTTGAAGGAACATTTTTATTTGTCTTTTAATTAATCAGATCTAGCTATTGTTACCAGTACTTCATAGTGGGTTGAGCTTAATATCTTTGGGCTTTGCTATCTCTTCAGGGGACGAATTTCTTACTTTTATACTATAATTATTGAGCCATACTGTGACACTGTTTTTAAGAAAATGAAAGCTGTAGATGACAATTGTGATGCATGAGATATAGCTTTAGATGTCGTGCTCGGTGACTGAATTGATGAGATTGTAGCATTAGACATAACTATGTTTGGTGATTGACTTGGCCTAGGAAGATTATTAGTGTGAGGGCTAGGCATTTGTAGCATTTGAGTGCATTGTTCTCGTGTGAGACATATCTCATTAACATCAGAAGCTGCATAAGCTAAGAAGTAAAAAAGAAAGAAGAGAAACTCAAATAAATGAAACATGAGTTAAACTTTAATTTTCACCAAATAATAAACGGGCTTCTAAAAATTCATTTGGTTCGAAAGAATTTATCTTAAATGTAAAACCAAACACGATTATACTAAAATAGAAATATATTCAATGTAAAGATTAATATTGAATAAAAGATTACTTTTGTTTTAAAAAATCCTAAGAGAAAATGTATATTACCAAGGAAGATAAACATATAAGGGCACGACGTGAATCTTTTATTTTTATATTTTGTGTGAATTTGAAATTATCAAACTATCACAACGTATAAAAACTCTCAATATTTCTACCAACTTATTTTTTTTCTCATCTCTTTCCTTACCACTTTTCTCTACAAAATTAAAAAAAACACACAAAATCTCACAAATCCAAACTCCCATTCAAACATTTAATAAACCTTAATTTTTAAAAGTAAAAACCTCAAAACTCAAACTATGGATTTGAGTGACTATAACGACGATTTCAGCTGCAGCATTGATGATTTCCTTTCGGACGAGGAGGAACCGCTTACGGACCATATAGAGTGTCGTTGAGGTAATTTTTTTTTTCTGAACAGAACAGAGCCTCGCACGAAATCGTGCTTGGAATTGTACACTTTCATGCAAGAACACACGTGGAAGATACAAATCTTCGCATGATCGTGCGAAGATTGTGCCAAATCTTGGCATGAAATTGCGAAGATTTGACCTGTCTTTGTTTATATGCCCGTTTTTTTGCCAAATATTGCGTATGTCTTCATTTTTTGAAGTGTGAATACATGTTTACAATTGATGGAGTTATTTTTGTTGTTGGTCATATGAAAGAATGGTGATTTTGTGTGAGTTAAATGATATTTGTTTATGTAGGAACCGGGACAAGCATCATGTAACATGGCCGATTATAGCCAAATTTTATTACGGATAATTTCTACACCAAGGCGGAATTGATAGCATGGGTTGATAAGGAAAACAAGAGTATAGGATTCATTGTTGTGGTCGATAAAGATGACGATGGTAGTAAAAACGGTAAAACTCTGCGGCTATATTTCAAGTGCGAGAGACACATTGTTTACAAGCCGAGGCCGAAACCGGGGATTGTGAAGAAGCGACGAGATTGTTCATCCAAAAAATGCGGTTGTCCGTTCATGCTTAGGGGCAATCCGGTGTTAGAACTACCAAGTTATTGGAAATTGGTAGTTAGAAATGGAAAACACAACCACCAACCCTTCTTGCACTTGGATGGTCATTCACGGGCCGCGAGGCTAAAATCAGAATAGGAGGAGTGTGTTCGTGAACTCACAACCATCGGTTCTCGACCAAGAGATATATACCGTGGATTGAAGTTAAAAGATCCGGAAAATGTATCTAGTATGCGTACCATCTACAACATGCGGCAAAAGCACCAATTGGTTGATAAAGCGGACAAATCTCAAATGCAATACTTGTTCGGTAAGTTGTAGGAGCACGAGTACTATGTTTGGGAGCGAACGAACAAAGAAACTGACGAGATCCTTGAATTATTTTTTGCACATCCCACAAGCATCGATTTGTTGCGCACTTTTCCTCAAGTGCTTATAATGGATAGCACGTACAAGAATACAAGGTATAAAATGCCTTTGCGAGAAGTAGGTGGCCAAAGTTCGACGAAAAAGACCTTTTGTATAGCTTTTGTTTTTTTGAGCTCGGAGAAAGAAGAGAACTACACGTGGGAAATTAGCGTTCTAAGGAGAGTGATGGTGAACAACATGTGCGCATTACCAAATATTATCGTCATCGGTAGAGAGTTGGCTTTAATGAATGCTATCGGTGAGGTATTTCCGGATGCAAGTCATATGTTATCCACTTGGCATATAAATAGGAACATTAGCTCCTACTCTAAGAAATTTTTGCCTAAAGCGGACATGGGTGAAGAGTTCTTAGAATTTTATGCCGCGGTTCAACATTCGGCGACGATCGGAGAGTATAATAAAAACCTCGCCGAGTTGCACCAAGCCTACGCATATTGTCCCAAGGTTCTCGAGTACGTGATGAAACAATGGATAAACCCTTATAGACACAAATTCCTTAATATCTACACGAACAAAATTAAATATTTGGGCAACCATACTAGCAACCGGTGAGTTATATTATCATATCTATACATTACTTTATTTAATTAATTGTTAGACTTGTAAATAATTTAAGTTTATGGTTTAGGGCGGAGAGTGCTCACTCTAGTCTAAAATGGACAATCGGCACAAACCTATACACGTTTGAGCAATTTTAGGATAAAGTTCATGCGTTGCTTCGCATTCAATACTCTACCATCTTCGAAACGTTCGAACGAAGTTTGTTTCGTCCTAGACAAGCATCTATGGAGCTATCTTTAGCGACATCAAAGATAAACTTTCATGTACGAATAAATCCAATAACCAATAAATCATATAAGATAAACTAATAACGAATAAATTTAATAACAAATAAAACATATAAGATAAACCAATAACGAATAAATTTAATAATAAATAAATTCATTCTAACCTAAACTAATAAATTTTATAAGAAATATAAGTTATAACACAAACCAATAACCAATCCGATGCAATAGACAATCTTTTAAACATAAACTTATACCTATAAGATAAACCACATTGCATCCAATAATAATAACTTTAACAAATAAATTAAGAACTAAAAAACTTACATCGTCTTTGAATACACTATAAGCCTCACACTCTTTGTAGGCATGAAATGTCGAATATAGGTGGATCACATGATGATTATATCTACGAAAGCGCTGGTCCGTAGTGCGACGAAAGCGAACAGGGGTGACCTGTAAGTCCCCTTTAGTACGGTGACGGACGCTCCGAGACGTCTCGCCTCATACCATCTCCCCGGCCTCATCAGTCGTATCTCGGTCCGTAGTGGGAGAACGGGGGCGTGAAGGCATCCTACACGAGACAAATAATTTACTTAAACGGATTTCAAATTAAAAAAAAATATGTGTAGGATAAAAAAATGTATCATAACACGCGACCAAGTTCAACATAATCAAAATCGGGAAAAAAGGCTAAATTACGGAGCCACAAACTTAATTGCATGGATTTGGACAGATCCACGTATTGCAGATTTGCCGAATCCATGCAGCGTGGATCTGTCCAAATCAACGCACCGTGGATTTGGTATTTCCTCGCACGATTTCGTGCTTGGAAATACCGAACCCAACACTGATGCCCTAACGTCCTAAACCTACCCTAAACTACCCAAAATCTGTAAAAAAATCACCCCAAAACGAACCTAATCTCCTAACTAAACACATACATGCATTTATACTTCTAGAAAACACTTGCAAACACATGAAAATTCAATTTTCTACCCGAAACTTAAGCTCTAAATATCTCTAAAACAAACCATGAAAATTTAAAAAAATTTACACCAACAAGTAGAGAATGCTTACCTTAACAAGTCTTGGGTGTTGGATTTGAAAAAACGTCGCAGGCTTAGAGTTTAAAAAAAAAAACTAAAATTTGGGATTTTTTGTATTTATATTAGTAACAATTTCGTAAATAATAAGGTTTTGTTATAGAAAAAACGGGTCTTGAATTAGCCAGACCCAACGTATAATTATTTTAGAACAACATTTCCGATATAAAAAGCTAATATATTTTTAATTATTTTGATTTAAATAGATAAATATATTTGCATCATTACCGCACTATCTCAAAAAGAGCCTATATATTTAAATTATACACTAATAACTGGAAAATTAGAAAATCTAAAAATATAAATAGGAAAATACTGTAATACTAAAATTATATGCATTACGTGGCACACTTTTACATCGTATATTGCTACATCTAGCGGCCGTAGTTGAAAGGTAGCAATATTGGAGAGACTATTATCTAATCGTTAGTGGTATTAGTACACTCACTCACTAATCATCATCGTCATTATCACTAATGGAGGAAACAGAGCAAGCCTTCGCCGTCCAAGGCCAGCAACCGTCGTTTCCTCCTCCGCATCTTCTTAGGCATCTCTACGTCGCGCACTTCCTAGCCAGATGGTGTGCCAGGTTTCCTTCATTTTCTCTTTCTGAATGCATTAGGATTCGTTTTCTATCTTTGATTGCGAGTATAAATTGCAGAATGTGGGAATTCTCTGTTGGTTTGTACATGATCAACATCTGGCCCGATTCTTTGTTTCTAGCCGCCCTTTACGGTGTTGTAGAAGCTGCCTCTACTGCTCTATTTGGTTCTACACTTGGCCAATGGATAGATAGGGTTTCGTATATAAAGGTATAGATCATCCCAACATAAACAGTACCAAAATCAGTTTAAAATGAATATTAAAAAAGATGTCAGTGGCTCTGCAGGTTCTTAGAGTCTGGCTGGTGGCTCAGAACCTCTCCTTCATTGTCGCCGGTGGTGCAGTAGTTGCGTTGCTCATCTCTTCCAGTTTGAAAGCACAACATTTTGGTGTATTTGCGGCTTTGGTTGGGTTAACAAACATCTCTGGAGCTGTTGCAGTGCTTTCTACTCTTGCTGGAACCATCTTGATCGAAAGAGAATGGTAACTATACTTTTTTAACAATTGCGGACATAGGTTGCAGTATTTGTTAAAGCACAAGCCTTAATAACATTACCTTGTTTCTAAAATCGTCATGAAAATCTTAGGCGGCTTGTATCCCTCCTGAATGAAGAGTTTAAAGTGCAGGATGGTGGTCATATCAGAAGGTCATCCTCCTGAAGTTTTGACAAAGATGAATTCAGTCATTAGACGGATAGATTTAAGCTGCAAGCTACTTGCTCCTGTTCTCGTAGGTTTCCTAATCAGCTTCGTGTCACTGACTGCTTCTGCTTCGATCTTTGCGCTGTGGGCTACTTTAGGTGTTTGGCTTGAATATTGGCTTTTTATGTCTGTTTACAATGGCATTCCAGCTCTAAGTATAAGCAACCAAAAAAAGATATCCCGAGTCTCCCATATCGAAGCAGAAGATTGTGAACTCAATTCTCAGGAAAAGGAGAGCTTTCTTTCTCCAAACGAAGAGAACTCATCATCCATGGAAAATAGCTGGCGAAAGAAAATAAAGGAGAAAATTATAAATACCGCATTTGTTGATGCATGGAGAGTTTATTTAGAGCAAGACATTGTTCTCCCTGGAATTGCTCTTGCTTTGCTATATTTTACCGTCCTCAGGTGATTCACTAACCTATGTTTGTTTTTCTGTTTGTTCTGTATAGAGTTCTATCTCTAACTTTTATCCCAATTGCAAAGATCAAAATGGCTTTAAAGCTACAAACAATCATTTTTATAGACGGAATAAGATATCTACTGGATGGGATGATTTTTTTTTTCCAGACTTGATGTTTAGATTTGCTTTGTATTTTGGAATGACATTCAAAGCCTAATCGATTTTGATATAATCGTGCAAGTACTGTAACCAATTTGTTTCTTCCAGCTTTGGGAGTTTGATGACGGCCACCCTAGAGTGGGAAGGTATACCTGCTTATGTTATTGGAATGGCAAGAGGAGTAAGTGCTGTGGTTGGAATTACCGCAACACTACTGTACCCGACTATTCAATCTCGTATACAAACACTTAGAACAGGAGTCTGGTCTATCTGGTCTCAGGTTCGTGTAGACTTTTATTTACATCCGTTAGAGCGGTGATTCAAGGCGCGTACTTATCTTGTTTTTGAGACAAACCTCTAATTTTATGGTACTTTTGTAAGGCTGTATCATATACGAAAGTAAAACGATGTCTTCTATTTCTTGTTTGGCTTCATTTTTTCGGCAGTTTTTCCCAAAGAAATTTTTCGGAGATCCAAAGAGAACCCAAATGTTGTTTTCTGTGTTTTTCTGTAGAATTACTCTCATTTTCCTATAACTAAAACTAGTTTCAGCTCCATTTCATTTGATCTGTTATGTATGTTTTATACAGTGGACCTGCCTCATTGCCTGTGTTGTTTCGATATGGATAAAAAACAATCACTTGTCTGCATTTATGCTCATGAGTGGAGTGGCTGCTTCCAGACTTGGGTTATGGATGTTTGATTTGGCAGTAATCCAGCAAATGCAGGTAACATATCTCAAATTTCGATAAAACCAAAACCGAAGATTTTTTTAGTACTTTGATTGTTCAACTTGATTCTAAATCTTATAGACTTAGAATGTTAGATTGAAATAAACTGCTGAAAGAAGGTTGTTGATTATCTTGAGCAGGATCACGTTGCTGAATCCGATCGATGCGTGGTGGGAGGTGTTCAAAACTCACTTCAGTCTTTCCTAGAGTTGTTGGCTTATGTGATGGGCATAGTAGTATCGAATCCTCAGGTCCTTCTATTATTCCCTAAATACCAATTTACACGAACAGACAATTAACCATTCTTAAAGAAAACATGCATCTTTTATCTGCGGAACCATAACATTTTGAGAAATGAGATATATAAAACGGTACTAGTTCTAGCTATTCCGTGAAGTCCTGAATGGGTCGCTTGATCATGACATGTTGCTTCATTTTGAATTTACACTTCCGTAATATTTTGCATCTTTCTCTGAATTTGTTCCATGAATTTTGTTAAGAACTCAAACTTATGAACCCTACATGCCTAATAAATTAGTTTGGCATCTATCTAGATCTGATTGATTCATGCAATGTCGGATCTATACAGAGAGATAGTTCCTGAAACTAGGGGGCTACCAAGCCCGGTAACCCGTTCTGGACAGTCCGGCACCGCCCGCTCTTGGACCGCCCGATAGTGTTATCGAGCCGTTCACGAAGCAAGGATTAGGACCGGTTTGATTAACGGTCCGAACCGACAGGTCTCAGTCCGATTCTGGATCCGGCTGGCTATCCCGGTTGCTCGATAACCTACCTGTCTGGATCTAAAAGACTTCAAATCCAGACCAGTTCAGTCCTGTCCCATAACAGCCTAAAACAAGTTAAACCTGGAAAGTTCTAACCAAAATCATTTTCATATTGTTACATTGATGTTTTTGTAACGGGATCAAACATTTGACAAAAAGGAATGCAAAATTTCAAATTGGTCGGCGTATCTTTTTGTTTGGTCACATCTCATTATTACAATTGATGTTATTTTTCAGGACTTCTGGGTACTGATTATACTCTCGTTCACGGTTGCAACAGTAGCATCCCTTCTCTACACATTGCATTTGTATCGTGTAAGAAAACATCTTGTCCATGTTGAGAAGCTTTTACCATCATTTCAATGGCTATTTACTTACTTAATGTCCCCACTCTTCCATTCACTGCCGACTGTATTCATGTGACTTACATGTGTGTTGGTTCCTGAAACACGTTTCTATGCTTCTTGGCAAGTTTATAACGGGAAATGTAAATATATTGGCAAAGCCTTTCCCTTTTACTTTTGAGTGATTTTAATGTATGAAGTTTCAGTTTTTGTCGCCAAGTTACCTACTTCTAGACTGGCTTTTATTTCAAACATCTACGATGTGGTCGTCCTTCATTAGTATTTATTGGGACCACTATAGCCAACAACCAATAAAATTATTATACACATGAATGATAGATAAGTGTCTAATTAATTTTTTAGTTAGAAAAATGAGTTATGGATTGTTAGAGGAAGGTGTATTTAGTACTGGAATAATAAAATGTTAGTTTGGACGGAAATAAAATAGAGACAAAAGTTGATCCCTGTTAAAAAAAATTAAATATTTTAAAAATATTTAGTAGGATAATTTACAATAACTGCTAATATTAAGAGTCTTCACAAATAATCATCCAAATATTGAGAAAGTATCGATAAAATTGGTTTTAGAATTTAAATATCCAAAACTATCTGACTTTTTTTTGCTAACACTAGTATATTTTTTAACTATTTTTTTAATATAGATTTTTCAAACCATACTAACAACAAAATCCAAAAATATGGTTTGTTTGGTTTTTTAAAAACGACAAACTAAATCTGTGATAGGAGTGCGAAATTAGTGTGAGAAAAGCAAATATGTTCTAGTTGAACGTAATTTGGTTGTGGAAAAATAATTGTGTTCTAGTTGCGTAATTAAGAGGAATTTGGTTATAAAAACAATTGTTTTCAGTTACATAATTAAGTGCAAATAGAGCTGCGTCAATAATAAGAAAAGAGGTGCGTATATAGAATTTTGGTTGAAAAAACCAATTGTGTTACAATTTTTTTTTTAAAATTTTGAATGTTATATCTTTCAAGCCATAACTTCAAAAAGAATATGAAGATACCATTCATTTTATTTTTTTAAGACAAATAAAACTAGATCCATAAAATATTTTTTATTGTATTTTGTTACAAAAATAAGAGTTATCGGGGTGCAAAATTAGTCTGAAAAAAACAAATATCTTCCAATGGATTAATTAAGAATAATTTGGTTGCAAAAATAAAGAAAAAACAAAAAATCTTCCAAAATATCATTCATAAAATTTGTTTTTTTCATCTTTATATATATATATATATATATATATATATATATATATATATATATATATATATATATATATATATATATAGTTTTTTAGTTACAATTTGAAAGATATGGAGTATTGAAAATAAAAAATAACTACGAACACAACAATTGAAAAATTAATAACAAAATATAGTAATTTCTTCGTAAAAACTGATTTAGTAGTTGATTTATATTGTTTTTTTTATCAAAACTTGCTTTATTAAAGGGTAAAACGGTATCGTTTATAACAATACAATTACTTCAAATCAAACAAAACATTACATTCAACCAGATCGAACCAGAGGAACCATCTCGAAACACTTCTCTTTCTGCTTCTTCATCTTCTAAAAAAACCCCAATCTTCTTCATGCCAGATCGAAACCCTAATTCCAACCTCACTCTAAAACACCAACCTTCACATTCACCGATAAATCAAAGCCAGAAACAATTTCGAACGAAAAACCTTTTGAACCAGATCCAACAAGCCAAACCCTAGCAACGTCAAACTAGAAGCAAGCAAATCCAAATCGCCGACACTTCACACAATCAATTGAAGGTACTCTTCAACTCTTTAACTCAATTTAAGAAAAATTAGTGATTCCTATCAACCCTGAGATACTCAACCCCGATTCCTTCAAGGAAAACAATGGCTTTTAGCTTTAAAGGGGCTTGAGTATGATTAAAATCCATCTCCTTTCTGTTTTTAGGGTAGATTTAGCAACCCAGTTGGCTGCTTCATTCTGCTATCTAAAGACATGTTTCAGATTTATGTCTGAAGAGAGCAGTTTACGGCAGCAATGAACAATTCCTTCGAGATACCAAGGGGGCTTACCTCTCAAAACAATTTCAGTGATATTGAGCGAGTCAGTCTCGATGTCTTCCTTTAGAATGCTCTTTGAAAAACAGATCGACAGACCATCCAGAATAGCCCTTAACTCCACTATCAGAGTATAACCTTTACCATAAAGCCTCCCATATACAAAGACCATCTCGCCATTACTGTCTCGAAGGATTCCACCACCACTCGACTCTCCTAAGTTGTTACAGGCCCCGTCGGTGTTTAATTTAAATCTATACCCCTTAGGATTCTTCCAACTGAGAGCAATAGGAATAATAGACTTACTGAAATGAATGACACAACCAATTTGGGGACCAATAATGTAGTCAGATCCCCAAACCTTCCTTTTTAACATATTAGCTCTGTCTATGTCAGTCATCAGTTGAATAACCTTTTTAAATAAATCCATCGAGCTGAGAACCTTGTTCTCATGCTCTTTCAGGTTCCTTCTAAACCAAATAAGCCACATTATGATTGGAGGAAGAATGTACCTTATAGGAACCTTTTTCTGAGAAGACCAAAACCATTTTTTATTAGATGGGCAGTAGACATAGATCTGAATATCTAAATCTTGAAAATAGATGAAAAAATAGCACCAAAACTTCCCAAGCTATCTGACAGTTAACAAACACATGATTTATATCTTCATAACTATCACAATGCTGACATCTTGAAACTAACGTGATATTCTTCCTTTGCATTACAGAATCTATAGGACTCTCCGAAGCTGAAAGGAAAATTTGTAAGGCGTGATGCTGTTCCAATTCTTTCTAAAATGGTCAGATTTATTTCTTTTGTTGCAGATAGTATTCCATATAGATTTAGAATTGAAAAAACCATCAGAACTAAGCGTCCAATGAACCCTGTCTTTCAAGTTGTTATGAAGAGTAATTTTGAGAATATTTTGGGTATGAGAACTACTCACCACATTCTCAATTCTAGGAACATCCCAACCATCAGAAGTCCATAAATCTTTTACCTTGAGCTTAGCAATAGATAACCTATTATCCATCGTCACAATATTGATAAATGGCTACGGTGAACACCATTTATCAATATAAAAATCCATGTTACCAACATTGACCTTCCAATTGATATACCTTTCAGCCTTGTCTCTGATTCCCCAAAGCCTTTGCCAAGTTTTAGAGCATTTAGAAGGCTTAACAACCACAAGAGGATGGTTATCATGGCAATAGATATTAAGCATAGCTTTAGACCAAAGGGATTCCTGCTTCCTGAAGGAAAACCAAAGCTTGTAACTGAATAACTCTTCCCAAACTTTAATCCTCCTAACACCCAATCCACCTTCATCAAAACCCTTACATAACTTGGACCACTGAATCCAATTGATGGTAGTTTTGTCTTCTTTATTTCCCCAAAGGAACTTCTTGTAGATAGTTTCTAACCTTTTAGCTATTGTTTTAGGAATCACAGTATGCTGAGTAGTATAGATAGGGTATACCAAAAGAATAGATTTGACTAAAACCAATCTGCCACCTTAAGAAAGGGTTGGATGATCCCATTCTAATACTTTGTTTCTCACTTTCATGATCAAGCTTTCAAAATTTCTAATTCTGTTTTTGTTGTTAAGAATGGAACCCAAGTAATTAACAGGCAAACAGTATTTTTGAACCCTAGCAGAGTCTCTAGTTGTTTCACCCTACTATGAATCATTTTTATAGGAGTAATAAACTTTGATTTACTCTTATTAATGATTTGCCCTGATTTTTCTTCATAGTGTTGCATCAACTTAAGGACCTTTGAAGCAGGATCATTTGAACCATTGCAAAAAATAAGCAGGTCATCACCAAAACACAATGAAGGTATGATTATTATCCCTCTACTATTGTATCTGGTCATATGATGAACATTAGTTAGAACCTTCAACCCTCTAATCAAGTATTCCTCTGCCAGAATAAAGAGGTTGGGTGACAGTGGGTCACCCTGCCTTAAACCTTTATTAGATTTAAAGAAAACCCTAGCTTCACCATTTATAATAACATAAAAGTGGCAGTTGTGTTTGCACTTTTCGATTATCTTGAGAAAATATTTACTGAATCCAAACCCTGCCATAACACTGAGAAGGAAAGTATGGTCAAGCCTATCAAAGGCCTTGTCGATATCAACCTTAAGAATAATATTACCTCCCCTCGACTGATCGTTAATATCCATAATTAGCTCATGAGCCAGCATAATATTGTCTTGAATGGACCTACCAGGGACAAAAGCAACCTGCTCATCTGAGATTAGTTTAGGCAGTAGCTTAGAAATCCTCTTGTTGATGATTTTAGCTATAATTCTATTGAGCAGATTAATCAGATTGATAGGCATGTACTCTTTCCACGATTGAGGGGAAGAATTCTTAGGAATCAAACAAATCAGAGTAGCAAAAAGACCTTTAGGTAGAGGACTGTCATAGAAAACCTGAGATATAGCCTCACAAAGATCATGTTTAATGATCTGCCAACACTCCACATAGAATTTACCGTTGTAACCATCTGGACCAGACGCATAATTAGTATTCAAACCTTTGATAGTTTCAAACACCTCATCCTCACTAGGAATAGCAGTTAACCATTTATTGTCCTCATGAGTTACCAATTTAGGAATATAGTCAGCAAGAATATTAGAATTCCAAGGATTAGCTTGCTAAAAAAGGATGTCCCTGAAATGATTCACAGCTGAGTTCCCAATTTCTTTAGAGTCCTCCAAACAAATAGATCCTACCTTTATTCTGTTAATTCTGTTTCTTTTATACCTTTTCTTCACCAAACTGTGAAAAAACTTATTATTCCTTTCACCATTTTTCACCCATTGAGAATGAGTTTTCTGAGCCCAATAAACCTCCTCCACATCTAGAAGAGAAACATGAGTATCTTTAGCCTTATAAAAAAGATTCTTATCTTCAAAAGAATTAGAACTCTGATAGTTTAGCTCTCTGCAATTAATCTCTTCCTCAATTTGCTCAATAGAATCAAAAATATTCCCAAACACTTCTTTATTCCACCCTTTAAGCTCAGCTTTCAATCTCTTCAACTTGAAGTAGAATTTCTGCATAGGCAACCCTTGACAGTCCATATCCCAATTCTCTTCAACCAGCTTATAGAAACCACTGTGAAGTGTCCACATATTAAGAAATCTGAAGCAGAATTTAGCTTTATTAGGATTAGTATTGATAGAAACCACTATATGAGAGTGATCAGAACAAGTTTTGGCTAGGTGAGTCACTGATGTAGCCTCAAAGTAGTTCAACCAACTATTACTACATAAAACCCTATCCAAACAACTCCAATTTCTCCCATTTGACCAAGTATACTTGTTTCCAGAATAGCCTGCATCATTCAAACCACAGTCAAAAATAAAATTGTTAAATTCGTCAATGCTAGCTATACAATTTGTGAAGCATTGCAATTGCTCATCAAGAGAAGCAAATGGGTTGAAGTCCCCCTGAACCATCCAATCCACAAAAGAACAATCCAATTCCCTAAGCTTGTCCCACAAAACCCTTCTCAAAACTTTAGTACATTTGGCATAAACAAATATAACCCTGAAGTCCTTCACCAAATCTTTATATTTAACATTGAGATGAATAAACGGATCACGATCTGCAATAATGTCCACTTTGAATATATCTTTCCATAGAACCCAAATTTTGTTACTATAATTATGACAGAACCCATGAAATCCCAATTTCTTTGCAACTCTTTCCAACTTAGAACAATTAACCATATGCTCCTGGATAGTAAGGAAACCCGGTTTCACAGATCTCCTAAGAGATTTTAGCCTGTCCGTTGTCTCTTTATTTCCTAGACCACGCACATTCCAATTGATTATTGAAATGATCATTTAGAAAGTTTTTGGTTTTTAGCAACACTCTTGTATTGCATTTGTTTCAGATTTATCAAGCTCTTTGTGTTTACTAATTTCAGTTTTTTAGTCTTTTTGTGGTCTTTTTTCTTGTGATATTTATTCCTTTTGGCAGGTGACGATGGCAGGCTTCCTGTGATTTCAAAGGTGGTTGATTACTATCCATTACAAGTATCTAAAGTATCATCTTTTGAGTTGCTCGATGTTCCCATATCTAGCAAATGCAGAGCTTCAATAACTTCATTCTTGTCCACCCCCAAATGTACTAGATTCTCCACTAATGCATTGTTTCCCATACTGCTCATATTTTGATTCTCATTAATCTTATTCTTCCTTATTTCAGTATCCATAACACTGAGGTTATTCTCTCCAGTAGTGACTATCGACATTATTCTACGAGCAGGGACACTAACTTTATCATTCCCTTTGTCAACAGTTTCTAAAGAAGAACTGGGTACTTTAGAATTAACAATAATGTTCATCTTGGCTTTCTTGCAACTTTCTTCAGAGTGACCTAGATGGCAGCATATGTTACAGAACTTAAGATAATTGATATATACTAGATTCTACCAAAAACCATCATGACCAAAGGCCATCCAAATCTTATTAGGCAGAGGCTTAGATACATCTACCTCAGCAAAATCCTACAGTAATTATATCTAACACGATTTTTAATAGGAACCCAAATGTTTAACGAATTTCCAAGACCCTTAGCAATTTCTTTTATAGTTTCCACCTGGTACATAAATTCAGGAAGGTTATGGAGATCAATGTACACAAGAGTCATATGATTTTCGTAATTTGGATTGAAATGAGGACTCCATCTCAGGACCCTCATCGTTTTATTCCATATAACCCAATCATTCCTTCGCCAGAGCCTTTTAAGATCTTCAACTAAAGAGAACTCATTGAAAAGATGCATGTAGTCAAAACTCGAAATACTGAATTCTCCACTTAATTTGAAGCCATCAAAAAAAATCCTTTAAGATACTGTAATTGGGTTTTCGTGTAGCAAACTTACAAACCAGAGTTTGTTTAGATATTGAACTAAGCTTTTCTTTATCCTTATCATTGAAATAGATCTCCGAGAACTCTTTATTCCTTATTCTTTGAACATCTTCATGAGTTATCTTGAATTGATTCTGCTTAAATAACTCTGCGTAGTATTTATTTGCATACTTTACATTTCCACTGATAGCAGGTTCAAATGCAGGATTGTTCGTGATTTTGGGAAGATCAGGTCGAAGATTCTGCAATGCCGGAAAATTAGCATTTCGATCAGTCGATCTACAAACAGGATAAGAGCTTTCTTCTTTATCCATCATTATGAGAAGATAGAAGACCCCAAAGGAAGAATAAGGATTTTTCGTTTTCATTGTTATCGTTGATTTATATAATTATCATTCTCAAACGATCGATTTTAGAGATCTTTTGTAATCACACCATTATGTTATGGATTTTGTATTGGATTGATAATCAGTCGGGTTTAAATTTTGGTTCAAAAACCGTTGGATAATATTATCAAATCAGTTTCGAACTAATTTTATCATACATGTTTCCGTTCTTAATAGATTACCGATATATTAATATAAACATATAACAACTTACTAATTTATTAAAAAATAAAATAAAAAAATAAATTAATAATATTAAACTCTTAAACTAATAGCATCAAATCAATTAGTGTTTGTTTGATTAATTAATAAAAAAATGCAAACTAATAAAATATATATTTTTAAATTAATTCGTTAACGTTTTTTATTATTTGCATATTTTTATGTATCCAAAATTTGCCTATACATTTAATTTAGTTTATATATATTACCAGTTTTACCATATCGTATGAATAAATAATTCATATTCAAACTTTGAATCATTAACAATTCGATAGCACCAATTTTATTAGATCTATTTGAAACAGATATTCCAAATTTAACAACTCAATAACATCATATCTTTATAGTTATGGTTATATGTTTTATATATCTATATAGTTATGGTTATATCGCTTATCTAGAAATCAAACTAAGAGGGCTTCATATTTTTAATTAAATTTATTTTGTACGATTATTTCGTCATATAATAGTTTTATTATCAATTTTAAATTATCATTTAAAAAAAGTTTTACATTGTATACAACTACTTTAAGATATTTCCAATATATCTTAATATATTATTTATTACATATAAATATAATATTAAACCATAAATCTTAATATTTCTTAATATATTATTTTAAAAGATATTTAAAAAATAATATATAACAAAATCAAATTTATTATCTAAAAGACATTTTTGAAAATAGATGAAATAAAATCAAATTTGTTTTTGTAAAAGATTGTTTTATTAAAAAATATATAGAAATAAAATCATTTTTTTATATTAAAAAAATGCATGGAAATAAAATCAAATTTGTATTAAACATAATTTATAATATAAATAAATTATTTTATTGAAAAAAACAAAAAAAAACATGTGTGTAATCATATTAAAAATAAAATTAATTATTTTTTAATAACAAATAATATATATTGCTAATTAAAAAATATTTTAATGAATATAAAATAATAAAATGAGAATTGTTATTTAAAATATAGTTTTAAAAATATTTTGAAAGATACAATGTAAGTAAATACAAATTTGATAACTAAAAAAAAAAGTAAATCTACTCACTAATATGTAAGTTATATATATATATATATAACTTTGAATTTTGGCTATCAATGTTATTTATTTATTTTTTGATGATCTTCCTTTCTATATGATTTAATTTATTTAATTAAAATATCCATATTATACAATTTACTTTATTAAAATTTCTATCTTCTTCCTTTTCTCCATCTTGTTTACTTTATTTAACTATCTTCATTAATTAATCTAATTGAAACTCCATCTTCATCGATCCTTTTTTAATTTATTTAATTACAATCTCTCATTACTAACAATGATCCATTAACTTTTAAATCAAATCACTAATATAGACAATAAAAGAAGACAAAAATAAATAAATAAATAAATTTTGGAAGATAAAGATTAAATCAAATAAAATCGAAACAAATTATTGCAAAAACATATTTTTAATAAAAAAGAAAACGTAAAATCTTCCAATTAATAGATATTTTTATTTAAAATTTTCAATTAATAAATATTTTTATTTAATTTTTTTCCTTAAAAACTGCTATTATCAAAATTTTAATTTAAAATTTTCCTTAAAAAAATCATAATTATTTCATATTTTTAAGTTAAAAAGTTTTATTAAAAATAATCATTATCCATATTTTAACTTACAATTTTCCTAAAATTACATAATATTCCAAAATTAACTATATAAATTAATATGTATTTTTGTTGGTAAGCAGGGACTAGCGCCCATCCGGACTCCTACGTACATCCAACATTGGTTATACGACATATGTCCATCACTAGTATATTTTTATTTTAAGTTTTTATATTGTTATTTTTTATAACAATTTATAATAGGATTTATGTAGTATTTGATATTTAGTATATTTAAATTTACTATAACTATTATTTATGGTTTTTTATTTCGGATAATTATTTCGGTTAGTTTTTTTATTTTTTATGTAAATTTTAATTTATCATGTAAATTTTTATTTATCGGCTGTTTTAAAATAATGAACAATTAACTTATTTTCATGTTATATGTAACATTTTAGTTTATACACTTACTTAATTTTTGTATATAATAAAAAATTTAATATAAACAAAATCATCACATAATTTACGTGGTTCGGATTATCGAAAAATCCTATACATACGACAATTAATATAATTTTATAGCTGGAACATATTAGAGATATTAAAGTCACTAAAAAATATTAGGTCAAGTGTATTTGACCTATTAACTCATATTTTTATTCTACTTAAACTCTTTGTAAATATATAATTTCAATTAATAAAAATGATACACGTATTTTTATGTCTCTTTTTCATTTAGATATTGAGTTTAGAATTTTTGTGTTTTCTTGTGCAATGAGAAGTTGTTTTTGCCGTCTATTAGAAGATAAAAAATGACCGCCTTCTGCTTTCTTGGTCTCTGAACTACTGCAAGTGTTTTTAGTTATGAAAAAAAAAAGATAACAAGTTACTAAAATTATGATTGAAATTTCGATTTGGATTTGGATTTCATTCTATTTGGATTTTTTTTATTTGGATTTGGATTGATTTTGGTTTTGATTTATGTTTGGATTTGATTTGGGTTTTGGGATGTTGATATTAAGAATTAAAATTTAGAATTTTTAATTTGTTATAATTTGGAATCTGGAAATTTGGAATTGAAAATTGAGAACTGATAACTGAGATTGAAGATTTGATATTTGAATTGGAAGTTAGAAATCGAATTAAAAATTGAGAATCGATAATTTAGAATTGAATATTTGATACTGGGATTGAAAATTTGATTGAAGAAGATGATGAAGTGGAATAAGCGTGTAGAAGAAGAAGGCGTGAAGAATATGTGAGAAGAAGATGTGAAGAATAAGCCAATTTATAAAGAATATGACATTTAAAGGCCATTTGAAAGAGTTCGTTTGAAGGTAATTGGAGGATTGAAAGCAACTTGCGGATTTCTTCACGAAGGTTCAATCAGTTTCTCATTTATATTTTATTTTGTTGGGAAAATCTATCAATTCTTATTACTATTTGTGAGTTTGAAGGATGATGTTAGAGTTAATAAAGTCATTAAAGATATTAAAAACACTAATAAAAAGATTGCTTAAGCTCTTTGTACGTATACAATTCCAATAAATAAAAATCGTAGGCGTCTTTTTGTTTCTCTTTTTCAATAAAACAGAGTAACACAAAATACATGCAAATACACATTGTTCAAAACTTCTCAAAACATAATATCGAGTTTTTAGTGGTATCATTCAGCTTCATTATATTTCTCTCAAGTATTCTCATTACTTTATCTAAAGAATTCATCAAGTCTAAAATCACTCAATTCCTTTATCTAAAGAATTCATCAAGTCTAAAATCACTCAATTCCTTTAGTGTTTTCTCTCACTAATATTGTTTCTCTCGTTACAAGCTTTGGTTTCAGTAAAACTTGTAAAACTATTAAGATCAAGGGTTGTGATAAAATAGTACACCAAACAATTATAACAAACTTGTATCATATCCATATCAACAAAAAGTTCTTTAAAATGTTTACGATTAGCTATAACAAAGTTGTACCAGCTTAACACATAAACTACTATACATTTAAATCCAAACTAACATATCAAATCGGTTTTATATAAAAATATTTATCTCAAAAGTAATTAACAGAAAAATTAATTTATAATTGAAAAATTATGTGCAGTGCAAAGCTTTGTCAATGATAACAAGTAGTTAACAAATATATATATATAACTCTTCCTAATGAAAAGTATGTTAACTTCAAGTCTTTAAATGTACAAAAAAAATATATCTACAACTAAATCATTGTGAGAGGTTAAACTTAAAAATTAATAGTAAAGCAAATGGCTAATTATTCATCTATGCGTACAAAAATGATGACAAAACCTCCATATTTCAAAAATACCAATTGCAAAAGACCATAAAGAAAATGATAAAACATTTAACTCTCAAACAAATATTTCTCGTGACGCATCAATAAGTACCATAAATACTCATAAACATACAATAAAACAGAAACTTATGGTCTAAAGCGTCTTTTCTCCTCCGAAGTCTTACAAAATCTGAGATACAAATAAATTTCTGAGACTATTGATGAAACCAACAAATTCATTTGCAACTTCATGTGAGTTTAGTAAAAATGATATAAACAAAACCTACATTAAATATTGTTAACATCATGAGAAATCCTCTTATTAAGAAATTCAAAATGTTTTAGACGAGTATAATAAACCAAAACTTCTCCACTTTATAAAAAAAAAATACAAACATGAACATTGCAAGTGGTATTCTCAGTACCCGACATGATGCCTTTAACTTTAAAGGTAATATTTATACAAAAAATAAAATGGAACTACTCAAAAGCTTTTGCCTATATTATTTCATATAATAATTTTTAATATAAAATGAATCTTTTTATATTATTTCTTATACATTCTTTTCTTAATATGTTGAAAATTAACTTTACTAACATTTTTTAATAATTATGGTATAAATAATATATTGGTTCAAATGATTATTAGTCTACAAATACCGAAAATAGAAAACTCAAGCAATCTATCAAAATATAATGTAGATTTTTTTATTTTGTGTATGAAACGTGTGGTACTAAAAAAAGAATAAGAGATGAAAACATTCACCTCGACCTTAGATCACATTGTAAGTTCCTACAACAATGATATAAAAAATATTCTAACAAATCATATATAATAATATAAAAGTATATCAACTAAAAAAATTGTAAGTTTTCAGCATAAACCCTCCAAATATAATTAGCTTACTAATTTTAAAAACCTATTTTAGAAAGTGCTAAAGTTATTCAAAAACTAGTTCAAATACAATATTAACCAAATTCCAAGGGCCAACGAATACTCTTTAGTCATATATAAAAATTAAAAGAAATCTTCATAATTATTAGAGCATTTACATGCGGTTCAACGATTTTTATCAGACTAATATCATCAAAATAGATTTTTTACCCAAAAAACTTATGGATGTAAAAAATATGTTAAAAAGCCATATTTTGCTCATACAAACACTCATCTGATAATGTCCCGCGTTTTAGCTGATATCAACTATTCATGTCATTTGAAAGATCTTTTACTAGTCACAAATACAATAACAATAAGGGTAAAAATTATCTTCATTGTTTCCACTTGGGTAATAGTCTTCTCATAATCCATATCACACTTTTGTGAATACCCTTTTGCTAGAAAAACAAGGAACAATCAGTCTCAATATGGTGACAATACTTCATTTTTGTGACATCATTCTGTTGAGAAATATCAGTACAAGATGACAGGCGTATGGTACCACCGTATTCAAGTAATTAAGTGCAATAATTTGAGTTATATTCACACCCTAAGTCACACATAAAACACTTTATCACAGCATAGTGTTGAAAGTTAAAAACTAATCTACAGTTTCCGTAAATTAAACCTCCGCTTCATAAAATAAACTCACATATAACGAGTATAATTATCAAAAAGAGATACATAATACGTTGAACCACCTTTATAGAAACATGAGATGAACCTCATACATAATAATAGATAATATCAAATGAAGAAATAGAACAAAATACAAGTTTATCAAAGGATAAAGCATAATTGTTTTCCAGTATACAACTATTATAATCAGAGATATTACAAGTGTTTAAATGATCGAAAACACTTGTAGAGAATAAAAACTTTAAACGGAAAATAAATACATGTCCAAAACGGGACTGTAAAGATAAAATTCAGACAAGAAATGACTCAAACGAAATGAAGAAAAATCACCATTATAGGCAACAACATTAGTCACTTTGAGTTCCTCCAAGATATACAGTCTTTTATTTTAATTCTAAGATTATCTCAATCACCCTATGAGCATGTTAATCTTGAATAATACAAAAAGATAAAAAAATAAGACTCAGTGACTAGATTTACATAATTTATTGATTGAAACAAGATTCAAAACAAGGTTAAGAATTTAATAAACATCAATGAACGATACGTGAGGGCTAGTAATAGAGCCAACACACTATACATATGTTAATGTAATACTAAAAAATAAAATAGATTGGGTGAAATATGAGTCAACAAAATAAAATATGACACGTAAGGTAGCATATGATGCGACGCACTAGAATCCAAAATTCACAAAGATTAAGCAATACCTAAAGTAGAATACGAGGATAAACCCGAGTGAGATATGAATGTAGTCATGTCAAAAATATTAAAAACAATATATTATCTAAAAACATAAAAATATGGTAGTCCAATGGAGATGGTGGTGTGGTGTTATTGGTATCTTTTAATGATGCATCAATATCAATGAACTATGGGTACAAAATGGTAGATGAAATAATTGAAGAGGACGTTCATGTTGCTGAATATATTGTTGTTAAAAAGGTTGATGTTTTTTTATTTCAAAATGGAAATTGATACTTCTAATGATTCTTCTGTTTACAAAAAACACACTCATAAAAGGCTACCCTTGGTGTTTGTCGTGGCTGATTTGGAACAAAGAGTAGTTGTGGGACATAAAAAACAGTAATCATTTTTTACCCATTGTGAACCAAATATTTGATTCGAGTCCTCTCCAGTAAGCTTATAATCTACCAAGTCAATAGTGGGAAGATGATATATATTAATATTTATCTTATATAATTTTTCAAATTCATAATAAACAGTCATAAAGACTTGTACTAATCTTTACTCTTCTCTCATAATAATATAAGGTTTGAACACATTCAAATCTCCAAATATGTGAGGGTTAATTGATCCCCCAAATCAAACATATAACCATAAAAATTACAATATATACATCATTCTGTTTTAGAGCACATATATCATACTCTGACTGATACTACTTAGCAAAATTGGAATGAGTATATAATATCTCTAAATGATCTCAAACTTCTTTTGTTGTTTTAAAATTAGCCAATTGAATACCAATAGAATGAGTTGTAAAGTTATTAAACCAAATGATAGCCTTATTGTTATACGCTTCCATATATTAAGAAACATAACATAACTTTCAGCGTTAGTTTTATCAGTAGGTGGAAGTTTTGTACATTAGGCATATCTCAACTTATGTTGGTCACTAAACAAGTTCTTCATAATATAGCTTCAATATGCAAAGTTCTCATTAATTTGGGTGACAATAGAGTGTAGAGAGTCACATTTTCCTAATATATTAGTAATAATAGGAACCTAACAATCCAACCACAACTAGTCTTGAATAGAATCAAACAAGTAAAATACTTAACATCAATAATTCCAAAAAATCAAATAAATCAGAATATTAAACAATCGGTAATATACAAAATAGAACGGAATCAAATACGAAAAAAAGTTTTCTCCACAAAAAATGAGAGTTGTCATTCTTCGATCAAATCAACAAGGATCGAACAAAGCTTTGATGGAATGATAAAGAACCTAAGTCTAACACTTTCCAAAAAAACTTAAAAGAAAACAACTACTTATTTTTCTTATACAATACATATTAATATTAGACAGATGTGGAATGAAATTTAATAACTTTTATTTGATTTTCTATATGAATTTTAACCATTTTCAAATTTATATTTGATATGTGATTGAGATGAAACCTCAAACTATAATTTAATTTAGATTTTGTTTTAAATTTTTTAATTTAGAATACTATTAAACTATAGTTTACATATTTTATTTATTTGTGCTATTTTTACCATTTAATGTAATTTTTTAAAAAAACTTGAAGAAATCATCTTGTGTAAGTACTCTATCGTATTTTAATTTGAAAGTTGAATTATGACAAAACAAGAAATTAATAATTATATAAATACTCAACATCATTTGTAGTTAAAACTTAAACGATGACATACCAATAGACTCATGTTGAAGACAACTTCAATCAATCCTTCAACCAAAATGACTTAACTAGGTCTAGACCCACTACATTTCTTCCAAACCGCCTCAGACTGATCCACTATCCATTAACATTCAAACCCTACTTAATCCTCTTTAGATACCATTTAACATTTCTCACTTACAAAGTCGCTCACATCAGTCATTGGTGATCATCACCTATAAGACTGCCTCCAACAACATCCTAAACTCACATGTTAACTTTAGTATGCTACTTTTAATTGGTACTAACCCCCTTGGTTTGGTCCTTTTAACAAATCCTGGTTGTAACAGCCAGGTCCGTTTCATATCTAATCGCTCTTGAGGTCATTGTGGTTCATAATCTTATAATTTTGGTTATGCTCATACTCAAGCTCTATCATCTAGGCTCATTTGATATAGTTATATATCTTATGCTCCCGCTTCCGCTCTAACCATTGTTATCACTCCAAATTTCCTCTGCAGTGCCTCTCCACTGCTCGCAAGTACACATACAACTCCACCACATGTTGTTACACATGTAAGCTTGTTCTATTAGAAAATTCCAACTGTTATACCCCTTAATGCAACCCCAGACTTGGGTCAACATTGTCATATAACCCCAGGGAAACAGATCAGGTATAATGGTTGAAAAAATCTAGTACACTCAGGTTGAAAATGGTGAGTTGACCGTCCCTTATAAGGTCATTAACGGGGATAAGTCTGTCTGGGGCAAATGTCTCTCGGGGTACTTCTTGGGGGAATAGAACTCTTTTTTACCATGTCCAATCTATTGATGTGAAACTTTAAAGCATGAATGGATTGCGTGAATGCAAGTTAAATCCATATGGCTACTTCTTCTTTTGTTTCATTATTGTCAATAATGTCATATTTTTCGTTAACAATACTCGATGGTTCTTTAACAACCTCATTCGTCCCAATAACATACACAATTATTATTGCTCATTACCATCCACGCAAAAAGACCATGTTAAATAACATGATCATCCTCTATTAGTCTTCTCTACCGATAACGATACCCTCCCATTCCCCACCATTGATGCAAATTGTCGCACTTGATGATATCATACATCATGGGGATAACATGGTCCTCGAATAGTAAAATCAAGTAAGTTCATTTCCCTTCAACCATACTTATTTATATTATATAAGCTTGGGATGTAAGTGGTCTCAATGACCCTGTCCATCAGAACGATGTCACCAAATATCGTTTTTCAAATCATATAACTCTTCTATGTATTTTAGAAACAAAAGTACGTGAAAACAAAAGAGAAATTATTATGCGTCTTATGCTTACGTTTTAGCATTAGAAGACCGATCATAACATGCATCAATTACATATAATATGATTGGTCTGGAATCCTAGTATTTTTAACTTACCATTTAGAATACTTTCTCATCAACTTATAGATTGCTCAATTACATATATCTCGTCCAATATATCTTTCTATCTCCACTATCTATGGTTTCAATTACGTCATATTCTTTGGTATGATATTTCATCTATCTCTCTGCATCGCCAAGGTACTCCATAGATTGCACTTTGTGAATTTAATTTCATCCATAAGTAGAGGGCCGAACATGAAATTCAAACATTTGGACCTCGTCCATTAACGAATTCAATCATTGATGTTACACCAGTGAGTTCAACAATCTCAGAGCTACTGCCTTTAAGTTCTCATGATCTAACAAGAAGCCTAAAAACCTCATCTATTTTAGAATTAATATGGTCCTTGTAAATAACAAGTTAGATGGACATTTCTCAAACTTCTTCGTATACTATGACCACCCTCACACCTCTGACCATACCCTAATCACCATTTTTCTAGATACACCTAGTTATTTTGCCAAAAAAACCTTTCATTATTTCAACATGTAGCAACCTCACCGTGACTTTTTTTTATTGTCACCAGTAATTGGAACCTCCTAATTAATGGCTTCATTGTGTCAATTATTCTCGCTAAGCTTAAGTATCTACAATCCGTTATTTCCTTCATCATTAGAATAGAGTTCAGTAATATAAACGAAAGAGCTTCTTCAAGATCAACACAATCTTGCAAGTGACCCTCTGAACCCTTCTCTCATTGATGCTGAAATAAATGCCTCCACAAAAATTCTTTTCTTTAGTCGCACATAAAACTCACTTCAAGCATAAGTCCTATAAAACATGGCTTGTGCTTGGGGACCGCAACTTTAAATTCTTCCATAATACTTCAAATGACATGTTTCCTTAGTGACTCGCTCGGGGAAATTTGTATCAACCCCCGTGGAGTTGTTAACATCTTTCTTACTCACTTCACCAATCTCTTTGGTGTCAAGAACCCTGACAATTAACCTAGCCTTGTCAGAGTTAGAAGAATTATCTCAACTAAGCTTAACAACTCCGAAAAGTATCACATGAGTCACCTAGTAACCAATGATGAGATAAAAACTCTTTTCTTTAAGTTTTCCTGGGTCACTATAGGCTTTGAATTCTACAAAGTGGCCCATGATGTTTTCATCCACAATCGTATGAAAACCTAATTGGAACAAGAACTTCATCTATTCCATCATAAAGATAGAACAAATTTCTTCCCACTAACGTTGTAATATCATCTACAAAGTAATCTCCAAAATTCTCACCAGCAGGATCGACCCTTCCTAATCGTCCTTCATCCGAGGCCGCAGTATTTCTGATAATATTTTTTTTCTCAAAAGTTGCTTCATTGTTATAACACTAATAAGAAAGGTCCTTAAACTACATTTAATATTGACCTCGAGAGAGCTTTCGGAGACTCTTTCTTAACGTTCTTTATGTTATGGATTTCCCTAACCAAATGATCGGTTGAATCATCCAATGTATTTCTACTCCCCTCTTTCTCTGTTAACATCAATGACACTCTTTCTGTTCTTTCCAAGGTGAGAGAGCTAAGGGGACCCTCTTTCCTCTTTAATTTCATTATTATTATGGAAGCCCGCTTAAGAAATCTCAAAGAGGAAAGTTAACTCCCCTCTTTAAACTTCAATTGGAACAATCATGAACTCAAAATGATTAAATGTTGTGCAAACATAGACTCCATTAAACTTGTTAGCGAAGTCCTTGAGGAGTTCACGATCCTATTTGGCCTTTACCTCAATCTCAATAAGAGTCAAATTTTCCTCTCCAGAGTTTCTGACTCGATCTGTCTTTCCATCACCACCTTCCCAGTTTGTTACATAGGTGTTCCTCTCATCACCTCACACCTATCTTACAACGATTGTAGGACTCTTTTCAATAAAATCACCTCCCGTATCAACTCTTGGATTTCCAAAATCCTTTTTTATGCGGGGAAACTCCAACTAATCAAATCTTTCATCTCCTCTAGCCAAGTTTATTAATCCTCTACATTTATCCTACCTCTTTGGGTCCTTAATGACTTTTCCCAAACCTTCTGTAGATTGCTCTGGTTGGGCCCCATGATGAAAATATTGGGTTCCAAAGTTATCTAGTCTAATGTCACATTTCCCTCATCGGAGGGCGGTCTTGAAATTTTAGACCTAAAGGTCTGAAATAAGGCAGTCGTCCTCAAGCATTTCTGGTCTATTTTGAGCGACAAATCTTCCTATATTTAGTGTAACTAGGGGTCTACCAAAAAATTAAAAGATGAAAGCCTTTAACCTCCTCATTTGATTGTCTTCTATATGGGGATGGAGAGAAATCATCAACTTGAGGCCTCTTGGCACCAAACTTTATAAGGCGCATGTCGACAACGACCTCACCACTTACCTCTAGTATGACCTTTGGCTTTTTCTTGTTCACCGCTATGGTCCCAATATTATCAGATATGCTAGAATGTGCAACGATATCATGATTTATAACATCATCAACAACGATTCTTGGAGCTGACCCACTCAACTCTGCTATGATAGAAGATATAATCAATATCATATGTATGAAATTGGTAATGCTATCAGTCTTCTCCATGCCCCTCAAACAAAGAGGATGGTAAAATCTGGCTCACAAACAGGTAACTCTTTCACACTCAATAGTACCTACCACCACCTTCGACCCTCCGTTTCACAATTCCTCTGGGCCAATCTCGTTTGGAACAAACACAGCGTCCCCAGGCACTCCTTTATTTCTGGTTTTCCATCTAAGAAAAGCTCACTACTAAAGATAAACTCCTCATTTTGGGTTATAACACAGTCTCAGACTGTGCTTTGGGAAACATTTTCCGGGAATCCATCAATCACATATTCGTGGATTGCTTATATTATCGAATCATATGTGATGCCTCTTCTAGGAAGATTAAGTTCCCTTCGACGACCTATAATTTTCCCTCCTTGCTACATAATGTCAGCCTTTACCCCTCTTCCTCTAATGGTCTGAGTTACCTTTAGCGCGTTGCTTTCAATGCGGTGGTCTACCATATCAGAGAGGAAAAAAATACTGAGATATTCTCGAACTCCCTATGGTTGGGCTCAACAATTTTTCATCGCATACTTTCCCACCTTCGTTACAAATTTCACATCTCAAAAATCTTTTAGTCAAGTTAAACATTACTAACTTTGCTATATTGTTTTTTCACGTTCTTTCCGAGATGGACTCATCATACTTACACTTTTTTCACGGATGGATCATCACACTTGCTTTAGAATTGCCGAATCAGTTTTCATAACTATTCTTATTCCACACTTGTTCTAGAATCGGATTAGTTTTTTTTTTATAACTATTTTATTTCGGTTTTGTTGTATCTTATCATCCGGACACCATTATCGTTCGTTGCTATCTGTATTTATACAATGATTGCCTTTAAAATTTTGGTTTTTATGTACTTTTATATAATAAAAAAATATTCCGCTAATTTTATACATATTTTCTTAGAATTATTTTCTTTAAAGAACCCCGAAAAACATATCTGTTTTACCACATGTTTTACGGTTCCATACTCTATAACAGGATATAGTTGTCTTATTAAATGGAGCAGATTTTGTATAGTAGTCTTATTAAATGAAGAACTCTGAGAAGATTTTGAGGCCCCGATAAATTATAAAGAAAGCAACCCCTAACTACATTTTTCTTTTTGCATTTAATCAGAAATGTTAGATGGAGAGAAATAAACAACTAATAACGCCATTTCTCAACTAACATATTTGAATACTGTAGACCACAATCAAGTAATAAATAGCAAGAGACCTATAAATTATTCTTTTTTTTTAATATGAATTGAATATTATTGTCTGACATTTTCTATTACAATCGAACCTCAGATCAAGGAGCAGATGCAGTTGTTCTTGCTTAAAAAAGAAATTAACTTAAAGAATTAAACTTTGACTATATGTTACAATCACGATCACCCAGAATTCAAATGTTATTATAGCTTGTTTTCTACTCTGCTTAACACTTATTAAACTTCGATATTGGTCATTGTTTTGTGGACTTTTCCACAATTTAGTAACTTTGTACTCACTGTATGGTTCACTTTTGTCGATAATGTAGCTAATCTAACATGTTCTTGCTTTAATGAGCTAAAAAATGCGTACTAAAACTTTGGTACCTTATCGCAAAATATTAACAGAAATATTAGTAAAAAAGTTTAAAAAATTATTCTTTAAAAAGATGGATTTCACATTTCTTTTAGAATTGTTTGATAATAAATTAGGATTAGATTAATCAAATTTAATTAAACTAATAACGCATAACTATATACATAGTATGCATATTTAAATGAACCTGATCTTTCATCTCACATTAGATATGATAAATATCGATATATGGATATAAAAAACACCATAGCTAGATTATGTGTTTACAAACATGTTTAATTTTTCTGCAAAATATATCCCGAACAAATGTTGTTTTGTACGTTTTCAAACGCTGTTTTCACCCGCGTAAGAAAATCAACAAAAAATTTGTAAAATTTATTATGTAACGAAGAAATAATAATTATTTTTAAATATAATATATGAAAAAAAAGTAATCACCAATTAAACCAAGAACCCAACAAGACCTGATTGATAATATTATGAACATATTTCACTAGAAAAACGATAGCTAAATCATATTTTTATTAGAATAATTTTAAAAAAATTATAAAAAAAAAAACAAAACTTGTTGATATTCGGACCAAGTTGGGTTCATAGATTTGGCTTTTACTACAATAATGAGAATTTGATTCACTTAAATTACATTACATACTATACAAATTGATCAGTCCACAACATTTATTTTTTTCATATCACCACCAATATTCCCATACAGACACACAATCCAAGACTCGATTCCACGATAAGAAACAAAAGGAAAAAAATAAAAATACAAAAACTGATTCGACAAAACACAATTTTTTTAATAAAATTTTTAGTCTATTAATTTGGGTGTGTCTCACCATTTATAGCACCTACCACCAATTCTTCGAATACCACCGAAACACATATTAGACCTAGGGGATCCGAAACCATCGTCACTCTGATTATGCTCATAGTCAAAAGACGAGACCGAGCTCGAAAACCTCCTCTTGTAATGCAACATATTCGAAGAAGAATACTCGGGTTCTGCTGATGAGTTCTTGAGTTTTCTAGAAGTGAAAAGAAAAGCAAAAAGATTGGATCTTGATGTGGTGGGAGGTTTATGGTAATTAGCGGTGGATTTGGAGTAGTATGAAGGAGGAGGAGTGAGAAGTACAGGGAGAGTATTGTCGTTTCGATGAAAGTGTTTTTTGGGAGTACCGGGTTGTGATTCCCACATAAAAGGAACAGAACCTGAAGTGCCTCTAAAAGATGAGAAGATTGAGGTTTCTTTAGACATTAGTCTTGAGAAGAACTTGTCGTCTTGCTTGATCTGTAAACTTTGGTGGTGCTGGTCTAAGTTGTTGCTTACCATTTTTGGTTTATATGGATTTTGTTGGGTTTTGAGGCTGTGAATGTGATGAAGAAGATGAACAGAGAAAGCAGAACAGAGGACAGAGAAGAGATAGATAGAAGTGTTTGTGTGTTATTAAAGTAGTGATATATATAATGGTTGGAGTTGGAGAGAACGTATCAGTATCAGTATTCAGTATTCAGTATATCTATCTGCTAATGCAGCACCGTTTTGGCGATTATTACATGGATGCGTTGGCTACATGTTTTTGTCCTACTATATTGTAACGCCTGATTATTGGGATATAAAATAAGTTTTTATACTTTAACTTTTAAAATATTTTTATTAAAACTAGATAGTTAAAATATTGTTATTTAATCTAGATAGTTAAAATATTGATTGGTACAAATAAGATTATGATAAATAAATAAAAGAGATAATTTAGATATAGTTACCAGATAAATAAATAAAAGAGATAGTTTAGATATAGTTACAAGACATTATCAAATACATCCACAAAGGTAGGGGTGGCAAATGGTTCAGGAACCGCGATTCAAAGCTGATCATCTGTTTATGAACTAGCGGTTTAACTGCGAAACTGGTCCATTAGGACTGCAAACCGGCGTGACCGCAAACTATTAGGACCGCCAAACCGGCAGGACCGCATAAAAAGTAAACCGGCAGGACCGCAAACCATTAGGATTGCGAAACCACGGTTTATTTGTAAAATACCGCGGTTTATTGGTAAATATTATAAATGTTTTATTTATTTTATAACCAAAATGTTTTATTTAAAAATATTGAGATATTGCATATTATTATAGAATTATTATTACATTTTGGTTAAAATTAATTTATTTTGGTTATTAATATTTTAAGTGTTGTAATTATTATATTGTCCAAAATTTTAAATATTACTTATGTTATTATCACATTTTGAATATTATTATTATGTTTTTAGATCTAATATTAGTAGTGTTGATTTTAATATTACAAACCAAAACTATATCTTATCATGTTAAAATATTACAAATTCTATGTTCATAATTTTAATATTACATTTTGATTACTATTGTGATTTGGTTTTAAATATTACAAGTGTTTGTTATTATTTTTTAAACCAAAATCAGATCTTATGAAGTTATAAGTATTTCATAATACAGTTGTTGTTATTATAATAAAAGGTAAAGTTATTTTTGGATAATTTAGCCGTTCACAGTTTATACTCTTGCGGGCGAGGAGTTGTACAAATGTTTTCAAATTACAATACAAAATAGTAAATAATTATTACAAACATCATTCATCTCCAGCTTCGTCTTCTTCGTAAGTAAAATCTTCGTCTTCGTCCTCACTTGATTCACCTTCAGCTTCGTTTTCTTGTTCAAGTGTATCTTCGTAATCATCCGGATAATCTTCAAAGATGTCGTCTATGTTCACTTCGTCTCTAAACTCTCTGTCTTGCATCCTTTTATCCGCCGCTGTCCAATCCTTAACTGCCACAAGCACTCCAAGTGTTTTGCCCGTCAATCTTGTTCTCTTAGTCGTGTATTGCAACCTCGCTTGGCTGAAAGCACACTCACTTGCAACTGTAGACATAGGTATAGCATAAATATCTTTAACAATCCTGCAAAGAATAGGAAACTCTTCAGTTTTGGTACCCCACCATCTTATGATATCTTCAATACCTTGGTTTGAATAATTTGTAAAATCAAACCTAGTGCTCAAATATCTAGACAACTCATTATCAGATTGAGGGGTTTCTGTAAATTCATTGCTTCGTAACATTGCCAATTGAGCATAGTTAGTAGAACGTCTCCCTCTCCCCCTATTGTTACTACTCCTTACATTTGTACATGTATTTGATCTATATCTTGCAGCATACTTATCATAGATATTATACAAATATTCATATATACCGGTAATATACCCTTCAGGGCCAACTGGTTCCTTCGGTGGTTTAGTTATAGAAAACCGTACAGATTGATAAAAGCATCTAACTAGCAATTCAAATTTATCTTTTCGTGAAAAATGATCTAAAAGGCAAGCAAATGAATAACTACCAGGGATTGGATGAAAATACTTTGTGAACTTATATTCCATTCCGGGCACCATGTCTACGCATACATAATTTGATCTAAATTCATTCATATGCATGGCAAGATTAGTAATCGTGAAAAGGGCCAAATGAGCATTAGGTTGATTTTGTGAAGAAAAGGTTAGAGTGTTTTCCTTAAAAAGTCTTAAAAATCTTAACATGTGTGCACAATATGTCCAATGTTCGGTTTCAATTGGTGTTTCACGATAAGATGCATTATAAAGCGTCATAATCTCTTCTTTAAAAACATGCGCACGTGCATGCATTGTGTAAGTAGAATTCCATCTAGTTTCGACATCTAATATAAGTTTCTTATATTTTTTCCCATTTGAAGTAACAAGTGTTTTAAAAGCTCTTTTTTTAGCAGCGGATGTCGAGCAAAATAGGACCCCATTTTTTATAGGGGCAATACAATCACCGAGAACCTTACGTATTCCATCTTTCGCAATTAATTGAAGTACGTGGCATAAACATTTGGTGTGAAACAATTTTGGAAAAGGGGGATTGCAATCTTCTATAAGCAATTTTATAGCAGTAATATTAGAAGATGCATTATCCAACGAAATAGACATAATCTTGTTTTTAATGCCATAAACATTCATGCATTCAATCATACTCTTCCTAATTATTTGTGCGTTATGCTTCCCAATTGATTCAAACCATATAATTCTCCTTTGGAGGACCCATTCGGCATCTATCCAATGAAGGGTAACACATACCATATCAAAATCAGTAAAAGTAGCTATGTCACTAGTAATCGAAACATTCCATGGCAAAGTCAGCATAGTTTGAATAATGCCTTTTTTCTTTTTAAATAATATTTAAGGGTTTACCCCAGCTTGCATCCAATTTTCGTATCTCCAAGAATCCCCAAAACTAAATGGTTGTAAACTACCGACTGCATAAATCATTGTTTCTTCCCTATACGTATCGTGATTAAACTCAAAAGGAAGACCTGTTTGAGGGTTCATGCAAACATTAGTTGGGTTAGGTTTTGTAGGATCATATACTTCATGTTTCAATAAATGTTTTACCATAGTGCTAGTGCCCATATTTCTATTTCCACTTACGTGAAGATAACATTTTTTTCACACGTTACAAATACTAGAATAACCATCTTTTGATGGAGTATAATGTTTCCAAATCCAAGATGTTTTCTTACGAGATCTCGACCCAGCACTAGTACTTCCACCACCACTTTCTTGGGAGGAGAGTGTGTCAACGTGAGGGAAGTCTGTAGAAAATTCCTCTATGGTATTGAGATCCACATTAGAGGGTGGGTTTACCCTAGTATTTCTACGTTTTGAATTCATTTTAAAACTAATAACAGTTTTTTTTTAAATATGCAATAAAATACTAATGGGAACTAATTAATATTGCAAATAATAAAATCTAAATTTAGACTAATAACAAGATAGAACAACTAAATTCAGACTAATAACAACTAAGAAACAATTTGCGGAAAAACAAAAATCAAACAATTTCGAAAGTAGAAGTAGAATATGTAAAATAAGTAATTATAGTTTTCTAGAATTTTTCGAACAAGTAGATAGATTTAGAGAGAAGTAGAGAGTTGTTTGAGAGGTGTGAGTATTGAGTTGGGGAGACCAAAAAAAAAACGAAAAATCAAAAAATAAATAAATTTCCGGACCATCCGGATCAATGTCCGGACGCCCGGACAGAGAATTCGGACCATCTCCGGATGCCCCGGATGAGGTAACGGCTAGTTGAAATTTAACTAGTCGTTGCTATTTCAAAGGTGCGGACCATCCGGACGCCTGGCCGGATGGTCCGCACGATGACGTCATCCATGACGTCATCTAACGGCTCCTTTGAAAAACAAAAAAAATCATATAAATACTACCTATTTCCTACTCTATTTTTCACACAACTTCAAATCTATCCCCTCTCTCCACTACAAATCTATCTCCTCTCTACTACAAATATTTCTCTTCTCCACTACAAATCCATCTCTTATCCACTACAAATCTATCTCTTCCCCACTACAAACCTATCTCTTCTCTACTACAAATCTATCTCTTCTCCACTACACTAAACTTCTCTAAATTATTTTTATAATTTTCAAAACCTATTTTAAATTTCAGGTTTCGCTAAATGTCTTCGAAAAGATCAAAGCAAGCCCGTCAAGGTGGAGAAGCTTAATCAACCTCGAGACGAATGAGAGAGATGAAAGATTTGCTGTATCAAGAGATGGAAGTAACAGAGAGCGCGACTATCGAACATCGCGGCGAAGGGGAGCTTCGCATCCGTAGTCCGGAAGGAGGACGAGGTGTAACCAAAATTTGGTCGGGTATGCATTTGGACTATGATGAACTGATCCAAATAGAGGGTATGCAAAAAACTTTCAAACTTATTGAACCTAATAATGGCCTAGGTTGGATGACACTAGCTAGATTCAAATGTGATTGGTATCTAGAACTAGTACGCAAGTTTTATGCCACCGCACAATTGATTGAGAATGATCCAAATGGTAGAGGTTTAGAAATGAATTGTTTGGTTGATGGTAAACCCTATAGTTTTTTTAAAACTGATTTCCAAGAACTTTTTTTCGTTCTAACCCATGATATGTATACCGGTAATAAATTACCTTCCTTTAGTTATCGCCATTCGATCTGGGATGTTGATTGGCCTATGTCTTACGAAGAAGCAGTAGAGCTTCTTACTTGTCATGGTGCAGAAGCTCCGAAAATTAGCGGTAAATTTCAAGCCATGCGGGGTAATTTGGATGTTAATGGGAAATTAGCTTTGAAATTGGTAAATAGTATATTTCTTCCCCCTAGTAACAATGATTCGCAGCTTTCATATATTCAAACATTTGTTACTTCTTTTATCGTCCGAAATCAGGGAATAATTAGTTTACCTAGCTTGATGATTCGAAATATGGCTACGAGGTGTGGTACGGATAAACTACCTTATGGGATGATAGTGAGTTACTTACTTGTTTCGAAAGGAGCTGATGTGAGTATGTACACTCCGATGAAGGTGAGGCCGACTAGTGTTATAGGTAGAAACTCTTTGCGTTTGCAGGAAATATACTCTTGGGATGAAGAGTTGATTTCGAAATTGGAAGCATGGAACCACCATAGACCCGAATTGAATCAGATATGGACTGCGAACGGTCTTACAAAACCGCCAAATCCACCTACTCAGTATCGAGTTCAGGCTCAAGCGCCTTTCGATCCAAATGTTGGTGGTTCTTCTGGAGTACTGCCACAAGAAAGACGAATCGATCGCGAATTTGCTGAGGTTTCGCATCAGCAGCATATGGATTATATGCAATTTGCGCATACTCAACAAAAGGAATGGCATGATGATTTTACAAAATGGCAAAGTGAATTTCAAAATTGGCAGGGGGGGTAAATGACCAGCTTAGCCAGATACAACAGTGGCAAGTAAGGGTGAATGATCAACTTGGTCACCTCCAGCAGTGGCATGGTCAATATGAGCAGTGGCATGGTCAATACGAGCAATGGTATCATAGACAAAATCAATGGAATGAGCGATTTGCAAACTCTCAAGCCGAACAGTCGGAGTATATGCGACAGATGATGGAGAACATGCATTTGCAAGGCCCACCACCTAACAACAACAGTAACGATGAAGCTCCTTAGTTTTTTGCATTTGATTGTCATTATCGTTGTAATGTTTTTCTTTTTTATTTGATTGAACAACTATGTTACTTGTTTGGTTTATATTTTTAATGAATTGTTTGTTTTGCTTCTATTTTTTATTAAATGTTATATAAATCACTTTCGCTTTCAATTTTTATATTGTTCTTTACAACTTACAAGTAATTTATGTTTATGCATATAGACTTCTAATATTGAATAGTTCGAAAATACAATAAACTATATAATTCATCTAACCATAAACACTTCAAACTTGAAAGAATCTAAAGAATCACCTAATGATTTAAAATTAGAATACAATTATATGTCTAATAGGTATATATTATTTAATATGTACATAACATTACATATAACATCTTAAATATCTAGTATGTTCAAACAATATACAAATCATTTTACAATAATATTGTTTACGATATCTTGTTTAAGACAATCAATTTTTTTTATATTTTTACAATTATTGAAGTTGTAATCAAAATACAAATAGATGTATATATTTTATTTAATATCTACTTAATATTAAATAAAATATCTTAAATACATAAATATAATCAAATATATCAAAATCAAATTATAATTTTTTTTAATGTAATTGCGTGATTATAAAATTTCGATTAAAATGATAACATATTTAAATTAAAATACATGAAATAGCACAATTAACTCGTGTATATGGTACATATCTCAATTATTGAAATGAGATTCAATTAACACTTACAAATTAATTTTGAATAACATTATAAAATATTCTGATAAACAGTTCTTAAATGGTTTGTCTGGTGGTTTGAACTGGCGGTTTAACTGCGAAACTGGCCCATTGGGACTGCAAACCGGCAAAACGGCAAACTGGCAAGACCGCGGAATAAACCGACAGAACCACAAACTGGCAAAACCGCAACCCGTCAGGACCGCAAACCGTGGTTCTGATTTAAACGGTTCCGATGGTTCGCAAACCGTTTGCCACCCCTAGACAGAGGCAAAAATATCGACAGAAGCTGAAAACAGATAGTCAAAAGCAGGAACTACACAAAAGTTAAAAGGATGTGAGCACAAAAACTGTCTTATCATGGTGTCATCAACAATCGCCACATAAAAAAGTCAAAAGGTGTCAATCCTTGAGGCAGAGCTAAAATTCTTAAGTTCCGACGGAAGTTTTAGGAGGAAAGCCAAGATTCGGGAACATAATACAACACTAGCAAAGTGACAAAAGCATAAACTTTATTAAAATTTTGAGTGAAGTGAGATCAGAAAAAGTTTTTCAAAAGTCAATTGTAGCTTTCACCAAGAAATGAAAAAGAAAATTGCAATAACAAACAATAAGTTAGAAACAGAACACAAACGATTTGGGTTCAACAAATCTAAATCGTAAATCAAACAACATACCGACCGAAATCAGCGAGACGAAAATATGAATAGTGCCAAAAGGATATGGATATTTTTCAAAACGATCATAATAAATAATTGTGCTAAAACAACAATGAAAAATATATCATTACTTATAAAGATTGGTGAAAAATCAAAAATTATAATCGATATTTTAATTTTAAATATCTATTTTTTTATTTTATTTTTATAAAAAACTGTAAATTATATATGAAAAAATGCTTACATAGGAAGCTTAAGGTACCGAAATAATCTTAACACTGAAAGATAGGGGACAACATTATTAATCATTCTCTAGAAAAGTAAATAAAAAAACTGAGTGAAACGAGCCAATGGATTTTGGAACGGGTGAAGTGGTAATAGAGATCGGTGATAACATGGTGGGTCACCGCTGAGCTAAGGAATTGCGTATTCTTAAAGATTATGGCGTTTTCTTTGATCCAAATGCAGTAGATTGTTGAACAAAAATCCGAGCGTCATAGGTGGCCAAGGCTATTGGAAGAGGGGGAGCAGGAGCTAGTTGCCGCAAGCGATATCGGCAAGGTGGAGGGTGATGAAGGGATGTTTAATTTTCTAATTATGGCCTTTTAGATGGAGGAGAAAAATAGACAATTGACAAGGATGTGATCCAAGTCTTCAGGGGTGGTCTGGTAGAGGACACAATCAGGTGGAGAATCGATGCCCCAAATGATAAGCTTGCCGCGGGTGGTAAACTTATTGTCAATGGCCATCTATGTGATGAATGAGTGTCTTGGGATACTGTATTTGTTCCAGACAAGTGATGCCCGAACGACTTTGTGTCTAGAAGGTCGAAGGGCTTCGTAAGTGCTGATGATGGTAAAGGGCGAGAATGAATTGGGATCCAAAGAAAAAAGTTGTCTGTATCCGTAACTAGAGGGAGGGCAGCAATAACATCTCGAATTTCCAAGAGGTGAGGCTGGTGAAGCTTACGGCTCGTCCTGACGTAAGGAGGCCATATCCATCTCTCGTTGCTCTGAAGGTCTGAAACTCATGATATGTTTCGCATGCGAGCTACGTTGATGATGCCAGGGAAGAGCCAAAAGTCATGCCATCTAGAGGTAGAAGCGTCATTCGCAACGACCATCTTATAAAGTTTGGTGGCAAGGTATCTGACTAGGAGTGAGCCTTCGCTGAAACCAAGTATGTCTAAGATGCCAATTTTAGTGGCATCTGAGACCCCCGAGAGAAAGACTTGGCTCGTGGTCGGATTGAGCTGGATTTTAAAGAGGAGGTCGAATTCATTAAGGCCTTCATTGATAAGCTTGATTGAGGATGTATTCGCGCAACATAAGTTCATGAGATCGTCCGTAAAGCATCGATTGATGATCTTGAGGTTGTGTCATTTCCAGTGGAAACCGAGAGAAGGGTCTTGACTTTTTTCACGAAGAATACTAGAGAGAACTTGTATGACTATGAAAAAAAGATACGGGGATAAAGGGTCTCACCGGCGAAGGCCCATAGATCCCTGAAAGGTACTGGTGGAGGTACCATTATTACAACCCGCGAATGAGGGGGTAGTAATGCATTGGATGGTCCAATTGATCATCTTAGAAAGGAAACCCATAACGAAAAGTACGTCCATGATCAATCTCCAGCGAACATTATCGAAGGATTTCATAAGATCAATCTTGATGGTACATCTGGGGCCTTTGTATTGGTGTGATAGTCATGCATAAGATCTTGGGTAAGCAGAATGTTATCAGTTATAGAACGACCATGCCAAGGGCCGATTGGGAAGAGTCGATCAAAGAGGGAATGATGGCTTTGATTCTGTTTGCAAGGATTTTGGAGATGATCTTATTGATGATATTGCAGCAGGAAATGAGTCTAAAGTCCGAGGGGGTTGAGCGAGATTCATTTTTGGGGACAAGGGCGATAAGATTTTGATTCCATCATGGGTTCATTTTTATTTTGCAGAAGAAATGCTTGATTGCATTGCAGATGTCAGGCCCAACAAAATTTAAAGAAGCCAGTATTTTAACCATCAAGAACATGGGCCTTATCACCATCTATGTCAAATCAAGATTTTTTATATCATCATCCATGATAGGCTTAATTATGTTGGTTTTATCAACCGGGGGAAATCGAAGAGCCAATGAGGCCCATAATTCTATCTATGCCAGGGTAATTTCTTGGGCTGGGGTTACCTAGAAGGTCCGAAAAGTGAGTCAGGAAGGTGGCCAAAATTTAGAGCTGGAAGACCCATCAGGATTGGTAATAGAGACAATTTTGTTATGGGCCCTACGGGTTTCGGTGTTGTTGTGGAAGAATTTGAAGTTCTTATCTCCCAATTTTAACCAAGTCTTCCTAAAATTCTGCTTGAAGAAATATTCCTCCACGCGCTAAAATATATGTACGTTTTTCAGCCTTGTGCTCTCGAGAGTTGTGCGTGTTGCAAAGGGGATTGGAGGCCATGTTAATTCGGGTTTGGGCTAAGACAGCTTGAGCCTCCTCAACCCTCTGGTGATATTACTGAATTCACTCTTATTGAGGGAGGAGAGGGAAACGACAAGTTGGGCTAGATTTTTAGAAACAATATTCATGGGATCATACCTGCAAGAAGGGTTCGAGTTTTTAGTAATCAAATTCTGAAAGCTAGGGTGAAACCGCCACATATTAAAAAAATATTGAACGGTTTGTGGTTAGTGATAAACGGAACAGTGAGATAAAGAATAATTGGGGTGTGATCAGATATTCCGCAAAGGTCAAAATGGGAAAACAATTGGGAAAAGTATCCTCCTAAAGCCCATTGACCAGGGATCTATCATTCCTAGATGAGATGAGGTTGTCAATTTGGTGATTTAACCAAGAGTATTGAAACCGTGTGGATCTTAGGTCACCAAAGCCACAGATGCGACAACAATCATTTAATGAGGAGATAAAACTGTTCCAACGGTTTTCATTGTTGGATCATTCAGATGAGTTGCCAAACGCATTGAAATCCCCAATGATAATCTGAGGCTTATAGGAGTTGGTTTGGGCAAGGGTGGCTATATCCCTCGAAAGAGGTTGACGTTCCATCGGCTCGTTAAAGCCATAATTAGAGTGAGCTTTAGAGTTTGGTTTTTTTGCGGTCTAAGTGATATCACAATCCATTATTTGGGGGCGAAGTGAAACCCAAGATAATGGAGCACACGTTTGAGTTCCAGGCAATCCAAATCCTATAGTAACTATGGCTTTCTTGGTTTGTTTTAAAGAGCCACCACGGTAACATGGTTTTCATAATGTGGTCAACGTTTTTTGTATTTACTTTAGTTTCCAGCAGGCAAATGACATTTATACTATTCGCAAAAATAAAGTCACAAACAATCATTTTACAAAACTTTGAAACTTAAAAAATCTTGTAATTAAAATTAAATGAATAATTTTATAATAATCAAATATTAATATATTATAAACAGAATATAAATTAACCGATGAATTCAGCAAACATAACAGGTTATCAGCTAAATTTTATAAAATTTAACCAATTATCATATTTTTAAATTATTATTTATATATTAAAAAAATTATTTAAATTATTATTTTGCTCACAACAAAAACAAATAAACATGTTTTAGCTTGAAACTTAAATTTTTATAAATATTTAAATATTTTTTATAATTTTGATAAAAACATAAATACAAATTTGGTATTATAAATTTGGATAGTACATTTTTAATTAAATTAGTTATTAAATCATTAAAACTATAAAAAAAAATTAAAATTTAAAAAAAATCACATATTTACTGGTAAAGTTAAATGACATATTTACGTAATAAAAAAATTGATGTTAGTTTGTTCTAGAATGATGGGTGAGAGAAGTTCAAACTAGACCAACAATATCAAATGTGGACAGATAGAACAAATGAGACATGAATATTTGGTTTTCATCACCAAACCTCCAAAAAAGCACATAAAAGCATCGAAGAGTTTGAGAGGCAGTTGCGTTTACTTTCTAGCGTTACGATCGGAAATCCATAATAGAATAAAGATTATACTGTTTTACATTTCAATTCGCCATCTTTTAAACGCATACCATTTGTTCTCCGCACCACTCCACGAGGCAAAGGTTGTATTTCACCGTACTAGATACATTTGTTTATGTTATCATAAAAACTGATTTTCGATCAAAATGCAGACCCAATTCCAATCTACAGTCAAACGAAGTGGTGTTATATAAACAATGAACTAAATAAAAACGAATCAAGTATTAATGACTAAACCAAATAGGATAAGGGTAGAAAGAAATATTTAATAGATAGAAAGAATATGCATGCATGGTGCTTGGTCTGTGAACCATTGATGCAACTGCTTCACGCTAATAGTGCACAACCTAAGCATTATTGGTTTTGTATCGATGCATCGATGTTACGCAACACATACATCATTAATGCATCATTTCTATGTTATTTTGGCGAGCAAGACCAACCCAAAAACTCTTAAAATCCTCAACAAAACTCAAAACTCATAAAGTCTAACCCATAAGTTCATCTTCCTGGAAAAAAATAACATCAATAAACAATTATACGCTATGTACTAACAATTATTGATGTAAATTTAATTTAAAAAAATAAGCAAAAAAATTAAGAACAAACAAAAAGGTCCATAAAAATTTATTTTGGAGATGGTAAAAACATATCGAATTTCTTCACTAAGCCATCATGAATATGAGAGAGGGTGTTAACATATATTTGTTTGATATTATGTTTATATCACGTCGTTATTATTTTACATTACGACTGGTATAGCTATCTATATAAAGAGATCTTTATACAATTATAATTATTATATTTATCTTTCGAAATTATAATAAAACTCTAGTCGTTTTTTTGTTTATTATTTTCTATAGTAGTGTGATAGTCAAAATGTGGTTGTCAGATTTGATTGTTGGATTCAAAATTAAAAAAGATCAATAAAAATAAGAATGAAATAAATAAAAAAAGTATTTTATGACATGGTTATAAAAAAACAAAAGTATCTTTATATAATTTAATAAAAATATATTTGTTAATACATAAAATAAAATATAAAATATTTATATAGATATTTAAATGGACGGAGTTATATCACATTCGAGTGAAACTAAGGCTTCTAAGATTCAAGGATTAAATTCGAGAGCATTAGAGAGGAGAGGACCAAATGTTTGAAAAGAGAAGCCAAAAAAACAGATGAAGGAAGATGAATCATTTGCAACCAGAATTCTTCAATTCACCCAATCAGGTGAGAAAATAAGAGCTTTGGCATCAATGGGAAGATAGAATGAAGGCATGAGAAGGTTTATTGGATAATGGTGAGTCATATTGAATGTCTCTGATTACTCTCATTTTTATGTTGTCCAGAATAATGACTGTTTGAATGGGATTAGAGATTTGATTAGGATAGAGGTCAATATTTTTCTTGCATTTCATAGTCCACTTGGCAAGCCAGTCAGCTTCCAAGTTTTGCTCCCTAAAAATGTGTGTAATTGTAGTGTTGGTAGTGAAGAGACTTTTGCAACAGTCTATGATAGTAATAAAGAACCATGGAGAACTATGATTAGCTATCATAACATTTAGGATTTTAGAATATGTTTCCACTTCAATATTATGAATTTTAAGTTTATTACATAAAAGGAGACCATCTAGCAAAACTAGACATTCAACATATATATGGTTTTGTTTTCCGTAAAGATAGGATTTGGCTACAATTAAGTCACCTTTAGAATTTCTAAGAATGACCCATCCCGATGTTTCTCCATTTGAAAAACAGGAGGTATTAATGTTAAGTCTAAAGTATGGATCTTTACGGAAGTACCAGCTGGCAGCAGCCATCTTTCTAGGAAACTTTAAATGGTTGAAACAGTTTAAAGCATAGGCTAAGTCATTGTCATTAGACCAATGGTTTCTCTTAATAAGATTGGCTTGGTCTAAGTTAATGATAATAGTGTTGATTTGGATAATGATAGATTGAATAATTACAATAAGGTGATCATGCTTTATCTTGTTTCTGAAATGCTAGATAGACCAAGTAATAATAACATGAATAATTATTCTAATATGAATATTAGTAGGAGAGGAATCAAACCAAATTGTGACTATGTGGTTTATAGTCATATAGTTACCCAGCTTTAGGTTGAAGAGCCCATCATAATAGTTCCAAACCTTCCAAATAGGATTACAACTAACAAAAACATGGTTTATTGTTTTATAGTTGTTGCAGTATTGGAATTTAGATGCCAATTGAACATTTATGGTTTGAAGTATAGAATCTATAGGGAGCCAATTATGAAAAATTATCCAAATAATAAAGGAACACTTATTTGGAGTAATATGATTCCAAATCCATTTATATAAAGTAGATTTACACATTCTGTTTCTTAGAGAATCTCAAGTATCTTTGGTATGGAAATTACCATCACCAGATAAGGTGAGAAGAGTCATTAACATTTTCTTTAATAGTAAGATATCTGATAATTGATATATTAATATAGCTTTACGAAGTATATAACGTTGTATATGATAGTAGGAAATAGATTGGAGGGAAGATTGAATGAGAGTGAATCTGACTCTAAAAGAGAGAAGATGATGACTCCAATCCTGAGTCTTGTGTCTGATTTTGGTGATGAGCTCCTCAAAATTTGATGACTTTGACCTGTTATTAATGATGATGCCAATTTACTTTATAGGATGTTTTTTGATGATGAATCCACTCTTATTCTTTATTGTAGAGAGTCTGGTTGTAAATATTATTGATGAAGCAATATTACCAGATTTGGCTTGATTAATAGTCTGACCAGAAAACTTTTGATATTTTTGCAAGGTTGCTTGAAGGGTGGTGAGGCTAGAAATGGATCCATTGGTGAAGATAGAGATGTCATCTGCAAAAGCAAAGCAAGGAATCAAGGTATTACCTGCATTCTTAAACCTCTTAGAGAGTTCCATAGCTTAGCCCTTAGAAACCTGTTGCATTTAGCATGGACTATAGTAGTTAGTATATGTTTATTAAGAGGCAGATAAATGACCTAAAGATCGACAAGTTTGTCCTGATTAAGGAGGATCTGAACATCATTGTCTTGTCTCCACATGATCTATATTTTACTTGAGATATTGGAGAGGGAGTGTTGAAAACCAAAAAGCTTAGTAGTAGTAGTTATTAGATGATCCCCAAGCATATGCTCTTGAATAACAATAAAGTTGATTTTCTTAGACTTGTAAACATATTTAAGTCTCATTATAGTTGGATTATTACCAATGCATTTTACATTCTAACATAAAAGGTTGACAGTCATTTGAAAGATCCAGAAGAAGATATGGCAACCTCTGGAAATTGCAATGCTTTTGTAGCATTTTGTCTGATTTGTTGTTTGTAAACTTGGTTTGAGTCTTTTGCATGAGAAAATGTAGTATAAGGGAGGCTACATGATGTTCTAACTTTTGGAGACGAAGGGTCAATAATATCAAGGCAACAATGAAGTTATAAATACCGATTCTAGTATTAAGGATAATAATAGGTTTATTGATGGTAGGACTATGGATATGAGGAATGGAGAAGTGGCTCAGATGGGATGGATTTGAGGTAAGAGTGGGATTATAGCTAAGACTTTAATTTTGGGTATGTTCAGAAGTTTGAATTGGTGGTTTAATTTGTAGGCCAGAAGAGACTTGACGGTTAGAGGTGTCTTGAGTAGATGATGGATCAGATGATGTCTGAAAAATGATAGACTTGAGCTTGATATGAAGGTTGAGGGAGAAAATGTAAGACAAGTTTAGATAGTTCTCTGCATTCTGATTGATTATGGCCTAGATGCCAACAATGAGAACACTATGAAGGTCTAAGACGATAGACCACAGGTTGCCAAAAACTATTTTTAGTGCCAAAACTAATCCAAATCTTGGATATTGGTGATGTTGTAGAGTCTGTCTCCACCCAAGCCATACATGAGTTGTAGATTGCTCTATTTTTTTTAGAAATTCAGGTCTGAAGATGATTGCCTATATTTTTAGCCAAACTATATAGGTAACAAGTTTAGGGAAGGTTATCTAGGTTGGGGTGATATGAGATTTTTTTTTGGGTTGAAAGATGTAGATCATTTTAGGATCCTCATTGAAGATTGGGCAACAATCCACACATTTCTTCTCCATATATTTGTGACATCCTCAAGAAGATCAATTTCGATCTTTAAGTGTCTGCTACCCTAAAAGGCAAGACTAACCTTACCTTTGCATTTTAGAGAATTAAGTTTTTTTTAATGTCTGTCATCTTGGGTCTTCCTTGAGCAAATTTACCAACAAGAGTGTGTTTGTCTTGCTGAATGAGATCTTGTTTATCTTGAGATGAGAACATAACCGCAAACTGATCTCCTTCAATTATTATAACATGATCTTGAAGGTGTTTGGGTTTTTGGTTAAACTTTTCTGCATATGTTGTATTTACTGGTTGATGAAGATTGGAGGATTCAAAAGTTCGGTTGAATCTCAGATAGGAAGGATGAGGGAGAAAATGTAAGACAAGTTTAGATAGTTCTCTGCATTCTGATTGATTATGGCCCAGATGCCAACAATAAGAAAAGTATGAAGGTCTAGGACGATAGATCACAGGTTACCAAAAACCATTTTTAGTGCCAAAACTAATCCAAATCTTGGATATTGGTGTTGTTGTAGAGTCTGTCTCCACCCAATCCATACATGAGTTGTAGATTGCTCTATTGTTTTTTTGAGGAATCTAGGTCTGAAGATGATTGCCTATAGTTTTAGCCAAACTATATAGGTATGAAGTTTAGGGAAGGTTATCCAGGTTGGGGTGATATGAGATTTTTTTTAGGGTTGAAAGATGTAGATCATTTTAAGATTCTCATTGAAGATTAGGAAACAGTCCACACGTTTCTTCTCCATATATTTGTGACATCCTTAAGAAGATAAATTTAGATCATTAAGTGTCTGCTACCCTAAAATGAAAGACTAACCTTACCTTTGCATTTTAGAGAATTAAGTTTTTTTAATGTCTGTCATCTTGGGTCTTCCTTGAGCAAATTTACCAATAAAAGTACGTTTGTTTTGTTGAATGAGATCTTGTTTATCTTGAGATGAGAACATAACCGTTAACTGATCTCCTTCAATTATTATAACATGATCTTGAAGGTGTTTGGATTTTTGCTTAAACATTTCTGCATATGTTGTATTTGCTGGTTGATGAAGATTGGAGGATCAAAAGTTGGGTTGAATCTCAGATTGGGATATTAGACTGATGATGGTAACATCTTTGGCTGATGGAGAGACGAAAAAATCATGAGAGTTTGATGACGAAAGATCAAGGCTTTGGGGTGACGCATTCCTTTGAAGACGTGAGCAGCCTGAGGAGGGCTGGATGGAGGAGGCGAATAAGCTATATAAGATCAAAAGGAAAATTCTCTCTCTTTAGTTGCTCCTCAATTATCGCAAACTATATTTTTTAAGGTTTCGTTTTCCCTTCTTTTGATTTTGGGCTAGACTTCTGCCTTGTTTATTTTGACCTTAAACTTATTGTTTATTAGGTTTCAATTCAATAAAATATTTCTTTTGACCGAAAAAAAAGAAATGTTTTAAGTTGAAAAGAAAACTTAAACGTAAAAATGGAAGCGGGAAACGGAACGTTTAATCACAGAAATGAAAGGAGAAATATTAGTGTAATAGAATTAGAAGGTTCCGTTATTTATGGTCACCGAAGTAAGCATAAAAAAACGACTAATTAACTATAAAAATTTAGTATAGATGTCGGGACGGATCGTAAACTCTAGCTATTGCGTTAGATTTAATTTCACATATATCTCGGTCTTACTATGACTAATCATTGTATGCTCTCTCCATCAGAAATTGTCATCGCTTGATCTTTCACCCGGCCATCGAAACCGAGACAGAAGATAATTATTTTGATACTCTTTTTGACACCATCATGCCTTCCGTCATTGCTGTTGCGGATCAAATCCTATATATGCCCAATCAAACCTTCATTTAAGACGACAAAAAAATACCGATAAAAATCTATCAAAAAAATTCCAACATAAAATGTCTAAAGACTAAGACACAGCAGCTTCTTCCGGTAAAATAAAAGATTCCTTTTCGGATATGTAAGAATTAGTAAATAGAAATCTAGGCTTAAGGGTAGGAGTTCTTAAAAGGTTATAAATTACAACGCAGCAACTACCGAATCTTAAAGGGGTTCCATATATTTATATTGATTATTTCTTTACAGCTTAAAGCTTAGGCTTATTTAGTTCTGATTTTAGGACATATTTCTAGTACTTACGCATCCACCGTATTCAGTCAGATTTTAGACAAAAGAAAAAGGACTCAAGGGTTAACCAAAAGGTTGAGAAAAAAACATTCTAGCTTTATTAGATTTTTCCAATATTATTTTTATTAATTAGCAAACAGTTACGGATAACTATTCCCAACTATTTTAGTCAATTTTAGGACCCTGTCAGAGGCACTTGAAATTGAAGTAATGGGTGGATGGATGGGCCTGCATGTCAACCCTCCATAATATTTATGATGGGCCACCAACGTTATTGCTCCACCGCTTTGAATGAGTACGGAAACATTTGCAAAACATATATTCATCTTTTCAAGTTAAACCGGCGACTGAACCGCTCGATTTCCTTCTTTGTAATCAAAGAAAAAAATTGGTTGCGGAGATGTCGGTGTGATCAATTTCAATATTTTAAAGTCCAAATGCCGTATAGATGTTGTAACGATTAAAAAAGGAAAATATTATTATTAGCTATATTATGCAAATAAATTTGAAACCAAGAAGACAATAATAGATAGATAAAAAAGATTTAAATTTTAACTTTCTGATTTGTTTATATTTTATTTCTATATAAAATACGGTTAAGCGAAATATTACTATAAACCTTAAGATAAGAAATTAGTTTATAATTTGGTGTTATTACTTAGTGATTAAACTAAAAAATAACTTCTGAAAATAAATAAAATTTTATACTTATATGTTTTAAAACTTATTTTATTTAAAAATAATATTTAGATTAAGGTTCAGTATCAAAAGCAATACTATTATCTATTTATTATCCATATTTTCACGTATATTTTAGAAATGTTCATTTCGCTCAAATGTCCTGCTAAGGAGTTTCATGGGCTATCAGTTAAAGGGATTAAGGTGCCAGTGTTTCATCTTGTGAGGTTGGAGGGAAGCAATAGCCTGGAGTCTGTATCTTAAGGGCACAGCTCAAATATGAAAGGTGTGGCTGCTACGAAACACTTTACCAACTAAGATCCGGTAATACTCTAAATAGCTTTAGTTATTTTTGGGTGGAGGAGCCAAGTTTCAAAGGGAAAGTCCAGTTTCTTCTTAGTATTATCATTTTCATCGATTCATTTCACCTAAAATTTGGCCAACCATTCAATTTTTAGGATTCTTCATTTTATGATTTTTTAGAGACGAAACAATGTTACACGAACTCTTACTGGCTCTATTAGGTTACACTGGAGATCTCATAATCGACGAGAAAGAGTACAATTTTTTTTTGGGAATCAACATATCTCTCGATGCTCCTGTCTCTGATGAGCCTACGTTCAAGCTTGCTTTTGATATCTCCTTTATAGAACCCGGCGATAGGTACGTTCACCATTGTGTAATCCAATTTGCATTTCAGTTTAAACGACAAAAGATCGTTGTTGCAGGGAACTAATTGAGAAGATAGTGACTTTAGGGTTTTAGTACAAAGAGCTAGATCGATTTGCGACCAAGTCCCGAAATCTAAGTTGGATTAGGTCGACAAATTTTGATTCTTTAGGAAGAGCCAAAGAGCCTTTGGAAAGCGAAACGGTAAAACCCAATATTTATCGTAGAGCTATTTGCTAATGGCATTATGGAGATATTGTCTGTTTACAAGTCTGTTGTTCTTTTTAAAGCCCGACTCGCCTTTTCCAGAAAGTAACTTGCCGGTGAACTGGATTTTCAGTACGTTTCATCTCAATCTGAATACAAGCCATATGAATTAGTGTTATATATATATATATATATATATATATATATATATATATCAGTATCACCTACCTCTCCTAATTTTGTTTGTAATTCTATTGTTTTTTTAGCAAATAGAACAGTCTCCAACTAGTTTGGACTAGCTTTGAGGTTGTTTTACTTCTTCTTTTTTATTCAAAAACTTGTTTTAACTGAATATTTTTATATTTGTGATGCAATTTTAAGCATTATATAGATCTTGTAGAATATCTTTTGTTTCATAAAGAAAAATAGGAATAATAAGTACTCAGTTTTACACATCGTAAACCTTTGATAGATAGAAGAAAGTATTTTAGGTTGGATCTATATAATATATCTCTGTTACAACGACAATAATACATTAGTGTAACTTATAAGACATGTTTGATATGACTTTTTTTTATTTAACACTTTTAGCTCCTTAAAAGTGGCACTTTAGCAACTTTTCGTATATCGTTTGTTTTACAAGCTGGCTTATACGTAGGTGTGACTTTACCAATTTACTTTTCCTGAAAGTTACTACTACGTTCATAATTGTCTAAACAACTTGGCCTTGTATTGTATATCACAAATTCTTCCTTTAAATCTATTGAACACGTTTAGTTTTATGATATATGCTAAACCATGCCAACTATGATATATGCTAAATCCGGAAAATTATGATTAATGTTAAACCAGACCAATTATGATTAATGAGAAAGAAGACAAATTATGATAGATGAGAAACCATGCCAATTATGATGGATGGGAAACCATGCCAATTATGATGGATGAGAAACCATGCCAATTATGATAGATGATAAACGAGGCCAATTGTGATAGATGATAAACTATACCAATTATAATAGATGAGAAACCATGCCAATTATGATGGATGAGAAACCATGCCAGTTATAATAGATGAGAAACCATGCCAACTATGATAGATGGGAAACCAGACCAATTATGATAGATGAGAAACCAGACGAGTTATAATAGATGAGACACCATGCCGGTTATGATAGATGAGAAACCATACCAATTATGATAGATGATAAACCATACCAATTATGATAGATGAGAAACTATTCCAGTTATACTAGATGAGAAGCCATGCCAATTATGATAGATGAGAAACCATGCTAATTATGATACAATGACTTCTTAAGCATAAAAACCTTTTCCTTCAAGTTCTAACTTATATGACGAGGTAGTAATACTAAAGTTCCTTCCATTTAAAGTTTTGATATCAATAAATGAACCATCATCATTCAAATCTAAACTCTTAAACGATCTACTATGTTGACCATTGAAGGAATCAGACTGATGTATGCTCTCTTATATTATTTCTTCGTGAAATCAAATCATGAGAGATAACAAGTATAAATGATAAATATTTTTACTTGTGATTTTATTTTGAAATTTGAAAAACACGATTTGGAATTTTATATAAATGATGGTGGGAAAGGCACACACTATTTTGTGTGAAGTATTTTTAGATAGCAAAAGTGTATAGAGAGAAGGTCTCGAAGAAAAGTTGAAGGAAATTTTTGAAGCATTTATATAAATAAATTTTATAAATTAGAAACGTTAGATTAAAGTAGGATATGAATGGATACGGGTTGATGATCATAGAAAACAAGAATTGAGTGCAAAGAGTTTTAGAGTTTTCTCTAGTTTGATAAAAATATAAAATGACTATTTACAATAATGGTACCACTTATTTTTAAAACCAAAGGAGTAAAAAGTTATTAATTTCACAATAACACGAACTTTACCTTTTAAGTAGTCTTTAAGTATAAAATTATTCTTAAAGACTGTGGCAGCCTTGATAAAGTTAAAATTCTCCTACAACGTATATGTCCTTATTCAAGAGGCAAAGATCCTTAACCAAAACTAAGATTCACCAAACGCAATGAGTCGTATTCCCAAGGATGACTATAGAATAATGTTATATTAATAGGAAAACCTAAAATCTACCAAAGTATTATGGCGATCTTGAAATTAGACTATGTTGATCTTAACAAGTAAATGATATGAAGAACTAATGGGAAAGTTTATTTAATGACCTAGAAAAGTAATTAAGTTGATCAATTAAAAATCATGAAAAGTTAAGAGCAAGAAATCACTTAAGTATTATGATGACCCCAATATAAAAGATCATATCCCTTTCTTTTGAAAACAATTTAGTGTAGCAAAGATGGGACTAGACCGCGTAAACTGGTCAAAATAGACAAACAAACAATTGACATGAATACCCATATGCATTCTCAATTGAGATAAATGTATAGAATATGACATGTTAAACAGAAGACTAAAAATCTTTCCCAAAGCTTTCATGATCTCGAAAGAAATCCTCAGTAAAACTAGAATATCTTATGCAGTTAAAAGGTAAAATTATAATGTTTGTCATTAATTCTTTCTTAGAAAATGTCACGTGGATGTGAAAATATGTGTCATTCATTCATATAGTTATGATTAAGGCTAGAAATCTACTATAAATAAGGCATTATACTTATCAATATTAAAAACATGATTGATGATGGAAGACTTTTGGAGTTTTTCAAAAGGAGGAGTAGGAGTAATCCCAGTCGCGTGGATGTTACCAGAAACCAACTAGCAAGTAATAACAAGCAAATACAAGAAATGGCGGAAGAGACGAAAGTCTTAGACAACAAATCAATATTTTAGGTGGAATAATAACATGATTTTAGACTATGATCCAAATAGAAAAATTGTATGTGTTATTGAGTGGGGGAGACCCATTCTCAAAGATCACTAAAACCTTAAGAAAGAGGTATAAATAAGACTTAAAGGTGAAACAACATGGTTAAACATCGACGCACTTATATTGAAACCCATATCCGATTTTAGCATTATCTAATGATGATTTGAGAGGAGTAAAATCACCACACAGTGACACCATACTAATCACGATAGAGTTGGCTGTTAGTAGAAGTCAAACAAGTGATGATAGGTACAATGAGCTTGACCAATATATTATACAAGACTACTTGCAAAAATATAGGAGGTGCTCCAGAGATGATGTCTTCACGGGGTATCTTAAGAGGACTCGTAGGTTCATATGCACCGGTTTTAGGGGAGCTCAATATGGACTTAGTCCTTGGCATGAAGAATTTCAAGAAAAAATCTCAATGTTTATTTATGATAGTAGATGCTTCCTCTTTTTCTAATGTAATCGTGAGAAGTTCATGGTTGGATTAAATGCATGTTCTAGTATTTACAGTTTATAAATGTCTCAAGTTATTGTTCAACGAAAAAGTTTGAGTAATCCCATGGAGCTTCCCTAACTCGCAAGCAACAACAATCAAAAATAAAATTAATGGGTAATCAATCGTCTTTGAAATATATATGATCAATGAAAACCACACCTCCGGCCTAATATAGCATGGAGAAGAAGTACAAAGCATCATAATGGAATGATACAATATATTAGGACTCGACCGAGATATCGCCAAGAAACTAAAGTATAAATTAATTTATCTTTTAGAAAAAAACATAGGTTTGTTTGTCTGCAACACCCATGTGCCACAAATTATCAATCACAAAAAAAATCGGCTCATAAAACAAAATAAGAGGTCCTACTCCCAACAAACAACGAAGTAAAATTTGAAGAGATAGACCAGCTAACTGTAGTAAGTTACATACGAAAATTATAGTACACATTGTGTATAACCAACCCAATGCTATTATAGAATACGAACAACAAGTAAAGCATGTGTATGGACACCAAATATCTAAAAAAAGCATGTCTAGAGGATCTTTTTCCTTATAGAGAATTGATCAACTAATTGATGCTACTTCAAGTAATAAAATGTTGTCCTTTATGAATGCTTATTATGGATAAAATAAATGTATGAAGATGATCCAGAACATGCCACATTCATAACTGAAAAATGGCTTCATTTCTATAAGGTAATATCATTCAGTTTGAAGAATCCAAAATCCATATATCAACAACTCATAAATTATTATTTTTGCAATACAAGTAACCAGAATTTACAACCATACGTTGATGACATATTCACAAGAAAACAATATGATGAGCACTTGGCTGACTTGATCAAAACCTTCTTAAACCTTAGAAGAGTCAACTTGAAACTGAACTCGAAAACGTGTACCTTTGGTGTACGTTTCATAGAAGCCCTAGACTACATGGCTAGTGAGCAAGCCATTGCAGCAGATCTCACCCATGTTTCAAATATGGTTGTACAAGACCCTTCAAGAAACATTAAAGATGTATAAATTCCGATAGATAAATTGGAAGTTCTTAATATATTCATCTCGAAATCATCAGACAAATCCCATTTCCTTTCAAGTATTAAAAAGTGTAAAACATATAACTAGAATACAACATGTGAAATAGATTTCAATAATATTCAGAAGTTCATTGCTTCCTCGAAAATACTAACGAATCCAAATCCATGGGATTCATTTTTCTTATACTTTGCAGTCTCGGACTATGCCATAAGAACCATTATTTATTGAGTGCTGGATTCATATACTTATAACTGAAGAATCTTGCCCTAGAATTGGTAGTAGCAACCAGGAAGATGAGGTCATACTTCTAGGCTCACACAATCAGCTTCTGAATGTTATTCCCCTTAAAAACTATTATGCATAAGCCATATGTTTCTGGAAGGCTGATAGATGGTCAATGAAACTAGGGGAATACGATATTCATTATGAACCAATAATTGTAATCAAAGCTCAAATGCTGACAGATATCCTATTAAAGTTTCAATCTAAGAGACATATTCCTTCAAAGGAATATGTTGAATGTACTTGTATTATACTAGAAGAAACAACCAAACCTCAAGAGTATGAGTCCAAACAACAAGGGAGATCATGATCATATCTATCAAGTTCGGCATCCAAACCTCAAATAATGAAGCAAAGTATGAAGCATACATTGTAGGTGGTTAATCAAGATTTTGGGCAAGTCAAAACCAATAAAACTAATATCATAAATATTTAAAAGAGTTTCAGCGTCAAAAAACCTTTTTGAACAAATGGTATTTGAGAAATTTTCAAGAGGATAAAATGAAGACATTGATGTTTTAACTTCTTTGGCTTGAACAAAAACTGGAGCAAGAGTCATTTTTCCAAAAGAAATCATCTATCAGATTGCCAAAATGTTTATATTTATAGTTTCATCCTCTGATGTCATGATAATAGAAGGATAACAAAAAGAATAGAAAGAATAGAAAACTCATACCAAGAGATACTCAACCTAAGGAAGATTGCATGAAAGCAAAGTGGAGGGGTTTGCATGAATATCTGACACATTATACAAACAGGGTTTAACCAAACCTTTTCTGGGATGTCTAAGCTTAGATGAAGCCTCATTTTCATATAAATATATTCAAGATTGAGAGGTCATTACATATTATGGTTACAAGGCCCTACACAAATTAAATTTCTGTAAGGTTACTCATGGCCCACAATAATGGAGGATGCCAAAAAGAAGCATTGTGAAACTTGCAAACTCTTTTTAACTTCATCCAAGTCGTATTGTATTGTTAGAGACCATATCTAAAACAATTTCATTTGACATATGAGGCCTTGATATTATAGGGACCCTTTCTAAAGCTTCATACTGAAGAAAGTTCTTATTAGTAGTGGTAGACTACTTCTCAAAGTGGATGAATGCAAAACGATAGAAAAAATTACAACAAATAAGGTAGTCAACTTCGTATCATCAAATATCTTCTCTTGTTATTGAATACCAAGGGTCACAAAAATTCACAACAAAACCCAATTTTAAAATGAAAATTCCATATGGTTATGGGGAAAGAAAGGTATAAAATAATTCTTTTATTCTCTTTTTCATCGACAAGATAATAGCCAAGTGGATTTTACCAATAAAACTATATTATAAGGAATTAAAAAATGTTGGAAGGAGCAGCTGTAAATTGCCCTGAATTTTTAGAAGAAGTTATATGGTCTTACAGAACCACTCCAAGAATAACGACAAAAGAAATAACATTTACATTATAGTATGGAACTAAAAACTTGTCATGACCAATACAACTATACTTTTATATAGAATTTATAATTATGAGAAAGAAGAAAACTCATAAGAATGATGAGCCAAACTTGATGTAATAGAAGAAACAATGGTAAAACCCCATCCTCGGTGAGAACATTATAAAACTTTGATGTGCAACATATACAATTTCAAAGTTCAGTTTTAAAATTTTAGGGCAAGGAGAAAAAAGTCTTGAGACTGGTATTTCTTCACATTAAAAATAGTTTCACCAAACTCGCGCCAAATTGGGAAGGTAGAGCGGAATTCCTTCACACTAAAGAAAAGAGCCTCACCAAACTCCCCCAAATTGGGAAGGCCATATCACAATATTGTTGAAAGTAAAAAATGGGAACATATCGGATGTTGGATAAAAAATGAAAGCAATTTCGACATCCATATAACATAGTATCTAAAACTCTACTATCCTCCATAAGCTTTGACATCCAATAGTTTAAGGTAAAGTAAAATAATAGTCATATTTTAAATAAATAAAATAATATATTGAAAGAGTACCTCCAAACCCTAATTCATTTGTCTTTTAGCTAAATCTGAGGTAGATTGCTGAATAAGAACATTTGTCTTGCTTATTAAAGCCTTAAAATGATTAAGCACTTTAGAGATTTGATCGAGGAAATATTTTGAATCTTTGACTGAAGTAGAACCTCCATCCCAACCAACATGAGTAATAACCGGCTTATTCAGTATATTTGCTCAAGATGCATCAACTTTAAGAATATGAAGGCGTATAATTGGAACCAAGGTGAGAACCTCTATAGGAATTTTCTATACAATCTCTTTAGGATACATCATCAAATTTAGAGACATAGGTATTTTCAAGAAAAAACGTTACATCATTTGAAGCCTTTATCTCTATAGCATAAACCATCACATCTTTTGCATCATCCTTAACACTCGACTTCCCATCACTCTCAATGACATCATCCATAGTTTTAGAAGTATCAACAGTCAAACTTACTTTAGCTATAATCATATGTTTTTATCCACTTCAGTTGCATGAACATATATGATGGATTCCGATGCAGTCTTCAGTCTCATAAAAGATAAAAATATCATATTTTCAACAATAAGATTAACCATGATCTCATGTAGGTTATCAACAACTTTAAATATCTTTGCTTGGCTCAAAAGTGTTCGACATACCTCGCATCTATCCTATTATGGCTAAGAACATTCTACATCAACCGGCTAGATTTGATGGTTAGTATACGAGCAGTTTGTTATTTCATAGTAGTGAAGTTTATCCTAAAAAACAACTCCGGTATGAGACTTTTACCTTTTCCAATACAAATAGGGATATTATGCCCATGTCGTGTCCCATTTTCACCAATCATTAATTTTTTTGTACTAACACGAGTCTTCTCATTCATCCAATAAAATCATCCCTCATTATATTATTCCTCAATTGTTGGAAACTTGATTCAGCTAGGTTTTAATGACACCTTTGGGTCAAAAACAGCTACAAAATTTAACTTAACTATAGCAGGGGTCAAAAAAATTACATGAGCATGAAGAGTATATGAAATCTCTTTTTCAGCAACCATATTGGGATTCAACGAATCTTCTTTGGTTTGGGTAACATTTTCATTACTACCATTACCTTTGGCAGACAAATCCTTTAACATCTTCATAGTAGTACCTCTACTACATGTTCTGGGCGTTGTGCTTTTTCTCTAATTTGATTCAATACATTCGACTGCATATTTTAAAATGATAACATGTTTGGTAGTTATCTTTCTACAAAGATAACACTTCATAATATATTTTTACAAGGGAAACCTTAACTTTAGCAATTTTGAAACTTGTACTTTTTATACGGTCTCTTGACGTGAGTTCTTTCTCCATTTTTTATAAACATAGAACCCTTCAATACAAAATATATTGGGCCATAGATCACCCTTTTAAAAATTGTTCATAGACCAACAAAATCTTATAAAAATATTAAAAAATAATTGTCTCATGCACAATTTGAATGTACTAATTCTTTGTATGATCCATTTAAAAGTTTTAATCAAGATTTGACATGTAAAACATATACAAAAAAACATAGAACGAGGATAATATCCTTATATACACAGATATGATAGAATATATGACATGAAGTATAGTGGATTTACCTTTTGGCTTCAAAGTCTGAGAGAAAATTGAAACATCTTGTTTAAACCATAATTCTAATAACTTGATACAGATACGAATTTGCTATTCCAAATCTTATTGCAATCAAGGAGATCAGTCAAGATCTTTGTTGCACCATCAACCCCACATATAACACTGGCATGTAATACCAGGAGATTCTTAATTCTAAATATTTAGCTAAACATTGCTTTCGGAGACGAACAACCGAGTTCATTACTTTTTTAAAATTGGTGCAAAAATATCATTATAAGGAGCATGGTGCCATGATTTTTATTATCTGAATTATTTCCTTCGAGATGAACACTAGGGCTCACACTTTTTTCTCTACCATTTTGTAAAGAAATCAAGCTAGACCAGGATATAATAACTGCAAATTAGAGTTTGTAAATGCAAAAGAAAGGTAAAGCTTAAAGCTTTGGTGAGTAAAGATAAAAAAAAGGCTAAGATAAAGCTTATATATAATTAATGACGAATTGATAAAAAAAATTAAAAATAAAAGAAGATGCTTACTTATAAAAATAGGTAAAAACGAACATAACCTTTTAATTTTTTTAATCAAACGATTTTTAGATGTTTTGTTGATCAGCGATCAAAATTAGTCTGAAATTGAAATTGAGGGCTAATATGCAAGAATCAATAACGAATGCACATTTGAAATTAAGTCTCCACACACACACACACATATACATATACATATACATATACATATATATATACACAAACATGGATGCGTACCCACACATGTATGCATACGCGTACATGCATATACACATGCACACACACATACACACATACGTACATATGTATACATGCATATATATATATATATATATACCCCTTAAATATATGTCAAATTTCACAGTAGTGCTTAAAAATTCTATTATATTTAGCCTTCTCAATTTTATAGCAATTCAAGATCAACTAAGAAACTTTCAATATACATTAGGATGACTAGTTTTCTTCAACACGTATCAAGTTATGATGTTGGTTCGTTTCTAAAAGAATAGAGAATGCATATTTATTTTTCTGGATTTTGTATTAATACAAAATTTTAATTATCTAATAGTTGGAAATGTGAAAAAACTAAAATAATAAATTTTATGAGATTCTAAAATCTAGTTTTAAATGAAAAATATAAGTAAATTAAAAGAAACCTATACAAAACGTTATGATCATTATCGTAAAAGTCGACGAATTTGTCAATAACTATTTTTAAATATGTAGATTTTGCATCAATTTGAAATTTAATATATATTTAGTAAGGATATAAATTTTATGGTTAATAGAATCTGGTCTATCAGGAGTATAAAGCCCATTTGGATGGTCCATTAAGAATCCAAAATATATTTGACCAAAGATATCAAGAATAAGTCCAATATATCGATAACTCTTAAGATATTGTTATTCAAATATATCATTAATTATTGAAAATACGATTAATCAAATATCTTTATTTGAATTAGAATAAGATCTAGTTTGTTATAGATAAGATACGACCTTCATAGATTATAACAAATATTTTATACCTCTAAAAAGAGCTTAACTCAATGAATAAACGATTGAATTCTTAAAAAATTATTAATTTTATTTGATTTATACTTCGTCGATCATATTAGGTCTCACATCTTTATCTGAACATCTACTCAATTATTTAATTCATAAATTTGTAAATTTTATATTGGATTATTGGTGATTAAGGGCTTGGTATACTTCATTTATTATTTTAATTTTGTTCTTGTCTGATATTTTTTTTATTATTAGTTTCAAGCGAGTTTATACTCATTACTTTAGAAAACGTGAATGATTTGAACATATTGCAATGGTGCTCTATAAATCTAGTTTTAAATACAAAATTATAAACAAAAAATATCAATAAAGCGTTATGTTTTAAACCATCGTCTAAACATTAAGGAATGCAAAACATATTTTTTGAAACGTGACTAAAATATATGTTTTTTAAAATTGAATATTAAAATAAAAATTTTACTGTGATTTTGTAATTAAATTAAAATGTGTATTTTTGAAATTTAATTACACTTTAATAAAAGGGTTGAAGTATATACATGTATAATTTGAATTTTATAAAAATATACATTTCCACCTCATAAATGGGTTAAAGTGTATACATTTAAAATAATTTTTTTAAACAATACACTTTCATTTTGTAAAAGGATTGAATTACATATTTTTTTAAATTAAGTTTTGAAAAATGTATGCATGTCAACTTATAAAAGAGCTCAAATGTATAATTTTTCAAAAATAATATATTCTTCTACTTTCTAAATAAATTTTAGTGTGCAGTCTTCGAAATTTTACTGTATAATCGATGTTTAAATTGAATTATGGGAGGTTTCATTTTGTAAAAGAGTGGAAATGCATATATTTTTAAGTTGAATTTAAACAATTATACATTGTCATTTTTTTTGAAATGGATTAAGTGTATACATCTTGAAATTTGAAAAGCTATACACTTTCACCTTATAAATTGATTGGAGTGTATATTTTTTCAAAATTAATTTTTAAAAATGATATATAAGGTCACTTTGTAAAAAGACTATGGTGCATGCTTTTTAAAAATGAATTTTATAAATTGTATTAACTATCACCTTTGAAAATATGATGAAATTTATGAAAAACAATTAATTTAATTTAAAAACGTATGTGATAAGAGTATCAACTATACATGACAAGAAGTCTCGACCAAACTCGTGTTCAGTAAATTTATGTTCGGACGAGGTGAGATTCATAAAAACATATATATATTAATATATTTTTAAACTTAGGAAATAAATTTTCATATATAATATATTATGTTATATTCGATGGTCCTTGTATTATAAAATATATAATTACACTAAGATAAAATGTGGATAAATTAGTATTAAGCGAGATATTATATATTTATTTTCAACAATCATTTAAATGCATATCCGTTACTCCTACCAAGATTCGATGTTTTTCTTATCAAATACTAAAAACTTCATCATATTTATAAAATAATACTCAAAATGTTTTGAGAGTTAATATATTGGAATATATATATGTATATATATAATAATTTGTGAGAATCAAGATATGTTATAATTAAATATTTAAGACTATTGACGCTAATCCAAATATAAAAAGTAGATTTTTATCGTTCAAATGATCCTAATATGCCCGTGATAAAGGTGTTTATTTACGCATATCATATATTCATTATATTGACAATGCATGCTCGTACAAAAGACTTAACAAAATGATAGGTAACCATTAAAATATAGCAGTACATGAGACGAGGGTAACAATTTATTTATATGCAAGACTCATGAATAAGACGAGAGTACTACATTGGAAACAGAGGGCAATAAGTCGGTGCACAACAAGAACCGAGACGAACCCTAGAGATAATCTAGACGAGGTTTGCGATCAAGACAAGAATTAATAATAAAATAACCGAGGCCAATAAGCTGACATAGAACGAGAACCGAGATGAGCCATCAAGATGATGATAGACGAGGTCCGCAATCAAGACGAATATAATGAGTACTAAGAGCGAAATATAACATTTCTACACGGACGATGACTCAAAAATGCGCACTAGAGAAGCAGACTAACGTATATGAGCGTCCATCAAGACTTATTACTTGTCCACATAACTAAAAGTAACACGTTGAACACTCTTTATGCGGCACAACCAAATTTTATAATATTTGTTACCTGATTCAAAAAAATAATAAGTGAGAATTTAATATAGAGATAGAATACACACGTAAAGAGGATAAAAAGAAGGAAAAACCTAAAGATACTTTTTTATAGACCTTATCATACAAAAAAAATTACATCTTTATTCGAAAACTTCATTCTCTTTCCTCAATCCATACTTATCGCTTTGGTATCCCATTTGAAAAGGAATTCCTTACCAAACATAGTGTTGTATATCAGAAATACTTCTCTTAACCTGTTAGTGCTAACTAACCAATGTGATAACGAGATCATGAATTGAAAGGGATAGCGCAGATACCTAATTGGGCAAAAAAACCCACATACTTGCCGGGAAAAGTAACAAGGCACTCGACCGATGGGATCACTCTACCGCAAAACCAACTATCGAGTAATGCGTCAGACCAATAAAACCGGATTGGAAAAATTAAAATCATCACCCTTAACCTTCAAGAAAGAGTCACTTCTGGAACCCAATATAGGGGAGGCCAACCCCAATACAATCTAGTAGACCCAATCGCGTTGTACGCACTTCGTCATCCAATCAACATCAATACGTGGCTTGCAACGGTATCAATGAAATATGTCAGACCACTTCTAAGCTCGATACGGATTTTCCGCATGTGCGCATTCTCCCTATATGTTACCTATTAAATGATATGTTTTACCTTGTCACATTGTTCTTTCTTTTATAGTTCTTCAAGCAATTTATTTCACAAGTTACTTCAAGGACTATAAGGTTTCTGATAAGAGTATATATCCTATACATAATATATATTCCTTATGCTGACCAGGAATGCTCGTACAAGGGACTAACAAAATAATATGTAACCATTAAAGTGTGGTAGTACATTAGTTGAGGGTAAATATTTACTCTTATGCAAGACCCATGAATAATACAAGGTTAACAAAACTTGAAACTGAGAAGAATAAGTCGACACACAATAAGAACCGAGATGAGCCCTAAAGATAATGCCAGACGAGGTGCGTGATCAAGATGAGCCATTAATGATTAAATGAACTGACAACAATACCAAGATATTTCTCGTAAACTTATAAAAAAATGTAAATAAACTCTCATCCCTTATACCAAAATCTCAATAGCAAGACTAAATAATCTCAAGTTGCTTACTGGTTTCAACATCCAAAGCCTTCTTTTGAACTACATGGAAATCACTATCAACCATAAAATTAAAGCTACTCATTTTGAAAATTTAATTTCAAAACTCATAAAGAAGACTCAAGACTGGGACTAAAACATTTTATCATATGAAAGCAAGATCATCCTTATTCGAAATGTCCTTCACGTTATTCCTAATTATAATATGCAGATCTAAACTCTTCCTAAATCTATTACGAAATGGATAAAAGGCATATGTAGCATATACTTATGGGGGTTTAATGAAAACCATAAAGCCATCTACTGGACAAAATGGCAAAACATATGTCTGCCTTATGAGGAATGAGGTATCAATGTGACGAAGTTTGATGAAATGCAGCTTACATTTTCTTGTAAAATATGGCACAAGTTCAGAACAAACAATTATCTTTGGGACAACTATATGCACAATATATATTGTTTGGATTAACATCCAATGAAAGTCAACACTACAAGGAATAAATCTAACACTTGGAAAAGACAAATGGATGTTGAAATTTTGGGGAGAGCTTCATTTTCTAGAAGCTAAGAAAGGGAAATATTGAATTTTGGTTGGACATATGGTGTAATACTAATCCTCTAATCTCTCTTAATAATACTGCTAACAACTCATTGTATATTCAAGAATATGTTAAAGACTATTGCATCAATGACACCTAGAATATAAACGAGCTCAACAATACTATATTTCCTTTAGACATTGCCATAATTCAAAAGCTACCAATCAAAGAACGTGAAGAAGACAAGTTACAATTGAGTCTCTCCATAATTGTAAAATTCAATACAAAAGAAACATGGGACATAATTAGAGCTAAAGAAGAGAAATCAATGTTATTCAAAAGACTTTGGAATAATATAACTCCAAAGAAGTGTTCATACCTTCTTTGGATATTGTTAAAATAGATATCTATAGACATGTCCTTCAACACAAGAACATTTAACTAGCCTCTAAATAACAACATTGTAACAATTATAAAAACCTTAAACCATTCATTTGTCAATCACAACTCTCCATGTATAGAACTACTTTGGAAGCCTATCCAATCTAAAATTAGGTCGACACGTGACTCTTTATAACATTGTGAGGAGTTGGTTTGAGACTTCTCCTTAAGACACACACATATGCACCATAATCCCTTTTATTATAGCCTGGTCCATCTGGAATTTCAGAAACAAGGCTAACTTTCATCAAATGAACATCACTGCCATTACCATCATTCATCTAGTCAAAAGTATTGTCTTAAGTCTTTAACAACCGTGCCTTCTAAAGCGAGATTACTTGCTGGATTAATGATAAGGATATACCCTATGAGCTGAGCTGTTTTAATCATTTAAATCAGCCCGTAAAGTTTATTGTCACCAACTGGTCTCCTCATAAGGAACCAAGATTAAAGCTCAAGATTGATTCTTGTTGTTCTCAAACTGGAGAAGCATTAAGATGAGCTATAATCATAAACTCAAAGGTAAAATCATCGCTGCTATAGGCCGGCTATATGGCAACCAGACTCCAATAACCTGCCGAATGCACAACCCTGATGGATGGTCTTATCCTCAGTTATAAAAGGCATATACATAATCTAGACATTGAGATAGATTCTCAAATTCTATTTATTATGCTACTTAATAAAAAATCTCCCTAATTTTTAACATTTATCATAGAATGTTGCAGAAAATTGCTCTCACCAAATATAACTATTTCTCACATCTATAAGGAGCAAAAATCAGTTGCGGCCTGACTAAAGTGGACACTGAACTGCAAACAAAAATATGATCTAATTGTTACAAAATTTCTCAATCAATTTCGAGCAATAGCTCTTCTGGACGGCTTAGAACTTGGTTCCTTTAGAGAAATACACAACATGTAGCAGCCATTCACTCAATTATGTTTATATCATTCATACTAGTGATAAAATATCTATTTAATTTCTTTACTACAAACATCTCTCAAAGCAGGAAGATAGTCCTTAGATAAATAAATTTCAGGATGATCGATGGGCACACCTTCATAGCCATAGAAGTTGTCTTCTTCTCTGGACTTACTCTACCATCTAGTAAACCGTAATCCTGTCGATGTCGAAAGCAGCACCATATTTCAAAAGTCAAACTCCTAGATGTTCTGTCTTAGAGCCAGCTTCAATACTCTACAAATCTCTATCAAATCGAAACTCTATCAAATCGAAACTCAATTGGATGGTGTCACAAGGATTTCATCCAGTATCCAGTTGAAGCTCTAAAATTTTGAATGGCTTTAAAAAATTTAAAAGTAAAAACTCATTTACTGCCTTTCTTATTTCGTCTGTTTATACTTTCTCAAAACACTGCTACTATTTAAGTTCATCTCGTTTCAATATGAATTTTAAACTAAAATTTATAACTGGTGGACCTATTGCGACGTGCATTGATCAATTTATGACTACCATAAGCTTTTTTTTTGCCATGCTAGAAATAAGACACATTTTGATAGATCTTAAGCCGCTGGATCTATACCCATTTGATATATCTCTCACCTAATTTTGGACCAATTTACCCTTTTCAGAAAACCTAGGTATAAAAGGGTTTGATAAATCTGTCACCATTTTTTTTCCTTTATTTCTCTCTCTCTAGAAAGCCCTCAAGCACACCGTTCGACCCATTTCAAAAACTCGATTTTTGAAGAATCTAAAGTCAGGAAAACATAAAGGTAAGTAATACAAACATCATGGTATAATATTTTTTTAGATTTCGTTGGGTATAAACTGCTGAAATTAGGTTTTTAATTTTTTTAGGTTTCGATTTTAAAAGTTCGATTTTTGTATGATTTTAGGTGTTGTTTTGTTAGATTAGTGATGTATTCTTGTTAGTTTTGGTCGGATATATGCCTGTGTGTTTGATTTTGTGTGAAATGAGGTCGCTTTGGTAGGTTTCTAAATTTGGGGTTTGGGTTGTGTTCGTAGCACGATCGTGCTACCACTTTGGATCTGGTTGCACGATCGTGCGACCAAGATGACATATCGTTGCATGCGACAAACAGCTTAAGCTGTCTCATGCGACAGACAGCTTAAGCTGTCTTATGCTATAGACAACTTAAGCTGTCTCATGCGAATCAATGCTTTTTATGAATGCTTATTTGGTTTTGTCTCACTAATACATATTTTTTTATGTTGTCTTTACAGGATGGGACGGATCAAGCAGAAAGTTAAAAATCCGTTCAAGAAAATGAGGGAACGTGATTGTTTGGCACGTGAGGCGGAAGAGGCGGCAGAGGGTAGAGTTTTTCCAGAGCCCGAGGATGTAGAGGCAGGTCCCAGCAAGGGACATGCTCCTGGTACGCGTACTAGACGACGTCTCCGTCGTCATGGCGATTACATTCCTACTACTGATGGTGGCACAGAGGCAGGTTCTTCTTCGCAGCCATCTGACTTTTGTTACGATGACGATGCAGATGCACCAGATGATATGAAGGAGGTGGAGCGGGAATCGGCACATGATGCCTCACATTCACAATATGAGGATGATGCACCTCACGTACCAGAGGCAACATCCCACGCACCCGAGGGTGAGAATCATGATTTTTTTATCGGTGCTGCCGCATATCCCGGCTCTCTTTCCGGATTACACCCAGCACGATGCTTTCAGCGTCTATCACGAAAATGTAAGTATTATACCTTGATATAGTTTTATCACTTTCTTACGTGTTCGATACATATGTTTATAATTATTGTTTTTTCACGAAATTACGTGTTTGATACATATTGCAGGATAGGGTCACCCAGCGATGCTTCGCTATGTACGACAGTCTCCGGAAATAGGACTTGACACAGCAGAGCAGGGTACGGGCAAGGGTGATGGAGACTATTTTTGGCCCGCTCGTCGATGCACTCTCCCGCTGGCATACCAACCTCCATTTGATGGAGGCATTCTTAGAGCGATGGCATGAAGAGACTTCTTCATTCCATTTCTCGTTCGGGGAGATGACAGTCACCTTGGACGATGTCTACGTCATCACTGGATTACCGGTTGTAGGTAGGTCTTTTGATGCTTTACCTTTTGACTCGAAGGTTGAGAAGCTTAGTACTTATGCTGGCATGCTAGGTGTACGACTATCTGAGTTGAGTAAAAACCTTAGGAATGCTAGTAGTGTGAACCTTGGGTGGCTGCGCACTACTTTTAGTGGTGCTAAGTATAGTGATAGGAAGATCACAGATGAGAGTTTAGAACATGCCACCCGTTCCTACATACTGTATTTGTTAGGTACCACCATATGTGCCAACAAAACCGGCAACATCATTCTTTTAGATTACCTCCAGTTCGTGAACCAATATCAGGGTATGCATAGGTTCAACTGGGGTCAGTTGGTTTTAGCACAGCTGTACCACTCCCTTAGTCAGGGATCTTTCCATGGTACAGGAGGCATTTGCGGGTTTATAGGAATGCTCGAGTCGTGGATATTTGCCCACTTTGTTCAGCTCCGAGCTCCATTGTTTTGCAATTGCGACATCTCTATGCCCCATATGTGCCGACATGCGCCACAAAAGATTGGTGTCTCTCATGATGTGCGTAGGCAGATGAGACATGCACTTTCGACGTGCACTGAGGCAGATGTAAGTCATATTCATTCATTTTAATTCTAAGTACTTTTATTAATATAAATGGCCAAGTTGTTCATTTTTTTATTTACAAGTCATGTTCCTTCCCTTCATACACTTACGGGACCATTATCCGTTCCAGGGGGTGACTTGGGTTGAGTTGACGCTTAAGGCGTTCGACGTTGTTGTGTCGTACTATCCTGACCGTGTCACTCGACAGATGGGGTTCGTACACCTGATTCCTAAGGATATACGCCTTCCTAAATAGAAGAAAACAGGGAAGAAGATGGTCAGTAGATACCCATGGGACGGGTACTTGTGGAGGGATTGGGATAACCACGTGTACACTCCTGATGGCACGTTGTACCGTGGTAGTGGAGAGAGTGCTGACCCGATGTACTACATTTGGGTGAAGAGGAGGTTGTGGTACATCGTTAGCAGTTCTGCACCAGCTAGAGGTCCTCGGTTGGAGCCGCATGATGGTGCTGACTTTGCAGGATACGAGAAAATTGCTCGGTTTGCTCCATCGATACCGACTGTGGAGCACGAAGATCTTGTAGAGACCGTCCTTCATATGTGCAGGATCGCTGAGAGGTATAGACGTCACTGTTTATTACTCTCAGCATACCTTTGTCAGACTTTTCGACATTAACACTATCTTATGTAACTGGTTTATTTTATGACTGCTTTTATTTATTGTATTTTAATTTATTGCATGCTTGCTTTCAATTTATCAATTTTATGGGTTCGATTCCAACTCAATTTTATCCGTTTAGAATTTAAGAATGGAATTCTATTGTAAACCGAAAAGACTCAAATCGACTTACAATTAATCAATATATCATTTTAGTATTACAAGCAGTGTGCCTTTAGTACGATATATAAGGTCAACATTAACTCAAACCCAAATTCAAACACACACTCAAACACAAATTCAAACTCACACTCATACTCACACTCATACTTAAAGTAAGAAACCAAAAACTCCCGCTCATTCTCAAAAACGCAAAACTCCCGCTCATTCTCAAAAACCAAAAACTCCCGCTCATTCTCAAAAACTAAAAACTCCCGCTCATTCTCAAAAATCAAAAACTCCCCCTCATTCTCAAAAACCAAAAACTCCCACTCATTCTCAAAAACGCAAAACTCTCGCTCATTCTCAAAAATCAAAAACTCCCTATATAAAGGGATTCCAAAACTGTTTACATTCATAAAAACTTGTCAAATATAAATAGTTTAACAAATGGAGTTTACTCCTCATGAAGACTACCATTTGCTTGAGGCGGTGAAGATTTCCCCCCGAGAGATGGGGGAAGATACTAGTGATGCTTTTTTTGACCGAGTGCTTTGTAAGATGTACTACGGCTACGGCCGTTTACAAACCGGAGGTCTCCTCGTGCGCAACTGTGAGCAAATCAAGTAGAGGTACATTTTTTGTAAACCGCTCCAGCATTTGTTGTTTTTGCCATATAAAATTAAGCAAGAAGCGGCCACCGTCTTCAACATGACGGTGGTTGACTACATCACTAGGGATATGGTAGCGTACCCGTGCCTACATACTGTATTTCTTAGGTAAATGTAATGGAAGTCGACGTTAAACCGACAATCTCTAATAACGGCATCTTATACCTAGTCGTCTTGTACGTACAATCCATGAATAACACGTCCGGAAATGTACGTAATAAGTCTACGCTAGTAGGATGTGCGAAGAAAAATTCAGTGATCACCTTTGAATCATCTTTCAAACGCTCCCACGTCGAGTATCCATTCTCCTTCAACTTCGTTAACAAATATTGCATTTGTGTTTGTCCCCCATGCTCAACATCCCGATGTTTTTGGCGGTAATTGTAGATTGCACGCATGTTCGAAATGTTCTCGGGATATTGGTACTTCAAACCACTATATATCTCCCTAGGGTGCGAACCGAGGTGAGACAAACTACGAACTAGTTCATCTTCATCCTGTTTTAGCCTACAAGCGCGAGAATGACCGTCTAGGCGAACGTAGGGTTCATGATTGTGAGTACCGTTTATCACCTCCAAACGCCATTTCATGACTATAACGTCGATCAAATGACCTTTTAGCGTAAACGGACAATTACATTTCTTCGTCGATGTCTTCCGCTTTCTCAAAGTTTCCGGTTTCGACTTTAATACGAATACACCGTATCGCTCACAAACGTACACTAACCTAGGAGTCATTCCCCATTTCCCGCTGTCGTAGAGCTTTCTAATTATGACAAACTTGATCTTCTTCGATTCAATGTCCACGAAAGCATCCAATTTGTCTTTACTTAATAACCTATCCGTGTTGAAGATTTTACCGTAGTCGGCATCCATAAATGGAGGCTGGGCAGGTTCCTCCTACAAAATATAAAATTGAAAACTAAGAATTTATATAACACTGCTGTCGCATGAGACATGTCTTCAGTGCCGTCGCACGAGACATGTCTCTAGTGCGGTCGCATGAGACGCTCTTCTATCTCTGTCTCATGCGACGGATAGGGTTACCGTGTCGCACGATCGTGCGATGACGAAGCTGTTCGTCGCACGAACTACGTGGGACACGACCCAAAACCGAAATACATGGTTTCGCTTCTTACCTCCATCCGGTAAGCTTCCTCCTCGTCTAGTAAGTCTTCCAGAGACACGCCCATCTCATCATTGTCCATAGATACTCCGATTCAAGATTTTTCGAAGTGGATTTGATGGGTTTGGGTAAAAAAACCTAACTTTTTCGGTTTAATGTGTTTAGAGTAGTAGATGTTAGTACAAAGCTTGTAGATTTAGGGTAATCATAGATAAATTTCAGAGTTTCGACTGATTTGGAGAGTAAATGGCATGAATGTAAAAATCTAGAGGAAGAAAAGACAATTTTGGAATTTCAACTTTCAATTTGAAAAAAAAATACTAGAGTTTTTTCTAGGCGGACCCTTTTTTTTTCAATAAAAATAAAAAGTAAAAAACAACTACGTAAATAAAAACACGTTTAATAAATGTTAAATTAAATGAGATACTAAACTTTCAAATTCGACGTGCAGAATGTTGAGACAAGCAATAATGTATCCTACACGTAGCCAATGATCATTAATGAAGATGTGACTTGTATCAATTTCCTTTTAAATGGTGTGCATCACCTTTAATGGTGACCGCGACAACTCTTGTCAGTCGAATCTTTTCGGCCAGAACAAAAATCGTTGGTTTTCTATTCCTCAAGCTCCATCGTACGAGTACTGCTCACTGCTGTATTAAGCTTCACATATTCTTTTCCTTAGTTTCAGGATTAGATATTCATAGGTGATAATGAATTTTTTACCAATTTTGTAGCGTTTCATTTAAGTAGATAATTTTCACAAATCTCGTCTACCTTATAATATTATAATAATAGTACAAGACAAGAATCCCGTCTATTTTTAATAATATTAGCAGAGTTTTATAACATGTTAAACGAAATAGTTTTATAAAAATCAATAATTATCTTTTTTCTTTACAAAATAAGGCTTTTATTAAAATTGATCGTAAATTATGAAAAACAGAATACGAAAGGATTATAAAAAAAATTACGTCAAAAGAATTAAAACATGCATGAGAAGCATTTGATCGCGCTTCGATAAGAGCGTCAAAAGTTTAATGCTCGAACTTCTCATCTGAGAAACAGAGAGTTCAACGAAGAGTCATCTTTCTTCTTCGTCTTCAATTTTGCATCTTTGTTTTGTATAATGGGAAAAATGAAAAAATGAACAAAAACCTAATAGAATCCGGATAAAAACAGTCGCGACCTAAACTCTTGAAAAACACAAAACTTAAAATCGATAAAATTATCATAATACAAAATAATAAAAACTCAGATAAATCGCATATTAATATAATTAGTACGGCCTATTTAATGTATATATTTATTATCGTATTTTTAATATTTAATTTTTTTATAAATAAAAAAAATTATAAATTAAGTGATAATAAGTATTAATATAGTTCAACGAATCCTTACCGATAGCTTCTGATCATGGCTTTGTATTTGAATGATCAATCGTTCTGCATCGTCATCTCAATTTATCTGCTCTCGATCAATTTTTTGGTTTTTTTGGCTTCTTAATCAAGCATCCACACTTGTTTTCCCCAATTCAAGTCTTGATATTTCACTCATTTCAAGCTCTCATGCATCTTGAGTTTTAAGCATCATGTGAGATATGGTATTTTTTTTAAATTTCTTGTCCTAGATTGTTTTTCCAATTATCGAAAGCTATACTATGTTCCTCTCTAATCTTTCATGACTCTATTTTACCCGAATGGTTTTCAATTTTGAGCTCAAATTTGGCTTTGCATAAATCCTCAGTGTTTTTTTATCTTTAATGCTTTGTGTTTTTTAATTTTTCATCGAGCTTAAAATTCTAGGTCAACTTGTAATAACATTCTATTGAAACAAAGTTTTAATTTGGCTGGAAAAAAGTGATAATAAATAATTTTTAATAATTTATTGTAAATTACATTTTTATTTTACTATCCAATTTTGGTAGTTAGATATTAAGATTAAGGTAATCAATTTCATTATACAAATTTGGTGTCGTTTGTGGAGAGTAAATTGTAATTCTAAAAATTTCAAAAAGCAACTATACATGGAAACGATTAATGACGAATTCGAATACATATGTTGATCTTATTGTCAAAAAATGCATGACTGGAGGTTATATACGTTCTATCATAAGCTTCGACAAGTCCATCGACTCCGACAACCATTATCATATATTTCAAGCAGTAGTTACAAGACACGTCGTATGAGAATGTTAACAATTTTAGGATTTTGCATGTTATGTTTTTCACTAGAACTATACGAGTAAGATCAATGATCCAACATCCGGAGGATCACGAGGAGGAGAAAGACGACGATGCTACAAAGTTCATGATAAGGAAACAATAAACGCAAGATTCCCTCCTCAAAAGCCAGAGCCGGTAACATCAAGGATAATTTAGGATGCAGATCATCAAGCCAGTGTGTAAGACACCGACCTAATAAGATAAGAAAATATAAGAAGAAAACCTTTGTTTCTAAACCTATTGGTGAATGAATGAAGGACTAGGTATGAGAGCAATGGCCCTCCAACCATATGCTTGGTGAAAGGTGTGCCAGAACAACAACAAACATTCAGTTTCGACCAAACAACCAACATCATCCACTAGTACCATCGGTACTGCAATAGTAGGCCCCTCTGACATTTCTATTAAACCTCCAGAAGCATCCCACAATGCTTCAACCGAATATCCAACATCAAATGTGGGGCTTCATTCTAATATCCAGTACTAGACGTATCAGACGTTCCATCATAGTGTCTAACAAGTTTTCTTATTCCCTGAAGTGCGATTGAACCTCTAACAAGCCTCCTCTAGATTCCGACTGAGCTATCAACAAGGATTTCAGTACTCTAGAGTACAAATGAACCTCAAACAACCATCACCAACTATGCATCATGGATATCAACATGATTTGACACTACTATTAGGAGTAAAGCATGCACAATATCAATCTACTTTAATTATCACCAACTTCAGCATAACTACGCACATGTGTACCTAAACATGAATAAAAAATATAAAAATATCTTAGTCACTATGAAGAGAAGTCAACATAATATATATATCCAAGCATAGATGTTTTAGCCAAACCCCTTATAAAATCCTATAGTCCCGCCGAACCCCTTTGGAAGCCAACAAAACATATATGCTCAAGCATATAGATTTCAGCCAAACCTCAATGGAAGCAACCTTGTAAATCTGCCAAATCATTACCATAGTCCGTACCTCTAGAGGTATCCACCAAATTTCCTAAATATCAGTAGTGAAACTCTTTTAATTGAACAATGACAAGGACTAGAGCACCAACAAACTTACCCATTTCTTTTACAGATATACAACTGTCCAGTTGACTTATTTTTACGAATATCAAGACCTGCAAGAGGAAGATTCCCCTTTGACTTCCCCACATCTTGTATACGAATCTACCACCAAACTTCCTTAATAAATAAATGGACAAGTACTTCGACAAGAATGATTTGAAACATCACATCGATTAGTTAAGAAGCAATATGATATAGTATGAGGCTAATGATAATGTAACGGTCGAGCATTATTCATGAATTTATGGGACAATACCTTGATGTGATTCAACAAACCTTATATAATGTATGGCAAGCTTCAAGATTTTAAGAAAAATCTTCCAAAACCATTTAATCTAGTCCAATATGATCAAAATGAATGAATGCTACATTATACATTGTAAGCAGTGGCCTATGGAGACATTAAAATAATTTACTTAAAGGTTCACTTATACAAAAAAACTGTAAAGCTGTCACAACTTGGTGGCAATTATAGTATATATCCAAGTCAGATTTCCCGGATCTTTATTTTATGGCATCATAAAGATGAAGGTACTGAAATTTGGTGACTTGCTGAATCAAGTAAAACGTTCCCTTAAGCTTAAGAAGATCTTTAGAACAAGTCTGGATGAAGATACTAAAATTCAAAATACGTCCTCGTTGCACCATCCCATATCATATAACAACGATTTATTAAAGGTGGCTCATGTGAACTCCAAAATACATCCGGAGGCCTCCAAGAACAACGTGGACCATTTGACAAGACCATATAATAATTAAAATAACAAAGAGAATCATTTTTATAAGTATTTATAACAATAAAAAAATGCTAGAAGACTAGAGTGTCTTGCTAGTTAAACGTTTAGTGAGTTAACCTAGAAGGTAGAAGTTATATACGAATGCATATAAGATATACTATATCTAAGGGAGGCTGATAAATTTACTGGTACCAAAATAGTACATAGAAAAATAGAAATATTTTAATTTTCACAATAATATTAGATATTATATAAGGAAATATTAGGCATTGGAGGATCATGTCCAAAATATGATCCAAAATAGAAAGATTTTTGAGTTGGTAAAAAATAAAAATAAAAATAATCAAAGGAATTCTTCGGTTGATCGATAGTCTTCGCTAAGAAATGAGAGTCAAGCTCTTGATGTACTCTTCAAACCAAGAGCCTTAGATAACAGCAAAGTTTTAAACTAGACGAAGAAAAATATCTCGACGTACGATTGAAGTTATTACCAATGATGATATTTTCTCTAAAATTGTTAAGAATTTAAAAAAGTGACACATCGATGATCTAAAAGTCCAACAGAAAATAGATACCTCCGTAAACCTTCACTATAATCCATACCCAATATTAGATTTCACTTACGATATTTATGTAGAGTAGCAACATCCCACAAGGATATTGTTCTAATCACGATAAAATTGGCATGAGTAGTAGTCAAACAAGTCATAATCGATAACGGAAGTTCCGCCAACATTATTTACAAGAGTATATATGATGAAATTAGGGGTATTGTCTTGATTCTATCTTGATTTTGACTGATTTACTAGTGAAAATGCAACTATATTGGGAGAACTCACATTAGACGCTGAAGAGCAGAGTTTCAAAAAATGATTTGATGCTTCTTCATAATTTTGAAATGTTCATCCTTCCAATGTGTTATTTTGGGCAAATCATGAAATACATGTTGTATTATATATAGTTCACTAATGTCTTTGATACCTGGCCAATAGTAGAGCAGGATTAATCAAGGTAACAAGAAGACTTCCAGAGAAAGCTACATCGCTTCTATTACCCTCAAGAAATAGAAATTATCAAATGAGGTAATTTACCTGGATAATATGGATGACCCAGTAGAAGATCCTCACTTTATAGAACTAGAAGAGGAAATCAAATGCATATAAATGAAATGAAACAAAATATTTTAGACCAATTGCAAGTTACCAATCAAATTAAGGTGAAACTACTTTACTTTTTACAACGTAAAATAAACATGTTTTCCTAGAATGCGTACGACGTCAGAAGTGTCCAAGAGTGGTGATATGCCAAAACATATACATCAACAATAATTTTAAGCCCTAAGTAAAGCGTAAGTCTTACTTTTTAGCAAAACAACAGAAGACATCATTAAAGATGTGGAAAAACTAACTCGCATAGGTCGAGACTTCTACTACCTGGTCTGGACAACCAATTTAGATTGATAAAAAAGAATAACAAAAAATGGCAAATATTTGTCGACTTCACCAATATCATTAAATCTTGTTTGAATGATTTTTTCTCCTTTTCACGAATCAGTCAACTCATAGATACAAACTCCGAAAACAAGATGTTGTTATATATGAACGCCTAATCCGGATATAATTAAATACAAATGTATGATGATGGTTAAAAAACATATAGTGTTCATCACGAAAAAGGACTACATTGTTACAAGGTGATGCCTTTCGTTCTGAAGAATACGACATTTACGTATCAATGATTTATAAAAAAAGGTTTTTGCCCCATAGTTGGGTCGAAACTTGCAAACTTATAGTAACAACATGCTGGTGACCAACATTAAAGATCAACAACACCTAGTTGACTTTGCCAAAACCTTCGGCAATCTCATGCGAGTTAGTTCAGAAGAATGCACTTTTGGCATTCAGGCATACATATTTTTAGGGTTTATGGTCAGCGAGAAGTTCATTGAAGTAGATCATGCATGAAAATCCATACGTAATACAAAGGAAATATAAATAATACCATGGAGATTGGCAAGTTTAAATTGATTTATTTCTAGACCATTTAATAAAATCCAACCATTTTTACAAGTCTTTAATGAGCAAGTTAATTTCATTAGACTTCAGCATGCGAAGAGGTATTTCAAAACATCAAGAAATTCCTTGCATCTAGAAGTGCTAACCAAGTCTAGACCATGAGAATTATTATATTTATACCTATCATTATCTGATTACACATTAAACTTGATGTTAATCCGAGAGAAAGGAATTTTTTTTGAAGTGTTTATACTGCGTATGTAAATCTTTACTTGACGCAAAAACTCGATATTTACAGCTGTAAAATTTGCCTTAAAATTAGTCATCGCAACTCAAACAATAAGATATTACTTTCAAGTACATACTATAAAAATATGCATGTTATTCCTTTATGGAGTGTACTACACAAGTTTAACATCTCTAATAGGTTAACTAGGTAGTTTGTGGAGCTACACGACTACGATATTTACTTCAAACCTCTAATGAGAATAAAAGCACAAGCCGTGGTAGACTTATTAACGAATTTCTAGTATGAAATACATGTATCCACCAAATATCATAATAAATCAATCTTGAAAATCCAATCGGAGGGTCAAATTAATAACTAAAGCTTGGGGGCAATAATACAACTTAAATTTTCGAACAGTAAATATTCTCAAAGAATCGATTAAGCTTTGCTTCCCTGTTTCAAACAAAGAATTGAAATAAGAGGTTGTAATTGTAGGATTTCAGTTGGAATATATATGTGAAACAACGAAAGTGCAGTTGCTTACATGATCACAATTGGTGGTTCAGGCACTCAACCAGACTGAATCTAAAAATAATTCCATCATACATTACTTGAAGAATTTTTGGTTGCAGGTAACCCTATATTATGATGGTAATTTTGAGCAAGTTCTAAAAATGGAGAATGTCACAGTTGACGTCTTGGCTTCCCCGAAAATGTACGAAATAGATATCATGAGTGATTTTCTAATACAAGGCTTTCATCACCCACCCAACAACTTTCTATCCACAATCTAACCATCATGAGTCATACTAATTTAAAAGGCGAATGGTAAGGCATGGATTAGTGTACTCCTATCATCAAATACCTGATGGAAGGGTTGCTCTCATATAACAAGACCAAATCCAGATTACTCAACATAAAATCGGTATGATTTATGTGGATCTCAAACACACTCTACAAACAAGGTTTTACCAAAACATTGCTCTGATATCTTGTCCCCGATGAGGTAAATTTATGGTGGAAGAGATCCACAATGGAGAAGGAGGTGCCACTTTTCAGTACAAGGCGCTTCATATAAAAATCAAGCTACAAGATTACTATTGTCTTACTATGATGAAAGACGTCAAGAAAAATAGTTAAACATTATGATACACACAAACGCTTTTCCAACTCAACCTAAGTTTTTTGACTGTACTAGTTTAAAACTATATGAATTGATTATTTTTTATTATGGGGATTGGATATTGTGGGACCCTTCCCAAAGGTTCATGAACGATAAAAGTTCTTAGTGGTAGCATTTAAGTATTTTTTTTAAATGTACGAAAGCGCAACCATTGGTAAACATCATGAAAAAGAGATTATAAACATCCTACGCTCTAACATCTGCTATAGATACGGCATAATACACAACATAACAAGAGAGAATGAAACTCATTTCCTACACACTGAGCTCACATGGTTCTATGAAACAAGAGGTATCATATAAATTTTATCATCTCATTTCCATACTCACGTGAATTGTCAAGAGGAGGTCACAAACATAACTATATATAATTTCATCAAAAAAATGTTAGAGGGTACCTCAGGTAACTAGGAAACATTTTTGTCGGAAGTGCTTTGGTTTCATAGAACTACACCACGTTCGGCTACAAAAAATATCATTTACTTGGTGTATGCATAAGACAGTGGTTGTAGTTGAAACTATCATGCCTTCGTACAAAAACCACTGAAATTTTAACATCAAAGAAGGGTAACAATTCATAAACAAGGAGTGCAAAACTTGATGTAATTGAAGGTTCTCTTCAAAAGCTTTGAGGTGCATGACAAGTTCCTTCAGAATTTATTCTTGCACACCAAGGAGAAAATACTCGACAAGTTGGCCCCAAATTGGGAGGTTTCATACACAATAAAAGTTAGAGTAAAGTTGGACACGTACATATTGCTAGATGAATAATACAAAAAAATTAGTCACCCTCTAAAGCTCTACCACCCTTTCATGAGCTTCAGATATAAATAATGATAGTACATATGTAAAAAACATTATTATACATGGGGTGTACTCTTTCCTACAGTAGTTGCACATTAAGATTTTAAAGATGCTTTTATCTTTAATAAACGTTTATTTTTTTCCTTTACATGTTTCGTATTATTATTGCATATTTTCCAAGGAAAAAAGACACATTTACTTATATAGGATAAATATTGATGTAAAAAAATACTTTAAAACACCTAAGAAGATTTTGGTCGGCCTTCGACAACATAAAATATATAAGTTTGAATAGAACACTCGTCCCCTTAAACAATTTCCACTTCATTACAAACAAGTTCAAATTTGAATAAGTATAAACCATGAGATAACTTCTAAGCATTTTAAGAGCTTTAGTCTTCACACATGTCAAAACGTGACAAAAATGGGCTAAGTCTAAATATAATATTCAACAACCCGAAGAACCTCGAGCTTCATACACTAGATATAAAAATATAAGAAGATAACACTAAGACTAATTCCCATATCCAATCGGAGCATCAACCCTCATACAAATAAGAGAATAAAAGAATTACTCTAAAGAGTTCACATACATTTACCTCTAACACATAGAGTATGATAACATATTATCAAGGGAGTCATGCACCATTGAAAACAAAAATAAATAAAGTTCGGTTATTTTGTAAATACGAACAAACATCTCATGTGGTCTTTACTCACGTTCCTTACTCACGTCTCAACTATTTGGAACTGATCATCCCTATTGAAGAAACATAAGTCGAGAAATAAAATATTTCTTTTCAACAATATAAGAATAAAAAAAAATATATATATTCACGCAAAAATTTAATAATAATTGCAAGTGATAAATATTACTATATTAGTGAGATAGCAAAAATATCCCAATTATGGGCACTTGGTTCAAAAACGTTCCCCAAAACATGTGAGCTTTAGTCACCAACACTACCTCAAAAGCTATAAAAAATACAAAAATACAACCAAGTAAACATAAAAGCTACTGGAGGTTTCGGCTACCTAGCCCAACCGATCCTTCTTCTGCGACTATGTCTTCAATTATTTCATCTCTAACAACATCGTTTCAATGTCTGCCAAGGGAGGAAATATTGATAACTTGACCATGAGGCACAACATATGGCTCAACAATGAGTATCTAGCCTTCATCTTATTTGGACAACAGAACTATTGCCTCTCTGTCTCCATGAGAACTGACCCAATCACACGTATTGGGTCTCTTATTATTAGACACAGAGTATTACAAGGTATCGGGCCAAACATCAATATATTAAGCATGACACTGTAACGTGAGTCTCTTCTTCGTTTTATGCACTGCATCCTAGGCAGCTTTCAACATTTTCTCCTCAAAGCCAACCACTTATTTGCCTACTCAGCACGTTTAACCTCTAAGGTATTTTCAACCTTTCTCTTTTGGGACAATCAAACCATCCTCTCAATCTTTTATATCCATTTGAAATATTGTATATACAGTTTCTCGCTTATCTTATGCATAGACAAACTCAACATTGAATTTATTTAACTTTTGTTAGGTTGAGGAGATGGCTTGGGCTTGAACCATATTCACTTTATGCATAAAGGCTCCAAAATTAATAAAGTAAAAATATTTCATGTTGATAGCCTTGAATGCACCATACAACCCTGCAATCATCCATGTATTAAAAGAAACTTACTCTTAAATTCGAATCATAAACTTAGACTTGGCCTCAAGTTCATTCGTCAATACTAGTTCAGGCACTAAATTATGTTCAAACCTAGACTTCAGCTTTGCATTGACATCTCGCTCCACCCGAAAGGCCTTATTCAGATTTGCACTGACCTCAAATGACTTACAAGAAGCTTTCAATAATGGCCAAAATCATTCATAATTTTTTTAGAAGTATACAAGGTACTCGAGAAATTTAAGAGTGTAAATATAAAAATACCCATAACAAAGAGCGTGCATATAAATTTTGCAGGAGTATGAAAGGTATAATACTGAACAAAGACATACATATAAATCTATACATAAAAATAACAGTAAAAATCGGAAATATAAAGATACCTCAACACCAAGGTTCAACTTTTTTTTACCAACTCAACAAGTGACAGATGGCTGGGTAGCTTCCTTCTATTGGTTGAAGAAGAAAATTGGCTCATAAACTCATGGATTTGTTCCAATTCAAGCACATGTAATCCATGTGTCCCATTTATATTTACCCTAGGAACTATTTCATTCGACACAACAAGCCTTCCCTCAACATCAACACACCCTGCAATCATTTGGAGGGTGTAATGACTTATAACAAGTTCATTAACTCCCCCGAACGTTAATATAACAACATCAATTATTGCCTTGTGAGAATCCAGGCTTGTAATATCTTCACATAAAGACTTCCCAGTCTTAACAACCAGCTGATCAACCAGATTTGGCACAACAAACACCAAAAACAAGATTTGAAGCCTTGGTTTTTTGGTCATTACTACATTGAGATGACCCTCAGAAATCTCCTTTTTAATATCTGTAGATTTTTTCCCTACACGAGAGATAGCTACAACCTCGTTCTAAACTTCGTTGATGGCATTTGCCACACCATTGTTACCAATATTAGCCTTCTTAATATTGGAGGACCCTTAGTGACATCCGTACAATATTTTGTTATAATAAACTACCCAAACATACGTTCCACTTCGTCTTCAACCTCAATGACTCAATTCTTCCTCGTAGCTTTAAAGTCTATATAGGGCCTAAGTTCCTCCAACCAAGATTTACCTTTTTTGTAACCTGACTCACTAGTTACAAACCATATTTGGTAATAATAACCTTTTTTGTCGGGACATGAAAGACTTCATTAACCATGGCCAGCTCTACCTTAGTGAATACTAGCTCCCCTCCAATATAAAAAACCTAGTTCCCCCACTTTTATTATGACTTAGCAGATTTGTAGCCTTCCATATATGATCACTCTCTTATACAAAAAAGTGTACCATTACATTCACTCCAGTCTCTATACTATTTTACCTCTTCCATGACATCACTAGCACTACAAGTATACATGTTGAACCCTTAACAACAGAAGTTGGTGCACTTATGGATTCAGAAGGTTGACCATTTGTTACTACAGAGTTGGTGCACTTATGGCTTCACAATAATGGGCTTCACAATAACCTTACTTCCTAGGGATCGTCTCACTACATCTCATCTCCTTAAAGAACACAACCATGATATATTTGAAGACCATCATTTCACCTTCATGAGCGTACAAGACGGTCTCACCCTTTATTGGAAATTTTATACTCAAGCATATTGGAATGCCCCACTATTTTAAAAAATTTCCTTGACTAGTCATATCAATGTACGTATAGGTGGCACGTTTCACACTTTCAGATTTGTTGCGACTTATAAAATTGTGCACATATATTAGCCTAATTGGTAGATTGGGATCCACTGCCACCATAGTAGTAGGGGATCTTAGGGGCGACACTACCACCATATGAAGAGAATTATCCTAATATTCTCTTATATTTGAGGCTTTTGATATTTTCTCTGCAACACCACATATAATTTTTTTTCCTTTTATTTGTTGGGCACTTAAAATCCATAATGAGCACTTGTATTGAGTTTTGGTTTATCATAGTCTTCCCATTTATTATAAAACTCAACTTATTATGGATTTTTCTCACCATTTTTCAGAAACATATTACTTTAGGAGGAACGAGATAATTATCGACTGACTCTCCATGAAAGACTGTGAGTAGTACATAGAGAATAAAAAAGAAAAAAAAGAGGGATGCACACATGCTTTATATATGTATATATATACTTTTTTATGGAGATATCATGACTACACATAAATTTTAAAATGAATGAACATGATCTAATTATACATTGCGAGTTTCATAAAACCTTAATGCATGCACTTTTGCCTTGTGTCCTCACACAAAAGTTTCTCAAACGACACTCTTATTTAATTGCAATCAACCTTTTAATTAAGCATCGATATTATTTATGGTCAACTATTATAAATTAATAATTTAGGTAATATACACATATTTTGCAAGCGTCTACATTCTTCTAGATTACAACTATCAACAAAAATCTACAAGACTAAAATAAAAAATGGCAACATTCGGCTATGGTTGAAACTCTATCATGTACTATTGACTCACCTACTTTGTCGGACATAATGAAGTATTCACTGTTTATCCTTCAAAAATACAAGGGGATACTTTCATATACCTAGGCACAACCAAAGAAGCTTTAAGCTTATACAATATCCCTAAGTTTCGATCGAGTGTTTTAAAACACTAGCAGCATATTGTCTATTAGTTGCACTTATTTTACCTTCAGAAAAAGAAATATTTTTTCCTCCAAGGGGGTTTAGGTTGGCGAATGGTTTATATCGAGACAGTAACATGGTCAACAAGAACCAATCTAAAGACACCTCCAAGTTTGCATTCAGGTAAGATAAATTAAATTCATTAAAAGCAACACCAAGTATCTTGAGAATCTTACGAGTCTGACCAAAACTAGGTTGTAGGACAATTCAACATAAAAAACATATGACTTAAACCAAAAATCCACATGAATTTTTTCGGCCACCTTGACAAATTGAAGAAGATAAGCATCCTAGAAGCTCGACAAAATCTTAGTCCTTCTTCGATTCTTTTGCTAGGACAATGGGAGCTACTGATAAGGTTGGAATGGATTCAAACCCCATTGTCAGATCCATTAAGAAATAAATCTCATTGGGTTGCATCATAAGGAAAAGGAGAAAGTAGATACGTACTAATAACATGATTTGTTGCACGAGGATATAATTAATATAAAGTACATAACATATATTAATTATTGTTTATTTCGCAAATCTAACAAATATTCTTCCTACGAATATGATATGATTCTATGCAATATTTTTTTGTAAGAATACAATATTTTACTATTTTATTGCAAATTAATTTATTAACGTATTATCCAATTCAATTAGTTATAAATTCGAATCATGTTGATTGTATTCTTACATACTATAAGTAAAAATTTAGATATTAAATATATCTCATGTTCCTTATATATATATATATAACATGAAGATAATTTTAAAATAATAGATATAAAATTTTAGATTGTGTTTTAGAAACTTTAAATATGAATAAGTATATTTGTTTTAGAAAAATTATATCAATCACGTAGCTGTTTAAGTTTTCTTGAAAAAATATTTCGAAATATTACAAATATTTAGTTATATAGACAATTAAAAATCATCATTTTTTATACGTTTAATAGATAAAAAGAGATACAAAGATAAGAAGTAACCAACCTTAAAATTACAAAAGAATTTAGGTCATAGCATTTTTAACTTTATCAATCACTTTTTTAGCCTATACCGAAAAATTCTCCCCTCGAGTCTTATAGTGACTCCAATATTATTGGCCCTCGTGTTCCAACTACTCTTCAGAGAGATCCAGTCTACCTTATTCCTAAACTTGCACAAGTCTCATGCAATTCATGAGCTTTAAAACCGATAAAACCTTAGTCAGAGCATAAAAAGGATCTTTAACACTTGCAATCTGTGTCACCTTCACTTGCTTTCTATCCACCATATCTAGGATGACGTGCAACTTGATATATACATCCTTAGTTATCTCATGGAAATTTATATTCCTCATTAAATGAAGAGCACTTATATTATCAGAAAACATAGTCTCTTCTTGTAATATATTAGTCATCTCACATCAATCTTTTCAGCCATGTAGCTTCATTCATTGCTACAGTAGCTGCCATGTATCCAAATTATGTACATGATAAGGTAATAATTTTTTTGAAATCAGCCATGTAGCCTCTAAGCACGCTAAATATATAACTCGGAGTTGAATTCGTTATGTCAATGCAGTCTACATAATCAGAATCAAGATACTCCCTCAATATCTCATCAATCTTGTACTTCTGATAATACCATAACCCAAGTTAAGCTAAATTCTTCAAGTATCTCATGAGACATTTGAGGGATTTACATTGAGGTTTCTCTATATTTGATATAAATATCCTCAAAATAAAAATGAAGTACGTAAGATCAAGCTTCATTCACATATTCCACGCCATGATGAGTTATTGACTTCTTCAGCATATTCCCAGTCAGATTCTCTACCAACTTCTTCCAGTTTCTAAAAGCATCAAATACTTTATCCTTGGTCCTTAAAAGTATAACCTATACTATCTAGAATAGTCATAAAAAAAGATACCTAAAACCTTTTCTTATGGGATTCCTTGTAGGCCCCTATTCAAGCACATTACTTGTTGTATGGTAGCGAGGGATAAACTTAACCCTTTTGCATTTACCTAACACACAACTTTTACAAAATCTCAACTTCTGAATTGCATTACCATCCAACGACCCTTGTTTATCAATCTCAATAATGATTTTCTCACTTACATATCCAAAACTTAGATGTCATAACTTGGTTGAATCTCTTTCTACACTAGACATACCTATGACCACAATAGAACTTCAAAAACTAAAAACTATTAGTTTTATAGCCTTTCATAATAACTAATTCCAGAATCTGAAGTCTGCCACCCCTACTCTTATAGTTAAACCCTGCATCATCTAATATTCAAATCGAAAGTTTAGCTTTGGGAACATAACTCATATTTTTTAATAGTATCTCAAGTTTTATACATAATTTAATTGAGTGTTCTATATCTAATTAGTAACAAACGATTCATCATTACCTAATATGACCTTGCAACCATCAAACAATCTGAGGTTTTCAAAATAATGTTTGTTGTATGTCATGTAAAATGAAGCTCCAAAGTTCAAAATCTACTTGTTATTATACCTGCAAGTACTATCCTTTAAAGCATCAATGTATTCATAGTCATTTGAGACATTTGCAGTAACTCTGACTTCATACTTTCGATAACTATATCCATTTATTTTATACAAAAAATTCTTAATAATATGACATTTATTCTCGCACATCTAACATTCCACCTTAGAACCAATCACAAATATATTTGATTTTTACCGAAGGTTTCCTATATTCTTCTGGGCATTCCCCCCACACTTAGTCTAAGGCCATATAAGAAACTTTACAAACTGGTTTTCCTCTAAAGATTATTTGAGTTCAGAGCACCCTTATCTTCGGTCATCGTAAATAAATCTTTTCTATATAGCGTAATGTAATTAAAATGCTTGTACAAAGTTTGGCTAGAAGTTAAAAGGATTATTTTTTTATTCTCATCTTCCACCATGGCTCCAACTATATCCAAATCAATAATGAGTCTATTGAAATCATCAAAGTATCTTTGGATCTTATTGATACCGTCAATTTCCAGTCTATATAGGTTTTTTAGATACGGTTAACACAATTTATTTTTAGAACCTCTCGAAGTACCTCGTCACCAAACTCAAGATCAGAGCACTAGGGGGTTTGAACAAACATATTGACATCAATATCTCATATGATCATGTCATTAATGACAATAAACAACATTTTATGTACTTGAAAAGCTCAAATATTAATTCTAATGATGTTAAAATCATTCTCTTTGTTAGATTTATCAAGATTATACTTCATAGAACTCATCTTTGTGTTTCTTTTTTATTTTCAAATGAGATCTAGATCTCTACACTCAAGATCTAAAATGATCTTTCATCATTCTACCTTTTGTTTATTATCTAAGAAAATTATTATTATAGATTACCCACACTCATTGTACCACTTGTTAGGGAAAAGCCATAAAAAATAACAATAATATATTGGTTGAGACTGAATGGTAATCACAATATCAAGTCAAACGATAGTAGCCAAGATTTCAGACTTAAAGCTAGTACGAATTTAGTAATAAACTCAAGCTTAAAACGTAGATGATTTCTTTCCAGCAAGTGTGGCATAAAGAAAGTAAAGCTTCAACTTTTGAACCTTTTAACAAAACATTAACAAGAAAGATAAAATATAAATCTAGCACACAAGACAATTTTTATCGTAGTTCGAATTGTTAAAAAATCCTCCATCCACGGGTAAGAAAAACTAAATTTTTTTATAAAAGAAAATTACAAAAATAATCTCTCAAATGCAATTGATACAAATACTCATCTTTGGTTACAAAGAAACTTAGCTTACAGAAGAAACTATATATCTTAGTGTTTATTTATGAGTGGGATGATCTCACAGGCTCATAAAAGTACCTTACAACATGTTCCCACATATAAAGGAATAGTAATGCTGCAACAATACTGACATTCATATTGTTTATACATTTTCGTAGATAGTGGCACAAGTAACCTTGACACCTGATACTTTTTTTTATCTTGTACTAGCATAATTATTCTCTCAGCATGCTCAAATTAATTGTCACTTGATAAATGGTAGAGAATGATTGATTAATTTCATATTCTTTAACATAACAGTGAATTAATTCATTTCAAGAACACATACGCATATATTTAGAAGCCTCGGCTATTATTTCTCACTCATAAGTCCCACAAGTAGTGATCATACACTTTCAGTTGTAGAAATTACTTATCAATTATCTTGGTATATCTCTTTCTACTAGGTTTTACTAGACGTCCAATCATATAAGTCTCGGTTGAGATCCTACCACTTAGAGTTATGATAATATCAACTTTTAAGTCCTGACTTACTCAATATTTTTTCCTTTAATTCTTTGCTGAGCTACACCAGCCAATTTTAGTCTACACCTAATAGGGAGCATGATTTTTTAAAAGCGCAAGAGATGATGAATATGTCTTCCATCATTAAAATAGTTTTTTTTTATATTTATTAGTCAATGTAATTATCTTATAATCATTATAAAACATATGATATATACAGAAATTGTTAAAACATCGAGACAATGATTAATTAAACTAACCAATCTTCCGTATAAAAGTTTGATATTACTCGTTGAAGGTACATAATTTAGTGTAGTCTAATAATTTACAGGAATAAGATTTAGAGTTTCATACTTCAATGCATTAATTATTTACAAAAATTCTCTAATTATTGTTCGCAAATATACATCTTACTAGCATGTCCATAATGCGTAACCTTTTTTTACGACCGTTTTATATTTTTAAGAATGGCTGACAAAAAACATAATACACAGTTCTAGATTTATTAAACCAAAATATTATAACTTAGTGAGAAGAATAGTAAAAATGTAAATAAAATAAGTTATGTGTCTTCATCATCCATAAATTGATTATTATTTCATATATACGTGTTCATAACAACATCAACTAGTTGTTGATTATCAAACTAGCTAACAAAGAAAAAAAATGATTTGTTGGAGATAAGTGAATTATACACTCATTTATCTTGCACCATGCACCATTATCATAAGCCCTTATATTGTATATTAAGAATATGTATATTAAGAATATGTCTAAGATATATTTATATTTTAGCCTCAATAAATCACATATATTTTAAAGAAAAAAATAAGATTTAAAATGAACTTCATTATGATATAAAACTCGTTTTAGTAAAGTTTGGACTAAATCTTAGGGTTTGTATGATTGTCTAATCGAATCAATTTAGTTAAATGACTAAATATTATATGGTATATTTTCTTTATTTATAATGAATCCAAACAATATCATTTTACTAAACAATTATGATATTTTTAAGTCTCTAAATAGATTAGAAGAACATATCTTTTTTTTTCAAACATTATCTTTGTTTATATTTTGAAAGAATGACTATATGATACCAAACAATTATATGGTGCATTTTAAATTTGTTGGTAAAAAATGGTGGACCATGTTAAAATAAATATATAAATAATGCATTTCTTGAAATTTTTGAATGTTTGTTATCTTCAACATTTTGTTTTCGGACTGCTACTCAACGAGTGCGCACATGGTAAACCCTCAGTATGACATACTCAGCCAACATCAGACTATATAAAATCAGACTATAGAAAATACATTTTTTCAATTAACCAGAAAATACGTTAAAATATTAACGAGAACATCAGACTATAGAAAATACGTTTTTTTTTGTAAAAAAGTAATTGACATGCATTTCTCATTGAGTAAAATATTTTGATTTTTTAATGACGTGATTATGCGTCTCGTTATGTAAAACTAAATAATTTTCATTGACATATTTGATTTTACATAAGAAAACCCTTAGATATAAAGGATCTAATAGCTTTGGAAGAATTTTTTAGTTGTTATCATGTTTTTTAGGTATTGTTTCGATGATATAATTCAAAAAGAACAAATAATTTTTTTAGTGTAATAAAGATTATTTGAGAAAACTACTTCTTTGATCTTTGTTAACATTCTTGAGAAAATATTACTTGAATAAATCAACAACTATTAAAACTACAGATTGTATAAATATAAAACTACTGAATCGAATATATAAATAAAAAATACTTAATCGAATCAAACTATTAAAGAGTATAAATCACTTTTACATGTTATGTGTAGTTTTAAAGTTACAAGCTATCATATCTAAGATGTAATATTTGAATTATAAATTCTAAAAATTGACTCTTATTAAAACTGAATCAAGATTTTTTTATATTAAAATTGAATCTTATTTAAATCATCATGTAATATTTTTTGAAAAAATTAAATATTATTATGGTTTTAATTATTTTGTAATAATATAAAACTATTGTAATTATAACAGTTGAATGACCGATCGAAACTTATAAAACGTGAACCTCTTCTTTAATAATAGTTTAGTTGGATATAATACCGAATTCTTTTAAATTAGTTTTAAATGTACGATAAATGAGTCAATATTATTATTCAATAGTTAAACTTTTGACTTCATAACCGCATGAATCATTCAAATAGTCGTGGTTGATTATTATTAGTTTATTATTTTATCAAAATCAAAATAATTACAATAATACATTTAATTTTGTTTGGTTATAAATATTTTATTAATATTTTACTTAATATTTTACCAATTACTTTTTCGTTTATTTTAAATTTCTCAATTAAGTAAAGTAACCAAATACATTGGATCGTTTTTCTTGTTTCTCAATTTTTAGATTTAGAAAATACATATTTTTTTTCTAAAAATTTTCAGTTTAAAACAGATTTAGTTTACACTATTGCAACCATCCAATTCATTTTTTTTGAAAAATACCCAAAGTCATTAAAATGGAAACCTATTTATAAAACTAAATTAAACATTTATAAAAATTATTGATGTAACCATCAAGAATTTCATGTTTCATTAATCAAACTATGGTCCTATTGAACCAAATTTGATGGTTGAAAAAAAATATGAACTCAATAATGAAATGACGGGTTTTTAGTGACTAAAATCATTAATAAAAACCAATATATTATTATGTTACTTCTTTTATGAATAATATCTTGTTTTGTTTTTCACTACATTTAAAAAAAATCAATTCACATGATCGATGCAAACTTTGACACAACCACGTAATTAGTGTGAGATTATGTTGAATTTTATATTCTTGTTTGAGATTTGAATGAGTCTATAGAGATAAAGGTGAGATTTGAACAAATGTTGTATCTATCGTGCGAGATTAGTAGTTTTAAATAAGTTAGCTGAGATTTTAATATTGTTCAAAGTCATAAACTTTGATTTAGAACGTTAATATTTGAATTCCACTTTAAAAGTTAAAAATATGTGATCTGAACTTCATACTATTTTATTGTTCTTAAAAATTTCAGCATAAGCTATTGATATCAAGTTTTTTATGTGTTATGGTCTTTTTTTTTATTTCGTTTATTTGGTATTTGCATAAAATATTTTAAATTAGAAAAGTTGGAGATGATTTTGTAAGTTTTCAAAGTGAATGATATATTTTATAGTTATTTATGATGTTAAATATATTGTGAAATATCATTAACTATGTTGAACAAAAGTATCAAATCTTATTCCCCTTTCTTTCTAAAATATAAATGAGCCTAATAATAAATAATAAATTACACAATAATTTATTTGGAAAATCTTCATAGTAGAAGATAAACAAAGCAAGAATGACCAAGATTCTAAATTCTATACTCTAAAACAATATAAAATAGGATTACAAGAGTTATCTTAAGACAATACTAGAGACTTAAAGATCAAATCAATAAAATTAAATATACCATATGTGGAAAAAACTCATGTAACCTCTATCAAATGCAATATCTTGAATTTCAACAGTAAATAATATGATTAGACTGTTGAATCTAAACTTCAACGTGTTAGGAAAATAGACTAAAATTTTGTCTTGAATGTTTGATTTGACTATCTAATTGAGAATATTGAGTTTCTATTACATAAAGAAACATGATTTTTATATTTGTTTCTCCGTGAGTTTCACCATTTTTAGACATTTTTCTCACTATTTTCATGTGTGTGGGTCATTCTTGTGTATTTATATAAATATGACTAAAAAATAATAAAATAGGTCATTCGACTCTAATTGAACGCATACAGTTGTAAAAACACACACATTCATTTTTTTTAATTAATCCACTCTTTTACGTACTATATTAATACATTTCACTTCTTTTGGAATCTTATTCCTAAGGATGAAGAATCAACCCAAAAAATACCCAATTTAAAAATAAGTTAAAATGAATTATTAAACCCACATTTTTAACATTGGGTTCTTTATCATCATATCCAACCTATTTTCATTTGTATTTATTTTTTAAAGTTGTAGCAATTTGGATTTTAGTTGATCTCGTATGAAATGATCTCTTATATCAGTGTGCTTGGTCCGTGAATGATAAATAATATTGTTGGACAAGTGAATTTCTCTCTTATTGTTACAATAAATAATGAAGTCTTCTTGTGTATGACCTAACCTTATTAAGAAAGTTGTCATCCATATTAACCCTTTGCAAGCTTTAGTTGCATATATATATACTCATCTTCATTAGTTAACAAAGTAATGCAAAGTTTGTAGCTTAGATGGATGTGATACAACTCCCCATATAAGTAAATGGGTTTGTCTTGTCCATGTTGAATATTTTCAACAATTGTTTAATGTATATTCTTATGATAATTGAAGCTTATTATTTTTCCGATATCGAGAAATGTTCATACCTATAATCAGCCTAGGTGGTCTTAAGTCATACATGGTAAAATATTTGTTGAATCCCGGCTTTAAAAAACCATATTCGTTTTGTCAAAAGCAATGACTAATTTTCAGTATACCAAAATATTTGGTTTTGGTACAGTTCGGTATGGTTTATTACCATAAAATAAAAACAAAACACAACTAAAAAAATATAACATAAATTAAAAGCAAAAAATTATTTCTTGGAATAGTTTTTTCTGGAAATAGTTAAAAATGTAGGAAATGCCAAATATATCAGAACATATAACATTAAAATAACTACGTCAAAGTTTATTTAGAATTTAATTACTTTAAATATATGTATGAATTTTATCTAACTATTATTGATACAAAATCAGTTTTTCGACAGCTTCAACAAATGTTACAAAAAATATCATAATTTTGTCTAAATTGATTGTTTTTAGTATTAGAATTTTAGATATTTATATATATTGTGATCTCAATTGTGCATAACGAGGTTATTATAGTTTTGACTCGTAAAACTATGTCTATAGTATTTAGATATTATATTTTGATCTGTTACGAGAAATACGATAACTATGTTTATAAATTTCTTTTAATATATTATCTTTTATGTGTTAAAAACTAGACTCGTAGAACTTCACAACCGTAGATGGAAATCATGGAATTCGATTTTAAAAATTCTAAATCATGACATAATTTCATTTTAATTTTATATTGAATACATTGATGTAAAATAGATTTTTAAACAGTTTCAACGAGTGTTACGAGAAATCCGATAACTTTGTTTACAAAATTTATTTTAATATGATATTTATCCATTATAAACTACACTTGTATATCTTTGCAACCATATATAAATTAGAATTTAAATTTTTTTAATCAGTATATAATTCAATTTTAATTGGATCCACAATATGTTGATGTAAAATAGGTTTTAACAACTTTAGGGACTGTTATAAAAAATGCAACAATTTTGTCTAATATTTTTATTTTTATTTGATATATTTTTAGTTAAAGACTAGACATATAGATATTCACAACCTTATATAGAATTAAAATTTTAAGATCATAAATTAATATAGAATTACATTTTAATTTGATAAAAAAGTTGTTGATGAAAACTAGAGTTTGACAACTTCGACAATAATTTTTATCATATTTTTTTCATTATGAACTAGACTCATAGATCTTTAATATCATGTATATAATTAAATATTATATTCTCAATTAATTTATAACTAAATTTTAAATTGATTAAAATTTTATTGATGCTAAATGGGTTTTCTACAAACAATTGTTACGAGAAATACTATGACTTCGCATAGAAATTCGATTTAATACGATATTTTTTATGTATTAGAAAATAGTTTTACTTTTAATAATGAAAATTATAATATTCAATACTTATGTTTGTTTATAGTTAAGCCTAATATCAACGTATAGAAAAAGTATTATATTAACAACATGTTTAAAAGTTTATTTTTATGGTTATAAGTTTAAATTATATGTTTTATTTGAGATTTTGGTACGTACACAATTAACAATAAATTTATATTTAATACTAATTCATTACAAAGAAAAATAGTACGATATGATAATTTAAAATTACCTTATCATACCAAGAGTTTTGGTAAAATGTCATCACAGTTCAGGTGGACATCGACATAGTTGGACAATATAGTGAAACATTTCACCCCTAATCATCGATATAAATGAGTAGGATGATAAAATCATTATTTTCATAATTGTTTATGAATAAGTAGTATTTGGTTAAGCTCTTTGTTTAAACTATAATTTATCAAGATAACATTAGATTTCCAGTAACACTATATATGTGCTTGCTTCAAGGCATATATCTTAGTCCTTATTAACACAGTAATTTTTTTATTCTTAACTTGACATCCCTTGGGTTGATCCATATGAGCCTCTTCATTGGTGATGTAGCCTAGAAGCCCAAACAAAAATCTTTTTATTTTATTTTATTCAAATATCTTGTATTATTCAAATCAAATCTAATTGTTAAGATTTGATTTGATTTGATTTTAAGAAATTTATTTATTTCCTTTTATTCTAATTTAGAGTTTTGAGCCGCTCTTATATAAAGTCTTATATGCCTTAATTTTTGGGATAATATATTTTTTATCTCTCAAAATTTCAGTCTTTGTTACCTTTGGATTAAGGTTTCATCATGTTACCCTTGAATTAGGGTTTTATTTATCGTTGATTTTCTTTTAATCTTCCGCCACGCCATCAGTTTGGTATCAGATCCTTAGTTCATGTTATGGAGAAGCATGTTTCTAAAGCTTGATTGTTCTGATTCAAGGTTTAAAGAAGAAACAACACACATGGTCATGAAGATCAAAAGATCCTTTGAGTATGAGGGGACACACCAAGCGTTTCAATAACGATCTTATTGACCGGTTATTGAAGGAGTTTAAGTCGGTTACCAATCACCGGATCAAGGAGAAAATTGCTTATCGAGATGCCGTCTCAGGTTATGAAGAGGTTTTCGAAACTATTTTTTTCATCAACTGGACATGAGGTGTTGTTTTCCGGCTATGAAAAGGTTTTCATCAACTGGATGGCTTCAATGTGACTTCGAATAAGAAACACTCAAGAAGAATTTATCTTATTCCGATAAGGTCGACAATTATAATTCCCAATGTAACAATTGAAAAAAATAAAATATATTAATTTTGGTTGTTGATAGTGATGGTGCTGTGAATTCGAGGACGAATTCTTGTCAACCAGGAAAGGATGATGTAGCCTAGAAGCCCAAACAAAAACCATTTTATTTTATTCAAATATCTTATATTATTCAAATCAAATCTAATTGTATTAATATTTTATTTTATTTTATTTTAAGATATTTATTTTGAGCCGCTTTTATATAAAGCATTGCCTTAAGTTTTAAATAAATTTTTAGAATAATATATTTTTTATCGCTGAAACTTTCAGTCTTTGTTACCCTTGGATTAGGGTTTGATCATGTTACCCTTGAATTATGGTTCTATTTATCGTTGATTTTCTGTTAATGTTATGCCACGTCATCAATCGGTATCACCATGTAAGAAATAATTATTGATTTATAGATGATTATTTTCTGTAAAACAAGAATAACTCGGATATAAGACATTTTTACCACTAGAGAAAATACATCATCAAAATCTTTATAGTTTGGTTTGCCTCTACCTCGACTAAGGATAAATTTCTTGAATCTTCAACTAGTAGATCAATTTGTTCTTTAAAGAATGATTTTTTTTTTCTAGCAGATGAGCTAAATAAAAAGTATGTTTCTTATGAAATCAATTAATATTTTCACTCATGGATTTTCACCATTCTTGATGTTATAGATCTAACATAGATTCTTTAAAGTACATACGCTCCCCAAAATCTTTCAGTATCACCTACTCATTTTTTGACTAACTTGTAATCTACCTTTCGATTCTAATACCACTTCTTACTAGTTGTTGTACATGTTATTATAGATTATTTTAAACATCATTGATGTTTCAAATGTTTTTATTTGGTCTCGTTCTAAAACCTATTTTATCATCGGATGTTGAAATGGATCAAAATTTACTAGAATAAAATAAATAATAGATTCTATTTTTTTATTCAAAGTTTTCTTCCAAAGTTTTTAAAGAATACAAAATCAAAGATGCTTTGTGTACTCGGTGAAGGGGTTGGATGGAACACCACAGTACATTGCATATCTGCGAGACTTCTACACATAGTTTCAAAGAGTATTTTTTCATGCATAAAACAAGATCCTTCTATGTAAAAAAATTGCATGATTTTTTCACTCATGTATCCAAGCCACTTATGGTCAAATATCTTTCGATGCATAAGGTACCATGTTTGTTTCTTCTAGTCATGGTCAAATATCTTTTGACGGGCTTTCATATTTCCTAACTGAAGTATCTCAAATAACCTTCATTATTTAATTTTTTTTGTAGATATTAGATTTAACCAATTATCTGGAACATGTCTCATAACTTACAATATTATCTTGCATATGATACTAATCTTTAAACCAATGTCACCAATAAAAATGATTTTAGAAAATATATTGTTTTCCTTTCATGAACGAAAAACACGAGAGGTGTAAGATGAGAAGAAGTTAAGATGTAAGATATGGTAAAATGAAGAACCAGATTCAACAACCTACAAACATCATTCATAATCAATATTTAAGTATTCGTCATCATTAACAATAAAAACTTTGCCGGTAATAACAATATCTAAAGTATTACCATATTATGTGTGTTAGGAATTGCCAATGAATTTGTCCTAGTTTTCTTGTGTAATGTAGGACAGCTAGCATTGGAATAATCTAGTATAATATGTTTTTATTATAATATAAGAATCTATTTCAGTACAGTTATAAATTTCTTATTATAATACTTTTCTAATTATAATATAAAAATTAATCTCACATCAGTTATTAGATTTCTTATTATAATATTTTTTTGTTATGTTTTTTATTTTTTAGTTATTAAATGATTGTTTTAGCCTTTTTTGTTTTGGGATTTTCATAACCTATGTATGGTTCTGTAGTTAGAGTATGTAGAGAACTGAATAATATTTAAAAATGACTCTAGTTGAATTATTTTATTTTTATGGATTCCAAATTTATTTGTTTGGTTTTATGGTGGTAAAAATTCCATTAAAATTTCATCTTATTTCAAGTGGTACCATAGCCTAAGGTTCACTTTACTCGATGGTCAATAATGCAGCCAAAGAAGTTAATCATAACAATGTTGGTCGTATGAATAATGATATATGGGTAGTGATTGAAGATAGACAACAATCAATAAAGAGGTTTGAAGCCATGTTGCAGCAACTACTAGAGTGAAAACCTAATTTTAATATCCATACAAACGAGGCTCATGTAAATACCAATATATATAGATTTAAATAAGTATTTTTTTTCGTCAGTTTGAAGGTGGACATCCGCTTAAAATTATGAAACACGTACATTTAGAATATTATAGTGATGAATGTTCAATTGAAGACTTTGGGGGTCACCAAGCGAATCATCAAGTTAATAAAAATCAGGACTATCAAATATACGCAGACATACCGTTATTCTGCATAAAACAACATATTGATCAATTTACGGATTGATTTTCTGATGTTGAGATATTCTTCAAATTTATTAAGATGTAAAAGGACCGAAATTAATTTAGTATCATATAAGTTAAGAGTATAAACTTATGTTTGGTAGGATAAATTATAGTTGTAGAGAATATGATGAGGCAAATCTCATAAACTTTTAATGAACATATTTTACTACTAGATGATGAACAATTTATATATCAAGTTTAATTTTTTTTTGTAGGATGACCAGACTTTTACAGATTATATCGAGAAATGGTATAGGTTGTCACATCTTAACAACATGAGTGAAAATGAGGGACCATTAGTGATTAAAATAACCATTTGAGATAAGATTGGACTAAAATTGGTGTTGACAATATTTGAGGCACATAACATTATATCGAAGACATACTTAATAGACAAAATTCCCAGCCATATTTTAAAACTAAAATAAAGACACGATAGAGTTATTCAATATAATAACGAACAAGGATAAATTTTGCCAAGTGAATGACAACGGAAATCTAAAACTGGCACTTCTCATTCTCCGAAAGATACCAGGCCGCATCTGACAACATGTTATTTTTTAAATGAGTGTCCAACCAAGAAACTATTAAACTGACAATGAGCAATAATATGTTAATAAGAAGAAGACATAGAAAAAGAGTTTGACGGTGTATATATTTCAGAAGAACAATGAGAGCATGCCAATTGTGAGTTTCAAAGATTTATGTGTTCTATAGAGGGTGAAGTACATTTTATAGAAAGCTAATATTTTCAAGTCCTACTGCAACCTTCAAAGTAAGGTTTCTGATTTAATTAGCAACAATGACGGTTTTGAGAATTTTATGCCTATAAATATGGTGAAATATATAAAGCTACACACAACTTAACACTTGAAACTTAGGCGATTATGTGAATTTATAAAGTACCTAAAGCGAATGCGACAAAGATGTGTAAGTTTCTATCTTGATTGGACAATACTGCAAGGAATATGTAGCTTGTGATGCAGTCCATATGGATGTTAATCATGTAATAATAGGGTGTGTGTGGCTGTTTGATGTGCATGTTACTTATAAAGTACGTAAAAACATGTGTGGTTTCAATTAAGATATAAAGAATAATGCAATGGTTTTAAATAGAATTTCAAGTATAAAAATGTCATATATGTCAAGATACACGTGAAACTGATTGGTAAAATGGCAATGTTATAATATTTATCTGTAATAAAGTCCATGTTCGTGTAATTAACTGAACATGACCCTATGGGATTTTGATATGAATTTAACTTACAAAAAGTGTAAAAATAAATATTTTTTATAGTAAAAAGATTAAAGTAGTTCAAATACAGAGTTCAAACAGTAGCTTAACTAACTTTATGATTGCACGTATGTACTTGAGATATAATATGATATTAAGAAAGAACATGTAGTACATGTCGTGATTGTGCGAGCGTTAATGATAGAAAATAAAGAAGAATAAAGATTTGTATCACATAGAAAAGTGAAATATGCGCTGTTGAATTCAATGATTTGACATCAAAATATTTACCCTAATACCTTCCATCATTAACCTAGTTTGCAAAGCAAGCTGAATAAATTTTCCAACACTATCAGATGAGTACTAAAAAGATTCAAATTTTACAATAAAAAATTGATGAATTAACAAAAAAAGTTATTTTCTCAATAGAGTATGAGTCAAGGTGCAGTTCATATGTTACTTGTTCTAAAAAGAGATGACAATTGGTCGATGTACATTGAGAGTCACGTGATTAGTATGATGGGTATCATGTATAGTTCTCTAATTCCGAGACTAGATAACATGATGGATATGCTTCGGGGGTTTCAAATTTATTCTTGAAATTTGATATGCGGAGTGGGTACCATCAAATTTGGGTCAAACTTAGAGATACGTGGAAGAGAAGTTTCAAGATAAAATATGGGTTGTATAAGTAGCAGTGGTTGCGTTAGTTTAATTCAATTACCATTTTTACGCGTATTATGGACCAATTTTTACGATCTTCTATTGGGAAATATGTGGTCATTTACTTGGATGATATATTGTTTTACAATAGATTAAGAAATACCATTTGGAATATCTACGAGTTGTATTAAAAGTATTGGCTGAAAATAAATAGTTCATTAATCTTACAAAATGAAGACCGATGAAAAAAATGTTTATTTTTCCTTAGGTACATGGTCATGTTAGAATTCATATTGCAAAAAAGTGAGAGTCATTTGTGATTGTCTTACGCCAATGAAGATAGGAGGGGTAAGGATTTTCCATATGTTGGCAGTATTTTATCATTGATTTGCTAAAGGTTTTTGTGGTATTGTGAAACCCATTACAGAGTGTCTCCAAAAAGTAAAGTTTCAATGGAGAAAATAAGCTCACATAACATTTGTGATCATTAAATAAAAATATGCATTATTTTTGTTTCAATGTTTCCTATTTTCAGAAGTTTTTGAGGTATAGTATAATGCTAATGGCATTGGAATATGGATAGTGTTTGACACAAAAGAAGAAGCCAATTATAATTTTTAGTGATAATCTTAGTGATGCGCGTCAAAGTGGAGTAGATATACTAGATACTTTTATGTTATCATTAACGTTTTAAAGAATTCGGAGCATTATTGATTCAAAAAAAGTTTACACTCTACACTTATCATCATGCTTTGAAATGCCTAAACAATCAAATAAGTTTAAACAATATGCATGCTCGGTGGAAAACTTATGGATATAAATTATCGTTCATTATAAAACACAAGTCACAATATCTAAATAAAATGGTAGATGTATTGAATCGGCGTGCAAGCTTACTGGTGACTATTGAGTTTGAGTTTTTCAAAAAACTATACTCTGAGAACAAATGTTTTTCTAAGCTATGAGAAAATATGTTCTGAAATAAACATAAAAGAGTTTCATATAATCGATGACTACTTATTTTGTGAAAATCAGTTATGCATTCCACAAATATCTTTGATGAATAATCTAATGTGAGAATTACATGGTGGATGCTTTACCGAACACTTTGGAGACAATTATCAAGCTCAAAATACAAGTTTATATATGCCTTTACATGTACCTGATTCCATATGGAATATAACTTGGAGTCGACTTTTTCATAAATAAGAAAGATTGGACAACTACAACTAAAATTTAAAGATGACATGAATATGAAAATTAGATAAAAAGACTATTCCAAAAAACTGAGACAAAACTATTAGTTCGGTTGTCAAATTTAATATTATAATGTTTTCTTATTATAATATAGAGTAAATCTCGACTCAGTTATTAAATTTTTTAAAATATGATTTTTCTATTATTATTTCTTTTCATGTATGCTTAGTGAATGACTCTTTTCGTCTTTTTTGTTTTAGGATTTTCATAGCATATTTGTAGCTCTTTGTTTCTAGTTTCTAAAGAAATGAACAAGTTTATTAATTTTACTCTAAACTGAGTCTTATACTTTAGTTGATTGCGTAGTTGTTTGTTAGGTTTTAATTTGGTAAACTACTTGAAATATAAATGGGTGAGAAAAATAAATAAAGGGAGTGTTACCGATAACTATCTCCCTCGAAATTAAATTACAAAAAACAACCTAGATTTTCCACCATAAATTATTCCAACAATACCTCCGAATACACAAACACGTACAACTTTCAACAATTGGTTACTTTGAACTTTGAAAACTCCATATCTAACAAATCCAAACTCAAAAAAATAATCTAAAAATACCTATATATCTATTTTTTAAAGACAAAAGAAAATATATGAATGATATTTTGGAGGTTTTTCTTTTACAACCAAATTACGTGTAATTCTAAAACTGGAAAACATTTGCTTTTCTGCAAACCAAATTACACGTAATTATGCAATTGGAACACATTTGTTTTTACAAAACCAAATTACACGTAATTCCTCAAATGGAACACAATCATTTTTTAAAAACTAATTTCGTAACCAAATTACGCATGTTTTCGTAACTAGGCCACGATATACCTTTTTAAAAGTTTTTTCAACACAAACTACAAAAAAGGTACTTGTTTCACATCTGATTAACATTTATTTTCACAAAACAAGTTGTATTTTATTATTTCACATAATTGAACTTCTTTTGCAACCAAAGTTGTGTTTCTGCAACTATTTTCTTCTGATTTTCGAAAAATATTTACACATAATTCTGCCACTAGAACACATAATTGGTTTTTAACAACCAAATTATACGTAATTCCGCAACTAGAACACAATTTATTTTTCCAAACTTATTTCACAATCCAATCTTGGGTGGTTACTGGTGAATAAGTTTGATATTGGATGGTCACTGGTGAATAAGTTTGATATTGGATGGTTATTGGTAGATTATCCAAAAATAAGAATCCAAATACTCCACTATAATACAAAATATAAGAAGCGCATTAGTTCTCTCTAGATAGTAATAAAGGCTAACACAATACATCAATGCAATAAAATATATCAAATTTTGAACCAACTTAACTTAACCAATTATATTGAATGCAAAATTTCGACTTTCAATAATCAGAAACCACAATTTCACTTTTGGATATAAACTTTAGTACATGGGAGCAATGTGCTAAATTTCATCTCGTGGTTTTATTTGACCATCCAATTAGAGATTTAAAGTTTTTATTACGTAAAGATTTACTAGGATTTATCAATTTTGTTAAGGGAAATAACAAAAATCTTCCAAAGTAAAAAAATATATTGTCAGATAAGAGAAGTTACATTGATGTTAGAGTATTCCCCTACTTATAGTTCTTCCCATATATGGGCGGTTACAAGGATATTTATTCCCACTCAATACACTCACTACTCCACTTACATCACGCTGCCTATAATTACGACTGAAATTACTAAGTGGTTTGACTAAGACTTAAAATATCATTAAGTCGTAATTAGAAACCATTTCCTCTTTAAATCATGCCGCGTCGGATTTGGGCGCGTGCTTGTTCGAGCAGGACTTAGCGATTTTTTTGCTTATAAGCCCCGCTCAACCCTTCATTAGCTCTTTCGGCCTTTGGCTCCTCCTTAACTAGCTCGGTCTGCCAACTCGCTCGTCATACTTGTTCGCTACTATCCTTTTATATTGTTATTAACTTTATTCTTTACTTCCCTCATCTGATTTCTTATTACATCTCTGCTTATCTTGCTAGCTCATGCTCAACCTTTATTTTTTCATCCCCTGCATCTGCTCGACCTTTTAGGTTATGCTCGACTGGGGAATAACCCTTCATCAGGGAACTCCCTAGTTTATGGATTTAGTATTTAACTAAATGGTAAATCGATAAATTCAAAATCGTTTTAAAAAGAAACATATTTGCGTTGTAGGTGAATGTAAAGCCAAGTGACTAACAACGGTTTACTTGCCATTAGTGGTGTTATCGGGCCGGGTCGGTCCGGGTTTGGACGGGACCGAAACCGACTCGCTAAGCTATCGGGCGGGTTGAGCCGGACCGCTAAGCGAAGGGAGCCAGATATTATGGACCGAGACCGGCTCGTTAAGAATCGAGTCGGTCCGGTCTGACTCTTAACGGGCGGGTTTGTTAGTTTATCATTATTTATTTAGGGTTTTAGTTAAGAATATACATAGATTATGAAAAAAAATTATGTATTTCCCTTATCGGGCTGGTTACCGGGTGGACCGGTCCAGACCGGTAAGAGAGTCGGTCTAAAAATTTGGCTCCCAACCCGCTCCCTAAGCTATTCGGACTGGTCTCGGGCGGGTCTTACCGGTCCGGTCCCGGGCAGGTTAACGGGTTGGGAGGCCCCCTAACAGCTCTACTTGCCATCATTTTTTTTCTGTTTGGGCGACATGTGGAAGAAGTGTAATTGTGACGGTTCTGACACAACCGTATTTAGGAAGTATCACTTGGTGCTTGGGTTTTCAAGAAGCGTGCAAGTTGTTGTTGACGTTTACCCAATACGTCATATGTTTATCTTGCAAATTACAATATTACCTTAATTTTTAACCATAGTATCCCTTAAACTCTTAATTTTGTTGTGCATTTGCGAAGTCTATTGCTGTCGTCTTCTATCGAAAGGTGTTTAGTTAATTTTCAAACTACAGCCCAGGTACACCATTTTTTAACTCTTGCATACATGTAGTGTTTGATAGTTGTTAGAACCCTAGATTCTAGAGTAGTGAGTCTGCAATTATGGGGAAAATCAAAATAAACTTGTATACACAGGATGTTGAGCCAATCGACCATTACCTGCTTTAATCATGCTTATTTGTGACATTAAATCAATGCAGTCCAAGTAGAAACAATGGCATAAAAAATGACGACAAGGAGAAACTTGGAGAAAACTCCAATATCTGAATTTGAAGACCCTTTATTCTTAGAAGGTTACTTTTCTCAAATAGCTCACAAATATGGGTATCCAGATGATGCTGGATTGCTCAGTTTTAGGGCAAGGTATGTCATTTTAGAAGATGTGACAATGAGGGTTCCTTTGGTCGGCGAGCATCCATATCATGTTCGTGAAACGTAAATTTTCTTGTCTACGCCTGTGTTTGACTAGGGACTACGGCTTCCCTTGCCCATGCCGATTCATGATTTTTTTAGCGTGATAGGAATTTGTCTCACCTAGTTGTCTGCTAACGGGTGGAGGATGCTGCTTAGTATAGTTCTTAGCTCACGTTTGCTAGGGATTAAGATATGTCTGGCCGATTTATTATTAGCAACCGACGTGACTAAAATTTCCAAGGCCCCCTTCTTTTACACTCAGCTAAAAGGAATGAAAAATATTTTTGAATTCCCCTCGTCAGATAAGAACCGGAAGAAATCCTTTGTGTTTGTGTCTGGAAATTGGGAACATGAGAAACCGATTATAAACCTTCACTTAGGAAGGAGACGAAGAGTGAAATGTAAGCATCAGTAGCGTAATGCGTACACTGAATTATGTTGTACTTAAATTTTGGACATTGAACTAGTTTGTAACTTTTTATGCAGGTGAAGTAACCAACCAAGAATAGTGGAAGGAAAGACTAACAAAGGAGTACGTAAATCCTTTGACCGAGGTTGGCAACCTAGCTAGCTCTACTAGTTCACAAGAGCCTAAAGTGTTATTCACACAGTTCAACTACCTTAGGTCAGGTTGTGGCCAGTACCACAGTTGGCGTTGAATAAGTACGGAAGGGAGATAATGTCAGACGGTGCAGACGCCACGATGGAACGCATTCGAGCGCTGATGGAAAAGAGGTATCGAGAGAAGAATAGCACTAGCATTTGACTATCAATGCCCCAGACCCGCAAGGGCAACGAAGCCGATGGAGGCTTGCCATTTAAGGGGTCGATGAGATGAATCAAGTTGGAAAGAGTATTCATGAGGGGCAAGGAACTGCTCAAGGCGATCAAGTGAGACATGAAGGAGACGACGAAGAAGAGGACAAAGATTCTACCTCTTTAGTAAAACCCTCGAATAAAAAGCAAAAAATGATTCTAGATGTGGTTCCTCTTACCACCAGGAAACTTCAACTGAGAGATGAGGAAAGTGGTAGTGGGGAGGTTGTACAAGGAAAACTTGTTGATCCTCCAGTTCCCCTTCCAACAACTCAAGGACGAGGTAAAGGGCTCGAGATTGATGCGAAGCCTATCGAGCTGGTAGAAGACAATGAGGAAGAAAGAGAGCATCCCAATAAGGTGATCCCGCAAAAGATAACATAACGGATGAAGAACTTTGTAAAACCATCAACTATTCATCACTCGACAGCAGTAATGCGAGGAATGAGGTCATTACCTCCACCGTGCAACGTGGTGAGGCCCGCAATGACTACAGTGGGGAGTATCGATGCTAGGACCAGTCAAAATAATATTTCCATGGACAAGTTACTCCCCTAAAAAATTGTCATGCCCCGCCCATCGATGCTCATGTTTGAACAACTAAAGCGTATTCTTGAGTTGTCATATTATGATGGGATGCCCATGGCGGCAGGTTGAGCTCTCCATTGAGGTAAGAACATACAGTGTATAATAAATTATCATAAGACATAACGCAATGTAACTAATTTCATATTCTTTGTAGTGGCATCATAACTCGGTCCTACTTTCATATCGACGAATGTCAGCGGCCATCTTGGAAGTAATGGAAAGGTGGAAACCAGAGCCGATGGTATTTGGATCGGCCAAATCAATATCTGTAGAGGTCGTGCACTTAAGGCATGCCTATAGGTCTGTGAAAGCTGCCAAATATAAGATAATTGAGGCTTGTGAGAAACTTTAAACGAAGATAAAGACACTGAAGGAGGAATTAATGTGCAACGATGAAAAATACAAAGCCCTGTCCACTGACAACACTAAGTTACTGAATCATAATAACACTTTGATTCAAAGTAATGAAGAGATCATCGCTCAGAAATTAAATTTACTTGATCGAAACTTGGCGCAGGCTAAGAGGGTTGAGGAACAAGTAGACCAATTGGCTGGGATGTCCTCAGAAAAGACTGAACTGAAAGCGAGACTGAAAAATGCACAAAGGGAGTTTGAGCTTCAGAGGTAGCAATAGAAGGAGAGATTAAAGGACACGTTGGAGGAGCGGGAAGCTCAAATGATGAGTGTTGTTATGGATATAAAAGCACGGGAGAAGAAAGAAGTTGTGTCTGAGCTGATGTCATTAAATTCGAGGATAAAGCTCGGGTCACTAGGTCGCCCGGTTGAAGGGCATGTGCATCCGTAAAATAATCCACCCACAATAGTGCCTGATGCAGTCATCTCCCCAAGCGTCAAAAGTCTTGCAGCTGACGATGTTATAGTTGCAGCCGATCGAGTAGGTGTCGCTAGCAACAAGGCTCAGTCAGATCATACCGAGCTTCCTCCTCCTCCAAACCTTTAATGTTATTGTATCATTCTAGTGAAATACTTTGAACTCAAAAGTTAATTGTGTGTAATTTTGTTTCATGCCATAATTCTTTCGTTGTTGAACCGATTTTAATGGTAAGTTATCTTCTTTTGAATTGATAGTTTGGGTGCACTCCTTGCATTATGAATAGATTCGTGATGTTATATATTACAGGAAATGTGTTTATTACTTCATGTAGTTACATGGGGCGATCCTTACAAGGCCGAGCTCAGTAGGGCTCATTGCGTAACTTAAGACAAACATTGTTTTTCTAGCTGATTTGCAAAGAGGGCGTGAAGACCCTATTGCGTAGTCTACTATAGACTTGTTTTGTAAGCAGTTCGTCAATATACCCAGTACAAGGTATGAGACACAATATAACCTTTATGTAGCTCGTAGGCGTGGCCAATTAGCTAGTTCGTGTTTATAGACACTTAGTCTGGACTCATTGTGGTCCCTTGCATAGCCTTTTAGGTATGGCCAGAGATCCATTAGTTAATTTTAAGGATAAAAACTTGTAATAAACACATGATGACGAAATCAGAAATCATATTAACACGAAAGCGAATGTTTGGGATGCCTCATTAAAAAACCTTCTTGCGCCATTAGGGAAGAAAAAGAGCATATCAATACATTGTATATAGATTGGCGTTACAATTTAAGATGATTCACATTCCAGAGGTGTTTGAGTGCGCAATCTTCTTTGTCTGCCAGTCGATAGGCCCCACAATGGCCAGTAGAAATCATTGTATAGGGTCCCTCCCAGTTAGGGCTTAACTTGCCACTAGCTTAACTTCCTGAGCCTTGGAATGTATTCTTCATCACTAGGTCGCCTACCTTAAAACTGTGTGGCTATAACCAAGCATTAAATCATCCACTTGTCAAGCTTTTGTAATGCTCTGCTCGAATTTGTGCTTTGTTGCGCCGCTCATCTAAGAGGTGTATGCTCGCCGCTCTGGCAACCAAGTTCGCTTCTTCATCGTAGTTTTCTATATGGTGGCTTGACACGATAATTTATGCTGGTACGGCCTCATTACCATAAACTATGGCAAAAGGTGTATCCCAATTGTTGCTCGTGGTGAAGTTTTTTATGCCCATAAGACATCGCCTAATTTTCTAGCCATTTTCCCTTGGTTCTTTCAAGCTTCTTCTTAATTCCTTTAAGTATCCTTCTGTTAATTACCTCCACTTGACCATTGGCTTGGGGGTATTATGGCGTGGAGAAATTTTGGGTTATCTTATATCGTTTTGCAGAAGGTGGCGCGTACCAAATTCTGGAACCGCGGGCCGTTATTGGTCATCAGGATTCGTGGTATGCCATATCGAGTCAAAATTTGATTATGAATGAAATCACAGACCTCCTGCACCTGGGTTTGGAATAAATATTTTGTCTCAATTCATTTGGAGAATAGTACACAGCCACAATCAAGAACTGTCTCTTTCCAGTTGCCATTGACAGAGCTCCAACTAGGTCGATCCCCCATTTATCAAAAGAGCAGGGAACATGAACAAGTTGCATAGATTCACTTGGAATATGTTGTGTGTTAGCATATTGCTGACATTGATGATACTGCTATACTAAATGTTCCGCATTGGTTGCTGATTCCGGCTAATAGTACCGTGCCAACAAAAATCTTCGAATCAGACTTCGGTGCCCACAATGAGCACCTGCTTCTCGTGAATGTAGATTTTACAGGATCGAATTTGCCTCCGTACAATCAAGGCATCGAAGTAGTGGTCGGGTGACACTTTTCCTATAGAGGATATTGTCTAACACACATTATTTTGTTGCTTTGAGTTGTAGGGCTCGAGGGTGACCCTTATTAATTGGCAGTACCGCTGATGTCTAATATTGTAGATAGGGTTGTCTCCAATATGTAGTGTGATCAATTGTGTGGATGACTTCTTATTTGGTGACTAGCTCTATTGTCGGTAGTTGTTGAAAGAGGAACAAAAGATTCTCTCCTGAGGCCGCTGTTTTAGCTAACAGATGAAACTCGGGCGAACTTGGACTCGTATTCCTTTAGTATAACAAGGTAACTTCTAATTTCTTCATGCTTAGCATCATAAGCGCCCACTGCTTGATTCACCACTAACTGTGAATCCGGTTTTATTCTAATAATGTGCGCCCTGCAAATCAAGGCCAATTTCATACCACACAAAATGACCTCATATTCTGCTACATTATTAATGACTAGGAAATTAAATATGATCGCTTGCTTAAATTCATCACCATCTGGCAAGCGTAGCACAACTCTAGCCCTTCCACCCAATGTGCTGGATGCACAATTGACCTCAATAACCCACTCACTATGGTCTAGTGCAATAGGCTATTCCTTTTCACTAGATGCATGCATAGAGGACGAGAATTGTGCAAGCAAATCGGCGATCACTTGGCCTTTGATAACTGTCCGTGGTTTGAAGCGTATGTCATACTCACCGAGCTCCACACTCCATTTAGTTAGGCGTACAGATACATTAGGCTTTTGCAATACTGCTCGTAAAGGAAAAACCGTTCGCACACTGATTACATGCCCTTGGAAATAGGGGCACATTCATTTTACAGCGGTGACTAATCCCAAGGCAAGATTTTCAAGGTTGAGTTATCTGGTTTCTGTGTGCATTAGTGTTTTACTAGTATAATATACCGGTCTTTTCACTCCGTTGGGCTCAGGAATCAAAACGGAAGTGACAGAGAATGGAGATACCGATAGATACAAAAACAATGGCTTACCGGCCATTGGTGCAATAAATTTCCGGCAAAGTAAGATATAACTTGAGCTCGGAGAAGGCCTTGTCACAGTATTCCGTTCAAATGAATTTATTTGCTCCTCTTAAAATTTCAAAAAAATGGTGACTTTTGTCTGATGCCCGAGAAATGAATCGCAATAATGCTGCTAGGTGCCCCGTAAGGCACAGTACCTCCTTGATAGTCTTTGGGGGTTCCACTTATAAGATTGTGTTCAACTGTATATGATCAGCTTCTATGCCTCATTGGTTCACCATATAACCTAGGAACTTACCCATACCGACCCCAAAGAAACATTTGACCGGGTTAAGCTTAAGATTGAATTATCGGAGTAAGTCAAATACAATCTGCAATGTCTCTAAATGTTTTTGTTCAGTATGGGTTTTGACAAGTTGATTGATACGAGGCAAGGGAAACGCATCCTTAGGACATGCGTGGTTTAAATCGGTAAAATCTACGCACATCTTCCATTGACCACCTTTTTTCTTTACTAATATTGGGTTGGCTATTAAGACAGGGTACCGCACATTTCTGATGTGGTTGAGGCGAGATAACTTGGTCTCTTCCTCCACGATGTTCTCTTGCTTTTCCAAGGAAAAGATTTTCGTTTCCGGCGTATCGGCTTAACACATGGGTTGATTTCCAGTTCGTGACATATGCTAGAAAGGTTAACCCTTGAAACATCACTTGCTTCCCATGCAAGCGCATCCAAGTTCTTGGCTAATAATGTAATTAAAAATTTCTTAAAAATTGGTGATAACTTACCCCCTATCTGGAGTAAACGATCTGCAACTATTGGTTCCTCCATTATCTCTGAAATCGTATCAACTGATTGATCCAGCTCGCGAGGATAATCGACTGGGTCAAGCAAGGGTGGTTCCAAGACTTACATTCCGGGAGCCCCCTCACCGCTTGATTGCCATCGGAGCGGTTTAGATGGTTCCACCGTAACCGCGCTACAAGTTCTTACCGTTCGATGGCTTCCTCGAATTATACCAACGGAGTTTCCTACCGGATATTTCATACATTGTCGGAATGTACATGGTGTTGCCTCCATTTTGTGCAGCCATGGTCGCCCAATGATGGCATGGTACGAGCTCGATGAATCGGAAATTATGAATAATGTTTTTAAGCTATTTTTTGTTGCTTCCAACTTTCACTAGCAGCTTTATTTCCCCTACACACTACAAAGTTCTTCCCTCATAGCCGACTAGTGTACGTTGATTAGGCTGGTATGGGGGCACATTTAGCATGCAGTCAAAACTATATTTACAGATTATATTAGCCGAACTGCCTCCATAAAACGCGGGTTACCATAACATATATGATATCCATATGAATGGTTAGCGCATCCTCATGGGGCAGACTAACGCCTCTAAGATCGTCTTCATTAAAGGTAAGGTCAGCCACTGGGTCCTTGTAATTGCGGTAGGAATTAGCGTCAATTTTGTACACATCAAACTCGGTTTTTGTTCGCTTGGAAGAGGTGGTTCCTTAGGATAATGCAGAATTTCCGCCTGCTATGGTATAAACGGATGGGGATGTGCTGTGTGTAACCATAAAGTTATCGGTGACCTCAGATTCCTGACTATTAACATTGTTGCACTCCAGTGCCTCTATTTTATCTGAAACTCCCGAGCTACCTCCTGCAATCATAAGGAGCCATTGTTGTTTACTAGCATCTTCTCTTCCCTCGTTTATGGGCTTTTCGTCAATATGCGAACGATCATTTTCTCGGTGATCCAGGTGTGAGTGTTTGATGAACTGCACTAGCTCTCCATTGTCAATGAGTCTTTGGATTTCCTCCCTAAGTTGCCAACACTCGTTCGTTCAATGTCCATGGTCGTTATGATAAGCGCAAAAATATCGGTTAGACTGCTTGAACCCAGGGGCGCTCATTGCATGGGGAGTTTGGTATTTAGTTCTCCCCATCGTTCGATCGTACATTACAAAAATGGCTTCGGTTAAGGGAGTGAATCGCTTAGTTGGATTATCAAAGTGCTGGGGACGTCAGCTGGTTTCTCTTCGGGGATGCTCTTCAACCCTCTTCTATTTTGATACCTCTTCCTTGAATCCGATCCATGTCTGTCCGGTGCGCCGCCCCTTCGAGCATCATCAACTCTGGTGAAAGTATCCGCTTGGGCGAGTAGGTCTCCATGTTTTCTGTTTGGAATTTGATGAGGTCCGCGTAGAGATCCCCCTTTCGGCCAAGCCCCCGCTTAAGCAATGCCACCGTCATGTTTTCCGTTAAACCTGGCAATGCAGTCATAACATGAACGAAACATCTATTAAGGGACTCACCTCGTTGCTGATAAAGTTCCATGATTGAATCTCACTCGCGCTTAAGCTCTTTGTTCCCAACGAACCTCTCCCTGAATACTTTCCAGAGATCAGCGAAATCATAGATGGATCATTTTGGTAAGCTGCTGAACCAATCCATTTTGTTACCTTTGAGGGTCATAGACAGTGCTGGCACAACATCGCATCGTCCGGGTTGAATGCCATCGTTATGTTGTGAAATTGTTCCAGATGTCTTTTCGGATCATCTGTTCCATCATAGCCTTCCATTCGAAAGGGATCAAACTTCCTTAGGAGTTTGGCCTCGATAATTGTTTCGGAGAATGGTGATTCCTTCCGTATGTATGCCGATAGCCTCATCCGAACCTCCTTGTAACAGAGGTCCTCATCCTCTTTTGCTCGCTTGGATGATGGAGGGCCGACTTTCTTCCTAGGCCCCAACACCTTAGATTGATTCTTTCCTCCACTTTTTCCTTCGCCCTCCTGCTTATTGTCATGCCTAGATGATCGTTCCATCCTGTTATCCTTGCTAGCCTCCGGACCGGATTGATGATTTGCCTGATTCACTCCCCTGAACTTAGTTGTTAGCGCGTGGATAACATCGTTCATCCCTACCATGGTAGCATGCATGGCCTACTCTCTAGCATTGCGCTCGCACACTACTCTTAACTACTCCTATTGAAGGTGTTTGAATTGTTGTTCCAGTTGCTAGAAGGTCAGATTAATTGCTGCATTGGCTTACATCGCCTCATGTGTCACGAGAGCCTCTACGAGCCGACGAGATTGGGTATCGACCCCGTTGACGATTGTGGGTAGAAACTGACCCACTGGCTCTCTTGTACCAACATGTGCTAAAATATCGGCCTCCTGGGTTGTAACCGAGACGAAATACAGATTACTATGCTGGAGCCGAGGTTTCATTATCATTTTGCTATTGATTACTGCCTCACTTGATTCCTGGATTTCTCTCTCGATTCTTGACCTAGTGACTACCATAGTTTTAGTGACTGATCAAGATTTCCCACAGACGGCGCCAAATTTGTTAAGGGAAATAATAAAACTCTGCCAAAGTAAAAAAAACTAATATTGTGAGAAACAAAGATGTTACATTGATTTTAGAGCATTCCTCTACTTATAGTTCTTCCCATCTATGGGCGGTTACAAGGACATTTATTCCCACTTAATAAATTTACTACTCCCCTTACATCACGCTGCCTATAATTACGACTGGAATTACTAAATGGTTTGACTAAGACTTAGAATATCATGAAGTCATAATTAGAAACTGTCTCCCCTTTAAATCACACTGCATCGACTTTGCGCGTGTGCTTGTCTGAGAAGGACTTAGCGATTTTTTTGCTTATAAGACTTACTCAGTTTGAGAAACGGTGTAGTCTGAACGGATCTCGTTTGTTTAATCTCGCTCAGCCCTTCATTAGCTCGTTCGGTGTTCGACTCCTCCTTAACTAGCTCGGTCTGCCAACTCGCTCGTCAGACTTGATCGTTACTATCCTTTTGTATTGCTAATAACTTTGTCATTTACTTCGCTCATCTGATATTTTACATCTCTGCTTATCCTCCTAGCTCGGGTTCATCATTTGTTTTCTCATCCTGCATTTGCTCGGCCTTTTAGGTTATGCTCGACTGGGGAATACCCTCATCAGATTTACTTCAACACGAGTTTCACTTTTTTATATAGTATTTTCACTTTTTTTAGTCGTGTATGACTAATAGATGAATATCAGAGTCTAATCAACTTTGATTGAATACATACGACTGTGAATACACACATTTATCGTGTTTTCAATCAAATCCACTTATTCTTTATTTCCAATAAATCCACTTCACATTCTCCATAGTTATTATTCTAAAACAAGAGGAACCAACCAAAATATCTCCGCTTTCCAAATCGGTTGGGATGAACTATTGATTTGACTTTCAAACAACATATTAACGACATAGTTTTTATTTTCAAATTCAATCTATTTTCGTCGATTTTATTTAAAATTGAAAAAAAAATCTAGTTTATGTGGCATCGAATAATATTTTACATAAAACGTTTTAGTCAAGTTAATTACATTTTTAAAATGATTTTGCGTAGAAACACATATTTAAACTAAGCTCATAAATGAATAACGATTTATGTAAAATTGTTTGTAAAATATTAAGGATAATTTACTGATAATCACATGGAAAAAATTAAATTTAACGATAATCACCTCGATTTTTAAGTTTACCAAAAACCATGTTTAACATAAATGTTTCAAACATTATTTTTAAACATACAAAAACGAACAAAATCGAATCAACGAGTGACATATTTGGACAGTTTTTTTTTTTTTTTTTTTTTTGCAACAAAATTACATGTAATTACGCAACTGGAAAACAATTATTTTTTAGTAACCAAGTAATACGTAATTCTACAACTGGAATACAGTTTATTTCGACACTTATTTCGCAATCAATTATGCAACTATTTTATTCTTATTAAACGTTAATAATTTGCAAGTCATTTTGTAACTGGACACAAATTTTCGTAACAAAAGTCTTATTTACATAACTCATTTGCACATAATTTCAAAAGTGGGACATAATTGTTTTGTAACAACCCGAATACACGTAATTTTGCAACTGGGAATATAATTGTTTTTTCACACCCTAATCACACATAATTTCGTGACTTGAACTAAATTTTTCTCCACCCCTATTACGACAACCCAATTACACATAATTACCCAACTAAAAAACAAAAAATATATTTTACTAATCTAGTTTTGTTCATCTTAACAAAATTACGTAATGATATTTTAAGATCCTTTTTTGGAGCTATGGTTTGAAAGATAAGCCATTTAAAGAAAGCCTAAAATAGGGCAGAAAAATGGTTAAAGAATATTTTGAACTACCAAGTGGTTATTAGTACTTATATTCAAAACCAAATGGTTATCCGTACTTTATCAAAGCGTAGATGTCTATTCTTTTTATCATTATAAAAATTGAAGTTTTTTTATACAACTCGGATAAAATTTAATTTTTGTTTACAGAATCCGCTTTTAGTCCATTGACTATCCATTTTGGTTAAAATTAGTCTCCGTTTACGTACACTATCTATTTCATTGACTGATATTCCATCAACTACACTCGATAAAGTTAGTCGTTTGACTATCCAATTTTGAAAAAGTTAATCATCTAAATAAACATGCGTGAATGACTAATTTTATCCAAAATAAACATTTAAAAGACTAAACTCGGACAGTTTCTATTCGATAAATTATATATTACGAAATTCGATAGTTAAGAAACTAAAATCGGATATTTTTTAATCGCACGGTATGTTTATAATAAAAATACTAATTAGCATGATTAAATCTTGTTTTCGATCTAATATAAATATCTATGATACGAGATTAGTGGTTTTGGACAAATAAATTATGATTTTGATTTGGTTAAGATGAGTGCTTATAGATAACTAAACTAAAATATTATTGGCAACAAAAGAAAACTTTTGATATTCTAAACCGGTGACTCGGAAGAAAATTTGAATTAGAACCTAAGTACTTGGATTTTCGTTTTCACATTTCAAGAGGTCAATATTATTATATTATTCTTATAAACTTTGCCATATATTTGGCACCAACTTTTATGTGTTTTGATTAAGTTTTTAAAATATTTTGTATATTAAAAACTGAATACAAAATTTACCCCACCAAAATTTTGGGACAAAAAACTAATGAGAGATTAGGGGAAAAGGCGATGGAGATAGCTATTCCCGTACTTCTTTACAATCGTAATTTTGCAAGGTACAAAAATCTTGGAATCCATAATCTCCCATTTAGAAAGGGAAGCGTTGACGAAGGATACTGCCATGATAACCTGACCTTGTGAAAGTCGTCCATTAACATGACTGGCCCATATATAAATTACGTATAGTGTTCCATAATATAACTAAAGTTTTCCAATCTCTATCTCCCAGTTGGCTGTTTCTATATGTATTTATATGCCTTGAGCTCCCCACAACATTATTAATACGCGTATTCGAACTTCAATCAACATACACAAAAATCTAGCAGAGGGTGTATAGTGGTTGTAAATAGCAGAGTGGTTCACTTAGCTGTCGATTTCGGCCCACACTAGTACGGACCAAATTTAACATTTAATGTATAAAAGTTTGTTAGAATTAGTAAAGCTCGAATTTATAGGTTGATTGAACCATTTATTTTGATGCGAGGTCGTCACGTGTTAGACCCTAAACCATATCTATTACTCATCTTTTTTCCTTTACTTATTATTTGGTAGGAGATAGGCCCATTGCCCACTGACCAAAACATAAATCCTTTAGGCCTCAAACTTTTCGGCCAATGTGACGGGGTTTGGGAATAACTTGACCGTAAATGTATTAGACTCATGGGCCATTTTTCCTATCATTGAGCGGATGGCACTGTCTTCTAAGGATGAAGTATTTGACAAAAGAAGAAGAAAAACCATAAGCATTTTATTTAATATTAGTAGCATTGGAGCAAATGTTACAAGGCAATAGAAAATACTGTAAATACCTCAAACCATCGTTAACACCCAAACACCTCCAACTTACGCTGCTCAACAATCCAACACGTACAGAAATTCAGTTTGTAAATAATCAACTAACCCACTGCCCGCCGACACCACTTTCCCACCGAAAATTCATCGGAAAACCCTTTCTCCTTCGTTTTTATATCCACTGCAATAAATAAATAGTTTTCCCCACCCTTAAAACACTACATCCCATCTCGCTCTTATCAGTTCACTTTTCGCAACCAGAACGAAATAACTTATGTCGAACCAAAACAACTTATTATCTTCGTTAGTATTTTTTAAAAATATTTTTTTTTTCTAGTCCACACTTACTAATAGAATACGAGGAATATTAGCATCAAAGAGAATTAAAAGATAAATATTTATTAAATACATGGCGGGCACCATAGCCTTATTGAGGATGACTCATACTTTTTACACAAAAGAAAGAATATTTTAGATGCGTTAAAAAATGGGTAGTTTTAATTTTTTGGCCATACTTTTATGTTGTGGTGTTTTTAAGATAGTCTTTTCAACCTCGTTTTTTTTATAATATTATTTTTAAAAATTCAATATTCACTATTATTATTTATTCGGACAATTTTTTGTTTCTTTTCGGTTTCGGGTTCTATTTTAAAATTAAAAATATCAATTATCTTGGTCATAAAGAAAACTAAAAATTTTCTAGAAAATAAGTCATAAAGGTAACAAGCTATTATACATCGCACCTATATGATCTCTCGGTCAAAAGGCAAACATCCGTCTCTACAAGCTCAAAGATATTTTTCTTTTTCGATGAAAGAGTTGGATGAAACACCACAATATGATACCTAGATGCTAAGAAATCTATGTTTGATTTCAAAAAAATATTTTTCATGCATAGATAAGATCATTCTTTGCAAAAACTTGGAAGGTATTTTCACTCATGTATCCAAGCCTCTTATGACGTAGCTCGTTATTATCATCGATGATGTAGACATCTTTGTTGTTGAGTTTTGCTTGTATTATATATGGTTTTATATTTGTTTCCTCGAGACATGATCAAACATGTTTTTGTAAAATTTTCGTTTCAATAAATGAATCTAATATAACCTTCATCATTAGTATTCCAACATATAGAAGATATAACCAAATAGTGAAGCTAATATAACCTTCATCATTAATATTCCAACATATAGAAGATATAACCAAATAGTGAAGCTAATATAACTATTCCAACATATAGAAGATATAACCAAATAGCAGGAAGATGTCTTACATATTGTAGTACCATCTTGTATATGATGTTAATTTTTAAACAAACATCACTGAATTTTATAAAATATTATTTTTCATTGTTCATGATCGTAGTCACAAGCGGTGTAAGATAAGAAGACCTTAATAAGTAAGGTAAGATGAAATGAAGCACTAGAATCCACGACCCACATACACCATTTAAAATGAACATTTATGCAATCATCATCACGAATAAAAAAAACTTTGTTGGTGGTAACAATAACTGAAGTATTGTCTTCTTATTCTTTATAATTGTCAATGAATTTTTCCTCGTTTCCTTGTGCGATATAGGAAAACTGACATTATAATTTGAGGATAGAGTGATTAGAAATTTTACAAAAAAGATTGTTCCAAAATAGAGGCAAAACTCTCATCTTGGTTGTCAGATTTTCTAATATAACATTCTCCTATTCTAATATAAGAATCTCTTTCAACTATGCTGTCAAATTTTTTATTATAATAGTTTCCTATTTTAATGTAAATATAAATCTCATATCAATATCACAATTTTTATTATAATATTTTTTTATTTTTTCGTGTTTGTTTAGTAGATGACTATTATGGTGATTTTTTTTGTTTTAGAATTATCAAAACTTATTTATAGTTATGTTTTTACATTTTATAGAGAACTGAATAATATTACATGTTTTACTATCAATTGAGTTTTTTAAGTGGAATCAAGATTTACTTATTAGGTTTTATGTTGGTAAATCCATCGAACTTCCATCTTACTCAGTGATCAACAACGTAGTCGGATATTCCTAACAATGATGATTCATATGGGTATAAGTATATAGGTAGTGGTTGAACAGAGATGAGGTTAGAGTCAATGCTGTAGCAACTATTGAAGTGTCGTCCTAACCAAAATATCTTTACGGACAAGGCTCCTACAATTGCTAATAGATATGAAGTTGAATTAGTCACTCTTGACCACTCTAGAGGTGGACGTCTAACACATACACGTTTAGATAATCATTGTTATGAATATTTTGATGAGAAATTTGTGGGCCAACAAGGTCACCATTAACAAAATAAAAAAAAAGACTATCAAATCTACGCATACATATAATTATTTTACGAAAAACTACATATTGAATAATTTATGGATTAATTTTTTTTATGTTAAGAGATTCTTCATATTTTAGAAAGTTAAAAATGAATAAAAACTCCATTTGGTGTCATATAAGTTAAAATACAGGCTTATGTGTGACAAGTATGCCTCTCAAATGGCTTTATGCCACGTGTGTATCTATCTATATTTTTATAACTTCTTTATCTTATGTACGGTCAAGCGTGCCAAGATCCAACAAACTCCGTTGTCGTACTTATGAAAATTTTGATACAAAAGAGCCACGACGATACTATATTGATATTTTATAGTTTGGCATATTTTTGAACTCGTGGGTTTGGACCAAGTGCCCTCCAATGAGTAGTCATCACCAAAATTTATATGCAAGACTACTCATCCTTCTTGAGGCCCAGACCGAATTACCATCCCTGCACATCATGAGATTCAATATAATCTTCCAACTCTTATATCTTCATAGACCAAACACCAATATACTAAATATGCACCGAAGGGAAGTGAGGCTATTCAAGAGGAATATATTGGCATATTACACCATATACATACTACGTTTTTTAGTCCACCGGGAAACTAATTGGGAGGAAATTAGGTTATTGTGGTTGCGATTCCAACCAATTTTAGGAAGAAGATTGATTAGAAACTTTGGTTCTATAACGAGATGAGATGTTCAGGGTGACTCATATTCTTCGTCATTATAAGGATAAGGCAAACTTCGAGAGAGCCTAAGAAGGTATTGCTAAACTATCGATCGTTATGAATGAACACGGTTATTCTCATAGGGATATGACTTAAGTTAGGGGTGTATCTTCTTCCTCTGATGTTTCTTATTTTCTAGCCATAAAGACTTACATTTGAACAAGATATCTGACAAATCTGTGGATAGCTTGAGGGTTCTGCATGATAATTATAAGGATATGAAAATGCATTGGTAAGTGAGAAATCTGCATGTATGACTGATATCAAAACTAACGATGTTTCATTTGTACAACATAAGTTGTTGCTGAAGACTCAAGTGACTGAAACTACAAAAAGGTTAAAACAAGAATTGGTATTTGCGGTAAAAACCCAAAAAAATGTATTCATTCATTTTATGAATTTTTTATACTTTTGGAGGTGTTGTTCACGACCATGAACTAGAGTCTGAGCTTGAGCCTTCTACTATTGTAGACTTGAATACGCCCACTGATTGGACTTGTATTTTCTGATACATTGTCTAAGTTTCGTCATTACAAGGTTATGATCAATGATAATACCGCATTCTCCATGCCTTTTGGTTTTGTTGCGTTTTAAAACATTTTTAGCCAAATTTATGATGGTAATCTTACGAAGATATAGATAGGTTTGATCTTTCTAGGGTGCTTTTTGAGTCATACAATACCGATGAGAAAATCTTTAACGTTGTGTAAGAGTTGGTTGCCATTGAAAATGAATATTTGTGCAATACACCTGTCGACCTAGAATATAGGCTTTTTCAGAGTGTTCTCATAGACCGAAGCCTTTGAAAATTAGGAGCCATACTTCAAAATAATATGCGAACTACGTGCGAAGGGAACCAGATTTAAGAGAATGTGGTGAGAGTGAGAAATGAGAGTATTGAGGTGCATGACCCCGATTTTTGACATGGTTTATTTGTGTTTTAATTTATCAAGGTGTGTGTTTCATTTTTCATTTTTCCTATGTTTTTTTAAAGGCATGTGCTTTTGTTTGATATATTTTGTTTGGGGGGCTTGTTTAAGACCGTTTTTCCAAATTTCCATTGTTTGACATATTTTGCTACTATTTATGAAGGTTTACTAGTGCTAGCTTGTTATTTTATTTGCTTAACCTTTATTTCATGATGATATTTGATGAGTCCGAATTCAGCATGCTCCCCGTACAAGGACAGATCGGTCTAGTCTCTCCGAATTTCGGACAGGTCACATGGACCGGACAGATCATATGAACCGGACATGTCACTTCGAACACTATGATCATAGGACTGTTCGAACTATGACAAAAGTACTAAAAAACCTAAACACTTCTCGACTAAGTTACTTGCTCTCCTACTTAGAGCTCATGGGTCTTTGAACATGACCCAGGTCCTTTAACATGACCCGAAAGCCCATAAGGGCCCAAACATTAGGGTATAAATACCCAACCACCTGCATTAACTATGGGAAAGGAGAATTAACTACTACCAAGATGCTTAATTGTCTCTCTACTCTTTACTTTAAACAGTTTAAACACCCACACACCACCTTTAAACACCCACACACCACCTTTAAACACCCACACACCACCTTAAAACACCAACTGAAATTACCAGCCTACCCTCAGGCGAATATTTACCACATCAAATTGGCGACCACAGTGGGAGAATGAGGTACCTGAATCAAGCATTCAAAACCAGCTAAAATAAATCTGTTCGAATGAATCCGGACAATCCAGAGCTACCACCGGCTTTGCTCGAAGTGGTGGAAGAGAATGATGAATACACTGTCGAAGAGCGTGACAGGCTAAAGTGCGAAATAAAAGCTCTGAGGGCAGAAAAGGCCAAGATGGGCGTGAAAGAAAAATCCAAAGCATCGGTAGCTCATCACACCGATAACCCCAGAGAGCATGAGTCTTTGAAAACTCATGTGAGCACTAGAAAGACCCATGCCAGTTCTAAAAAGTCTCACCGGTCGAAGCCTGTGGAGAGTTCTGACTCGAGCTCAGAGTCTTCAGACAGCTCTTCGGACAACGAGGGAATTGAAAAATCCTTGTCCTCTAGCAGCGATGAGGGTCGAACCAGGAAAAAGCAAAAGCAGGTTAAGAAATATTCAAGAAAAAGAGACAGGCATGGAAGAATGAAAATGCATATTGGCAATGGATCATCTCACAACCGGAGGCATGTGGACAAGATGCTGATGGATCCCTTTGCTTTCCACGATGAGCCAGGTATCTTTGCAACTCCCAATGAGGATACTGTGTTCAGTCGTGGAAGGAATTGGAGGCAGTCTCCAATGTCTTCTAAAATTCTGTCCAGAAACCTCCCCAAAAGGTTTGATATCACTAAAATAGAGAAGTACGATGGCAGTACTAATCCGGACAACCATCTGGAACAATTCAAGAACTTCATGATGAACTTTGATGATGATGATAAACTACTTTGTAGGGCATTCTCCCAATCATTTACGGGGAGTGCTCTGAAATGGTACAACAGCCTGCCTCAGGGTTGTATTAAAGATTTTGATACGTTTTGGGTGGCCTTTCGAAGGCAGTTCGTAGGAAGTAAAGAGCTGAAGGGCAATGGAGACACCATAATCCATTGTGCCCAGGAGCCAAATGAGTCCTTGAAAGAATACATAAGTCGTTTTGTGAATACAAAGAATGGGTTGGCTGATTGCTTCGAACAGGTAGCAATAGCATCCCTGAGACAGGGTTTGAACCCAGGCAATCTAGCTGATTCGGTGACCAGAAAAAAGGCCATGACGTGGAGAGGGTTGCTGAATCAGGTTGGCAAACAAATAAACGTTGATGAAACAAAGAAAACCAGGGTGCACAGGCAGGTGAGGTCTACCCCAGTGGCACCAACTCCAAATCAGAATCAGTCCGGGAACAAAGGGAGATCGGACAGGGGCATGGTAGGGCAAAAGCTCAGTCTCAGCCAGCTGCGCCTGCTCAAAGTCAACAATCCAGAAACAAGATAGGGCCATGGGTCCAACCAGAGTGGTTCGCTGAGTTAAAGGAAAGCGTGGCCACTATCTTTAATAAAACAAAGGATGAGGTGCATTATCGGAGACCGGCAACACTGTAGTCTCCCAGAGAGCATCGCAACAACTCTTTTTGCCAGTATCACAATGATATTGGCCATACCACTGATGACTGCATTGCATTGAAATAAGAAGTTCAAAACTTGATTGAGAGGGGAAAGCTGGGAGCATACGTTAAGAGAAGAGGAGGCAACAGGCCTGACAACATTCACCGGGTTGGTCCAAGTAATGCTGCTCCGGAAGGGGCCATGGTTATAGTTAAAAGGTTTGACGTGGAATCAGAGTACTTGGATCCCGATCCAACTCGGAACAGAGTGGGTGCTATAGAGGACTGTTCTAGATCGGTCTCCGGGCTCATTAAGTTTTTCGAGTCGCTTACAATTTTCGGAGGGGACACTATGGCAGCTCCTACTGCTTCTTCGAGGAAGAGGCATGTTCATACTTTAGCCTCCCAGCTAGAAGGAGGCATGACATCCTATCAGTCACCAAACTCGTTCCCCTTCATTATGTTTGATGAAGATGATCTGAGAAACATTGCTGGCCCTCATGAGGATGATGTTGTTATAGGAGCATCTATAGGGGGCAATGACATAAGACGGATCTTAGTGGATACTGGGAGCTCAGCCAATATCCTTTTCCTAGCCACTTACAAGAAAATGAAAAACCCAGCCATAATTCATAATTCGGACAGGTCAATTGTGGGCTTCACGGGCAGCTCAGCAGATGTGATCGGAGAGTTCGAAGAAGAGGTGTTATTGGGCAAGGGCCCTTTCAAGAAAATGGTTAGGATACTCTTTATTGTGGTGGATTGTCCCACTTGCTATAATTCCATTTTAGGGAGGTCTTGGCTCTCTAGGATGCATGCAGTGGCTTCAACAGTCTATCAGTGCTTGAAGTATGCTGTTCAGGGACAGGTTGGAGTCGTCCGGAGCAGCCAAAAGATTGCCAGAGAATGCTATGCTACTGCCTTGGCTCCTCGAACGCTGGGGGCAGTCCGTATTAACGAACAATAGCAGTTTGAGGGCCTTTCTAGGGGTGAGGGTGAAATTGATGACCCCAGAGAGACCCCTGGAGTATTGATACCAATCGAAGAGGTTGAAACGCACTGTCTGGAAGATGGTAAAAGTGTTAAGATAGGGTCCAAGATGCCACCAATGTTGAAAAAGGAAATGTTGAAGTTTTTGAAAGACCATCAACACGTTTTTGCTTGGTGCAATGCTGATGTAACTGGGGTTCCATCAGAGGTGATATCACACCACTTGTCCGTCCGGAAAGATGTAGCTCCAGTTGTTCAAAAAAGAAGAGCTTTTTCCAAAGAAAAGGCTAATGTCATTGTGCAAGAGGTTGACAGACTCACAAAGATGGGGCACATTAAAGAATCTCAATACCCTTTGTGGACTGCCAATCCTGTCTTGGTAAAAAAGAAGAATGGTAAATGGCGCATGTGCATTGACTTCACATATCTCAATAGAGCTTGCCCAAAAGATTTGTATCCGGTCCCCCAGATGGATCAGTTAGTAGACTCTACCTCTGGGAACAAGCTGCTTTCCTTTATGGATGCCTTCTCCGGGTACAATCAGATTCAAGTAGATCCAAAGGATCAAGAGCATACCACGTTTGTCACTGACAGGGGTCTACATTGCTATAAAGTGATGCCATTTGGTTTGAAAAATGGTGGGGCTACTTATCAGAGGTTAGTCAACAAGGCGTTTGCTGATCAAATTGGAAGAAATATGGAAGTGTACATTGACGATATGATGGTGAAAAGTGTAGATGAGCAGTTGCACTTGTCTGATCTCCAAGAAACTTTTGCCAACTTGGTAAAAGTGAATTTAAAATTAAACCCTGAAAAGTGTGTCTTCGGAGTGCAGTCCGGGAAGTTTCTAGGGTATATCATAAGTGAACATGGAATACAGCCTGATCCAGACCAGCTCAATGCTCTATTCCAGATGGAGCCTCCTAGAAACATTAAAGAAGTACAGCGATTAACGGGGAGATTAGCAGCCTTTAATAGATTTATCTCAAGGTCTTCGGACAGGTGTGCTCATTTCTTTCAAACTTTGAAGGGTGCAAAGGGGTTCGAGTGGACTCCACAGTGTGATGAAGCTTTCAATGAAATCAAGAAACACTTGTCCTCCCCCAAAACTTTGTTCAAACCAGTTGATGGGGAAACTCTCTTCGTATATTTGGCAGTTTCAAGTTGTGCCATCAGTGCTGTGCTGGTAAGAGAGGTAGATAGACATCCCCATCCAGTGTACTTCGTCAGCAAAAGCTTGATAGATACTGAAAGACGTTACTTGAAACTTGAAAAGTTGGCATTAGCCTGGTAATAGCAGCAAGAAAGATGAGGCCTTATTTCCAGGCTCATCCAATCATCGTCCGAACCTCTTTTCCCTTAAATAATGTCTTTCAAAAAGCAGACATTTCGAGCAGAATGACTAAGTGGTCGGTAGAGTTGTGGGACTTTGACATAGACTTTGCTCCCCGGACAGCAGTCAAAGCCCAAGCTGTGGCTGATTTTCTGGTTGAATTCCACTCCGATAGGGATTCAGAGCAAGCTCCTGATTTAGAAGATAAGAAAATGTGGATCGTCCGAACAGACGGCGGTTCTAGCACCATGGGATGTGGTGCTGGAGTGTGTTTAACTTCCCCATATGGAGACCAGATGTACCAGGTTATTTGTTTTGCTTTCAGGGCATCTAATAACGAGTCCGAATATGAAGCAGCTCTAGCTGGTTTAAAGTTAGCCTACATTTGTGGGGCTAAGAGGGTCAAGCTGTTGAGTGACTCCCAATTGCTTATCCACCATGCCTTAGGCCAATCTGAGGCTAAGAAGGAACAACTTGTGAAGTATTTACTACTCCTAAAAAATGAAGCACTTAAATTTAAAACAGTTGTCTATGAGCACATTCCCCGGGCAGAAAATGAGCTAGCAGACTCATTGGCAACTATAGCATATACGGAGTCATATCCATGGATCCATATGCTTGAAAACCCTTCCATTCAACTTAGCAAGGGAAAAGAAGAGGAAATTCTTGAAGTACAAGTGAAACAGCCTCAAGACTGGAGATTTCCTCTCCTACAATATCTCTCTGATGGTGTTGTGCCTCCAGATAAGTCACAAGCCAGAACGTTGAAGCACAAGGCTCGTGGTTTGATCATATTAAGAGAAGTGTTATACAAAAAATCCTACAGTAAACCTCTCCTGCGTTGTTTGGGGGATGAAGAGTCACAAGTGGTCCTCTCCGAATTACATGATGGTGAAGGATCAGCCCATTGTGGATTTAGAGCTTTAACGAGAAGAGTGTTACTCTCCGGATACTATTGGCCATCGATCATGAAAGATGCTAAGGAACTGGTGAGGAGGTGTGACCCATGCCAGAGGTACAACAATGAAGTTCATGTACCAGCCATTCCTTTAGAATCAATTTCTGAGCCCATTCCTTTTGCCCGGTGAGGATTAGATTTAGTGGGGCCTCTCCTCGTGGCGTCCGGAGGACGCAAAACTATAATTGTGGCCATTGACTACTTCTCGAAGTGGATAGAAGCAGCCCCTCTAGCAGGAACAACATCAAAAGCTGTTATAAAATTCATTCTATCCAACATATGTTGCAGATTTGGTGTCCCATAGAAAATAACAACAGACAATGGGCCACAGTTCGACAATAGAGAAATGGAGAGTTTCTGTGCCTCAAGGGGTATACAACATTGTTTTTCATCACCTTTCCACCCACAAGCAAATGGGCAAGTTGAAGTGGCTAATAGAACTATACTGTCCGGTTTAAAGAAGAACTTGGAAGGGGTTGCTGGGAAGTGGCCTAGTTATTTGCAAGAGGTCTTATGGGCCTACCGGACAACACCTGGGGCTGCAACATAAGAATCACCTTTTGCCTTGGTCTATGGGATGGATGCAGTAGCTCCCATAGAGAAGACCCTCCCCTCTTTTTGTATACACAACTTCTCCGAACAGGCTAATGAGGTAGCAATCAGAGGTCAACTTGATTTGATAGAAGAAAGACGGGTTAAAGCTCACCTAAGAGTTGCACACTATCAGGGCTTGATGAGGAGCAGATTTGCTTCCAAAGTTAAAAGAAGAGATTTCCAACCAGGGGACAAGGTATTGAGGAAGGTCTTCTTACACACTAAAGAAAAGTTGTTCGGAAAGTTGGCCCCAACTTGGGAGGGTCCGTATATGGTTGTTGAAAGAATTAAACCTGGAACATATTGGCTAGAAGACAAAGATGGCAGAGTTTTGACTCATCCTTGGAATATCGAGCATCTCCAGATATATTTGGAATAACACTTGTATAAATATTTACTTGTTTGAACATCCATGTAAATATTTGGGGGCATACTCTTTCCTCCCCGGTGGCACGGAGAGGTTTTAATGAGGTGTCCGAGCTGTTGAATAAAATTTGATGCCTTCTTAAATTTTTTCTAAGTGTTTTTAAAGTTTTGTCCCTTGACATACTATCCGGATTGAAATAATTTAAGGGCTATTTAAACTCTAGCCGGAGAACTTAAACACTCTCACAATGAAACAGTTAAAGGCTACTTAAATTCTAGCAATAAAAGAAGATGATAGTTATACAGAATAGAAATATTCATTAATAACTTAAAAATTGCCTTGGCCTTCCAAGGACTTTTAATTGGTCAAAATGCAGCACAAAAACCTGTCCGGTCGAATACCGGACACCATAACAAAAAGAGTGCCTTGGCCATCCAAGGACTTTAGTTTGGATAAAAAATAAACAAAGTAGATCAAAAGTTAAGGTTGAGCCTTTGAAGATGGCTCACCTTCATACACTTTCTTGCCCTTGGGGTCGTGTTTCCCTTCATCCACCTTCTTGCCTTTAGAACTGTCTTTCTCTTCATCTGGGCTCTCCCCAGTATGTTCTTCACCATCTGAGGATTCACTAGAGTAACCATGCAGGTCTCCCTCTGCCATTGTATGAAATGGGAGGTCATCAGACTCAATATGAAGCCATAAGTCCCCTAGGTTCCTCTTCGGAAACTTTTCATGGATAAGTAGAACCATGTCGGACCTCACCTTGGCAAGAAATTGCTCTTCGCTTTTGATCATCTGATCAGCGTAAGCATTAATCTTGGTTTGAATTTTGGCCTCCTGCTCCTGTAACAAAATGTTTTTCTCCTCGGCAGCCTTAGACACTGCATTCTCAAGAGCAATCTTGTCAGTAGTCAAGTTGGTGATGATTTTCTCCTTTGCATTGCTTTCTTCTTTTGAGGCGGTGAGGTCCTTCTCCATTCCGGACAGCTTCTCCTGGAGGTCTCTGATGGTTTCCTCTAGGGTGGCAACTTTTGTGTTGTTTTCCTCCTGATTCCTCTTCAGCTCTTCATTTTCTTCCTTTAGCATGTCGGCATTGGCAGTAGCAGTGCGAAGGTTTTCGGACAGCTTTTCCTTCTCAGAATTGAGGTCTTTAATGATGTCTGCTTGACCCCGGACTTGTCTTTCCAGTGTGAGTACTGGCTGCACATTGCTAAGCAAAGAATGGGCTATGGTATCCTTATCACTGAAAAAAATGAAAGTCTTACCATTGAAGTTGACCGTATTGGAACTGCTCGGAGGAATGTAAGGCCCTGCGAATTCATCTCTGGGGAGGCTAAGGAAGTATTCACCAAGCCCACCTAGACCAGTGATATCCACTTCATCGAGGTTGAGATCTCCCCCTCCACCTTATCGGTATGAAAGTCCCTTGGGATCTCTTCGGCCAGCGTTGGGTCAAAGGGGTCAGTTGGGAATGAGGGCTCCGGATCCCGGAGAGCAAGCTCATCTCCCTTTGAAGCCTTCTTCTTCTTGGCTTCCCGGTCAGCGCCCTCACCTTCTTGTTTGCGAGTCCTCTTGGGAGCCCTTGGAGGTTTTGGGAGGTCTGCTTCCTGCCTTTCGGTCTCTTGCTCCACCACTTGCAAGAGGGCTGCATCAATCTGGCTCTGTGCCGGCCCCTCCGGGGCTGTTGGAGCATCCTTCTCAGCATCACTCGCCACCTTTTTGCCTCTCTTCCTGCCTTTCATTTTGCTTGGGGCTTTGGCCCAGCCCGGTAGGAAGAGCGTCCCATCTGGCTCGTGGGACCTTTTGAGCACAGTGTCCGCAGAAGGTTGGGTGGTGAGCTCCTCCCAAGTCAGGTCTCTTCGACCTGTGGTGTTCCACAGGTGAGACCTTGCCAGGTTCCCACTGGTGAAGGCGGAGTGGAATCGGTTCCCCCATTCCTTAGCAGCCCATGCGTTGATTTTGCTACAGGTAACCTGTCCGGCCTTCAAGTAGTCCCCGAACTCCTTAGACAGTTCTGATTAAAACGAAAGAGAGACCAGTCAATTTAAACCAACTTAAAAAAAGGAAGAAATAGACAAAGATTTGAAGTGTGAAACTTACGGTCACTCCTCCACCTGCTTCTGAGGAGGCTTGGGTTCTCTCCGGCCTTGATCTTCTTGCCATTTTCCCAAGCGCCACTGACAAACAAAAACTGGCTCCTCCACTTGCTCTCCGACTCCAACAGGTCATTGACAGCCTTAAAGTTGTCCCCCATATTGAAGTGATAAAAGGGGAATTGGTGATGCTTGCAAAGGTTTGCCACTGCTGCGAACTCTTCCATAGGGAGAGGAATCCCGGACAGCCTAGATGCCATGATACATGACATCAGAGTATACCAGCCATTGGGGCTCAGCTGGCTCGGGCAGAGCTTGACCATGTGAAAATATCTGACGATCTCCGGATCCAATGGGAATCTGAGTCCCCAATTAAATAGCTCTGCAAAGATGACTATTTCGCTCAGCTTGCAATCCATAGGAGTTTCAAGATCTATGGGGATCCTTATCTTCACATTATCTGGGATCCCCCATTTTGTGCTCATTCGACCTAGTTTGGCCGTGTGGATGAATGCATACTTGGTCTTCTGTAAGGCCAAGAGGTATTTGAGCTCAACCCTATGAAAACACGGCCCCACTTTCCTATCAAGGCACTCTGGCAGCTCCGGATGCCTCAAGTACAATTTTCCTTGCCTTTTTGGGCAACAACAGTATTATCAGTCTGGCCGGAAGACTCAGACTCTAAAGGAATTTCTTCAGCAGAGTCCTCCATTCTTTCCTCCATAATTGTTGGGGGATTATCAGTGGCAGTGGTCCGGGGAGGGTTCGAACTTGGCATAGCCTGGCTTCCGGACTGATGGTTTTCAATTTTTTCTTGGGCAGAGGTCTCTTTTGGGAGTGCTGGATTGCTCGCCTCCGGACTGGATGACCTTTCCCGGGGAGCTCTGATAGGCACTCCGGATCCAGAGCTACTATTTTTAGCCCCCGATTTCGAGGGAGTATTCTTAGAGGCTTGCCCCTTTACTAATCGGCTTGCCCTCTTTACAACCAATTTCTCCGGGGAGTGCTCTGTGTGTGATCCCATAGCAAGGAAAGGAGAGGGTCTTCTAAAACTAGTGGCTGTCGCACCTGGCTCAACAATGGGCACTGACTCCTGAACTGAGGAACCAGAGACTATAGGCGAGAGGGTGGATTGAAAGAGCTTTTTGGGCTTAGTACCTTTAGAGGAGGACAAGCCTCGATCTGACTCTGTAACGGAGGCGGCTGGTCTGTCAATAGGTGATGAAGGTAGCCCTGCTGCGATTCGTCTCTCCTTCTCGACTTTTTGCGCTTTCTCCAACTCTGAAAGGTTGAGCCAACCACCTTTGATCAATGCAGTCTTTGCTGTAAACATAAACTGCCAAGAAAATCTTTGCTTTAGAGAGAGAAAGCTCTGGGTAAATTTGCAGAGTAAATGTGAAAGAGATAGTAAAAACAGAAGAAAATGTGTTTCAATTTATAGTAAATCTGAAAAAAGAAGTTGATTCCTAGGAGAATTCGAAAAGTTTGGCAATGATTAAAAAGACGGCGCTGATGTCACCATTTGTAATTAAAGAGGTTGATTTTCGAAGAAGGTGGGTTCGAAATTCAAGGTGAAAAAACGGCTGGAACAACCAATCAGAGAGCGACACGTGTCCCACAAACTCTGGCAAAAACCGTTTGAATTCGTGAAGCTTAATCTGTCCGGGTAAACCCATGGACCTGTCCGGATTGAAAACCACTTCTAACGTCGGACTGTTTTTCAGGTCTTTTAACAAGGATACTTGCTCAAACACCTAAAAAATGGGCTCCTGATGAGTCCGAATTCAGCATGCTCCCCGTACAAGGACAGATCGGTCTAGTCTCTCCGAATTTCGGACAGGTCACATGTACCGGACAGGTCACTTCGAACACTATGACCATAGGACTGTTCGAACTATGACAAAAGTACTAAAAAACTTAAACACTTCTCAACTAAGCTACTTGCTCTCCTACTTAGAGCTCATGGGTCTTTGAACAAGACCCGGGTCCTTTAAACATGACCCGAAAGCCCATAAGGGCCCAAACATTAGGGTATAAATACCCAACCACCTGCATTAACTATGGGAAAGGAGAATTAACTGCTACCAAGCTGCTTAATTGTCTCTCTACTCTCTACTTTAAACAGTTTAAACACCCACACACCACCTTTAAACAGTTTAAACACCCACACACCACCTTTAAACACCCACACACCACCTTTAAACACCCACACACCACCTTAAAACACCAACTGAAATTACCAGCCTACCCTCAGGCGAATATTTACCACATCAATATTTAATAGTGATTTTCCGATGACTAAGTATCCATTCTCTATATTGTATCATATAATCATAGTTTTTATGTGGAACCTCTTTGATATTTATGCTACCATATATTTGACATTTATTTAACCTAAAAATATTAATTTCCATCTTTGTCAACCTCAAGATTTGGAGTTACCGCGCTTTAATCTAAAATAAATATATTTATCTTCGTCAATTTGGAAGATTTAAAGTAACCTTCCGTTATAATTAAAACTTTAATTTCCATCTACATCAATTAGGAGACATGAATTCACCTCAATATAATCCAAAAAAATCGATTTCCCTTGGGAGATTTGGAGTGACCTCCTTTTGAACTGAAAATTCAAGTTTTCATTTTCTTCAATTGATAAATTTCGAGTGATCTCATTTGAGACTACAAAATTCAATTTCAGTCTTTTTCAGTTGGGAGATATGATTAAACTGAAAACGTCAATTTCCCTATTTGTCAATTAGGAGATTTGCAGTAAGCTACAATCAAACTAAAAAACTTTTGTTTTCATATTCGTCAACTAGGAGATTTTTAAGTGACCTCTCTTTAAACTAAAATTTATAATTTTATCCATTTTATATAGAAGATTTTATTAGCAAGTTACCTTTAATTTGGATTTCTCATATGATATTTATATTGTGTAAACTTTCCTTTGTTTTATTAATCTTCCAATTTATATACTAAGAAAGTTATCGACTTAGTGTTTACCTTGATGTTGCATGTATAGAAGGTCGAGCGTAGAATTATATAAAAGTAGAGAAGTTTTAGATGTCATAATTTGAATGTAATAAAATATAGACGAAGATGTTTGATATTTTATTACTTGTGTATTTTTATTCCTTCCATGTTCTCTAACCATAACGTTCTTGGTATGTTGATCTCGGCCACTCAGTATGGCCCTTTCTATGTTGGTGCTAGTTTACTAGGTCCGGGTTGTTGAGTGTGTTGAAAAATGCGTCTAAGGACCAACTTCCTACCTTTATGGGTTTATGTTTCACCTTCGAACTGTACATTTGAGGTATTTTTTGTTTCTTTGTGAATTATTTTAGATGGATTGTATTGTGGTAGTTTTCCAATAATTCTAAACTGGCTCGTATTCCTTTGTGAGCTGAAGAGGTGTTTCATCGGTGCAATTGTATAACATGGTGCGGTATGTCCATACTATTTATGACAGTATTTCAAGTCAATTTCCTTTGGAATGTCCTATACTGTCTTTATACCATTCATTATGGTTTGGTTGGTAACAACAACCTCGTCGTTTGCTTGTGGATGATATATAAACAAGACATGGTGGTGAATTTGATATTTCTAACGTAACTATTTTATATATATATATTGTCAAGTCATAGAGTTTTGTGGAAGATAAATATTCTCGAGATTATAAAATGATACACTATATGCTTCAATAAAAATTTATGTATCTCATTCCCTTAAATTCGGTTTAAAGTTTTCCCTTCCACACACATGGTGAAATAATCGATTACCACGATGATGATTTTTATATTCCATGGTCGTGCTAGGAAGGATCCATCGATATCTAATTCTATTTGGTTGAAGAGACAAGCATTTAAAATTGAGATTAATATTACCCTAATCGATTTTTGGAGCTTAGACCACCTCTGATAGTTGTCAAACGTCATAAGCAAGTCCTCGCATCGTTGTGAATACCATGCTAGCTATACTCGAGATTAAGAGCCTTATGAGCCCGCATTCGTATGAAAACATGCCTACCATAAGACCCGATGTGTATTGCTTTTAAGAAACAGTCAGTCTTAGTGGGGCCAAACGTTTTAATAGAGACTGTAAATACCTTATTCGGAGTAAATCTTACTTGGCCCATCATAGTCTCAATCTTATTGCTTTTTCTTTATTATTCTTGTTAAGTATTCCTTGATCTTCGTTATTTATGGTTTCTCTTCTGTACCAATGAATAAAATGGTTTGGTCCTTTCTGAAAACTGAACATGATTCCCCTTACTTATGCAACTGGCCTTTATTAAGGTTTTCCCTTGAGCTTTCATTGGACGTGAGATAATTAGCATTATGTTCTACTCTATTTTGACCTGATCAAATACGATATGCACATATGGCTCACTTAACCGTCTGACTTGTTCCAAATAGTGTTGCATCTTATCTTCTCTTACCCCATATTCTCTTTTGATCTACTTGTCACCAATTACGACTCATTGTGCATCACAAGGTTTTCAACTAAAAATTGTCTTACCTACTTTATTCTCGCTATGATGGCCTCATACTCTGCATTATTATTTGATGCCTTAAAACCAAAGGTTATGGCTAGTATAACCTCTTCCCCTTCTAGCGATACAATATAAACTCTGATTTCGCATCCCCTGATGTTAGTTACACCATTTAAATACATAACCTATTAACGGGTCTTTTTGAAATCTTGTATTGGGGTATCCCTTGTTTTTTGGATATGAAATTAGCCAAACTTGCCTCTTTATTGCACCGTAGAAGATAAAAATAATATGAAACTCTCCTAATTTGATTGTCAACGTTTCAGCCGTACCAATGTCTCAGGTGTGTTACGATAGATTATGGATTTTGGGTACCTATATCGAATGAGACTAAAATAACCTTCATGATTTTCTCACTATGATCGCTAATAATAGTACCGTTTTTATGTCTCTTAATACTTGGAGGAAAATGTGGATTTTTTGAGTGGGTGGATTCACTAGTTCCTCATCCTTCCAAAGAATTAATTATTACAGTGAAAAAAAGATACACAAGATTGAAGATGAGAATGGTAGTCTCAAGACCAAAGTTAGTTTCTTGATGTTGTTTTGCTGCATTCCTTGTCTGTTTTTTTATTAGTCTTGTTAAGAGCTAATTTTCAACAAAGTCTAATTTTTGGTTTGATAAGCAATGTAATTTTTGGTTTAATAATCATTGTAAGAACTGGTTTGGAGAAGCAATTTTATCAGTATTGTTCTTTGTTTGGTTTGGAGAAGTATGTTATCAGTATTCTTCTTTGTTTTTGGTTTGGAAAAGTAATTGTATCAGTATAATAACTGTTGTTTTCTCAACATTGTTGAGAACTGGAATTAATATTTGTGTTAGCTTGTGAACTGGTTTAATTATGGACTATTTGCAAATCTATAAATTAGAGTAGTACTAACACTATAAATCTTGATTCAAAGAAAACGTTAAAATTTCATTCACAATTAGCCAACTTACATCATATTCCAACAGAATACATTATCAACAGATAATACAAAAAATTAGACAAGGTTATGAACACTTATTAACAACAATACCCTTAGAGTTCAGACTTATAATTGTCAACAAAAACTGACACAAAATAGTCTAATCTAGAACCAAAAAATAAATTTCCAGTGTTCAATAGTCTATATACTAGACAATCCTAGAAGTATCATCTAGTGCAGCAGATGAACACGCGGCAACATATAAATTCAGGACTCGTCTTGGTCTCTTCCATTTCTCATTTGCCACTCTAGCAGCCTCTTTGAATTGAGGCATTTCCCTTGCGGACACCTAGTTTTCAGTAGTTTCCTACAATCATACAGTAACCTATTAATTATAACTACTAGACCAACAAATATCAGCAATGCCAACAACTGCAACAACACTATTGAATACAGAAACAACAACACCAACACCATTTTGTTAAAGTCTACCTAAATATATCAACAAAACTATTGAATACTAATTAAATGCACACCAACACCACTATGAAACATACCATGTGACCAATTATTTTATTAAGAAAAACAGGCAGAAAAAGCCAAAATAAAACAACTTTACAGTAGGAGAGATAAGAATCTTACATTTCTTCTCATCCCTCTTATTGTGGCTTGTGCACCTTGTCCCCCACTAGCTCTTAGATCAACACAATAGACAAGGCTTCCCTGCACCAAAAGGACAAAATTAATATCATTTAAAAACATGAATACTAAGAAAGAGAATACAAAATTTTAAAAACCTTACATCAAGCATTGTGTTAGCAGCTGGACCTCTCCCAACCTATTTCACCACCAAAGAAACCCAATAAGTTACTATTATCCCAACACTCTAAAAAAAACGTATGAAGAATACAAAAAAGTTACCGGGAGTTTAGCCACTTTCCTTGCTGCCTTTCTAAGACGAGCATAGAAACGAGCTTCATGTGCTCTGTTAACTCTATCAGCAACAGGTCCAGGTCCAGGTCCTTCTGTGTTGGTTGCAACCCCACCATCAGTTGGCTCAGTCCCAACAGTTACTTGTAATCAACAACCTAATTACAATAATCAATATCAGTCCCTACTATACTGATTAAACATCAATCAAAAGCAAAATCAAAACTTTATCATCGAAATACAGAATACATTTATCATGGAAACACAGTGAAGCAATAAAACTCAAAATATTCTAATTTTAAAAACTAAAACGATACATCAATCAGACAAATAAAGAAACAAACTAAATACCTGTATATATTCTTCAGAGAAATTCAATTCGATTTTGACATTCTTCTGTTTCCTTCTCGAACCCTTTTTTATTGTTGAATTGCGTTTACTGTTGCCAAAAATTAGAGCTAGCAACAGGGAATGCAGACTATGATTAAAGAAGATGATTTAGGGTTCTGTTTCGATTTGGGTATAGATTTACGACCATATAGATTTGGGTATAGATTAGAGTTTAGATTAGGGATTCGATTTAGGGATTTGATTTAGAACAAATGAGAGTGAAGAGGAGAAAGCCTATGGATTGGAATTCAAAAAGGGTCTAGTCTGTCTGTTCAGGGAGAAAGACAATCTAGGGTTTAGATTTTTTTTAAGTATATTATTAAATTAAATTAATTAAGATGTAACGCGACCGATTGGTAATATTACAAAGGACTGTGGTGATAAATATTCCACGTAGGCTAAATAATGCCACATGGATAAACATACTAAATTATTAATGCCAAGTTAGAAATTATAAGGGTAGGTGGGTCATTTAATGTCACATACTAAGTTTTGGGTTTGACATAAACTCAAAGGGCTACTGGTGACACAAAAATCTGGGGACTATGGTGACAGGTGACAGCCTATAATGGATCAAAGGATCCTCTGTACTAACTTTATCCAAACACGATAGTCCAGGGACTGTCAACGGACATTTGAAAGTTAAGGGACTATCTGCCACCAAACGCGATAGTCGAGGGAGGATGTACTGTTCAAAGCCTGTAGCTTCACTTGGAACTGCCCTTATTGCTGAACACTACTCATCATCAATGTAAAATCATATTCCCTCGACAACAACACTTTCTTAACAGTACTACAACCAAACTTGAAACTAATAGTATATTTATTCAGCTTCAGTAATCTATATAAAGCATAATCAAACATACCCTCCAAACTAGCAAAATAAGTTAATGTCTGGATATAAACATCTTTATTATACTTAGAAAGCGCAAATATAGTCAATATGTTAAAAATTTGTAAAATTATAATTTAAGAAAATAACATATTAATATTGTTAAACATCAAACAATCGAGACAAAGCTAAATTATGTGCCACAATTTGAATTTTAGTCATAGTATTTATTCATATTGTTATATATATATATATATATATAATAAAAGATTCTAAATAGATTAAGTTATTAAAGTGAGTGGTTGTAACAAATATAAGTTTTCGTATCTATAAAAATCAAATGACAACCATAACTTGGATAAATTACACCATATAACAATAACATATTAATATTGTTAAATGAAACAATAACACGTAAATAGGGATACACCTTCTTAAACAAAACATAAACAATGTACACATACATTCTAAAACCAAACAAAAAACATACCAGTGAGTATAAAGAAGGTAGGTGAAACAATCAACATACATCCAAAATATGGAACCAGATTACCGTACTTAGTGCTCCGTATATGGGTGTGCACGAATGGAAGTAGCAAAGCATGATCGTGTTTTCAAGACACGTCACGATAAGAATGAGAATAATTTGGTTATGCATGGTCTCGCATGTTACTGGCGATTTTTTAAATGAAAAAATATCATTACTGGGTCTAGTTTTTTCCGTCTTAAAAAAACAAAACCGATGGTAGTTTCAGATTTTTTTTTTCTGAACTCTGATTTGAAAGATACTAACCTTTTGAAAAAAATATAAAAAATAAGAAACCGAAGATTTGGTCAAGAATGAGAAGTTGTTACGTTGCTGTCATGAATCATGGGTATTTGAGATATTATTTAAAGAATTGGCTATCAAATGAGAATTAAGTACACAAAATGGTTAAATAGACAAAATAGATATTAGATAAGTAATAATGAAAATCGAGATTCTCAATGAAACTAAAATTTGGGTTTAGATACTTTTAGTTACCTTTCTCTAAAATATATAATAAAAATTAAACATAAAAAACTTACCAAATAATTTTTTAAATTTTGATATATAAACGGAAAAAATCATTTTTTTTATAATAATTTTTTATATCCTAAAAGATCTTTTCCAAACCGGTTAAAGAGCAAGTTGTAAATATAATCATAACTATTTATCTATTTAAATAAATAAATAAAATAGCCACCAAACAACATTCATCCATTTTTTGTCTTTTTTTGTCCGTGTTCTATGAACAGTTGAACACAACTAAGACAAATTTATAAATAATAGAAGTTTTCCTAAAGTTTAGAGATCAATAGAGATCCACCAAACTAAATAGGAGGCCGAAAACTATAACTCTAAATATCACTAAAAATACCTAACTAAATTGCAAAATAATTACACTGATAATTACACAAAATCAAGAGACCCAAAGAGTGATTGGGACAGGTCGTAAAATAAGGGAACTCTATGTTTTGGAGAAACTCGAAGTAACAGATATGGATGTGTATGGTGTTGATAGTGAAAAAACATACTTGACTCATATTGCTGCCTCTAGTGTTGATTTATCTTCGTTTCGTTTGAATCCTTCATCGTCTAAGTTTTATCTTTGGCATTCTCGTCTTGGATATGTATCTACATCGCGTTTAAAGTTTTTAGTCTCTACGGGTGCTTTAGGTCAGCTAAACACTTGTAATATCTCGGATTGCAGTGGTTGTAAACTTGCAAAATTTTCGGCGTTACCGTTTAATGAAAGTATTTCTTCCTCTATTGCTCCGTTTGATATTATTCATTCTGATGTCTGGGGTCCATCTCATGTCTCCACAAAGGGTGGTTCATCCGACTATGTTTCTTTCATCGATGATTATACTCGATATACTTGGGTTTACCTTATGAAACAGAGATCGGATTTCTTTGGAATTTATAGAGAATTTCGGGCACTTGTTAAGACTCAACATTCTGCTGTAATAAAATGTTTCAGGTGTGACTTGGGGGTGAATATACATCCAATGATTTTACTCAGTTACTTGCATCTGATGGTACCATACATCAGTCTTCTTGCACTGACACCCCTCAGCAGAATAGTGTTGCAGAAAGAAAACATCGTCATCTTATTGAGACTGTTCGTTCTTTACTTTTATTTGGTGAGGTTCCTACTATTTTTTGGGGAGAAGCAATTCATACTGTTGTATATGTGATTAATCGAATTCCCACTGCTCATAATGCAGGGATGTCTCCTTTTCAGAAGTTATATGGACAACTTCCAAATTATTCTTCCTTACGAGTGTTTGGATGTACATGTTTTGTCCTTCGTCCTCATCTAGAACGCAACAAATTGGGCCCTAAATCCGCAATATGTGTTTTCTTGGGTTATGGTGTTAGACAGAAAGGTTATCGTTGTTTTGATCCCACTAGTCAGAAACTTTATGTCTATCGACATGTTACTTTTCTTGAGCATATCCCGTTTTATTCGATTCCAACGAAATCACCTGATATAACAAGTACCAAACTTCAGACCATTAATCCCTTTGAAAATAATAGCGACATACCCATTGATATTGATGAGCCAGCTCCTGAGACATCAACTACAACCGATACTACTTCTGCTCCATCAAGTCCTGATTCAGCTTCTTCTTTTAGTGAACCATCAGCTCCACCCCTTAGAAGATCTACTCATACAAGTAAGTCTACCAAACTACCAGATTTTGCGTATTCTTCTTACTCAGCTCCTTTTGCCTCTTTCATAGCAAAAATACATGATTTATATGAACCTCAGTCGTTGATCCTCGTTGGCAAAATGCAATAGTCGAAAAGCTCACTGCTCTTTACCAAACTCATACATGGGATATAGTTAAGCCTCCATCCAGTAAGCATATAATTGGTTCTCGATGAGTTTTTAAAATTAAAACAAAATCTGATGGATCTGTTGAAAGATATAAGGTTCGTCTTGTAGCAAAAGGGTATTCACAGAAGTATGGTATGGATTATGATGATATATTTGCCCCAGTGGCAAAAATGACGACTGTTCGTACTCTTATTGCGGTTGCTTCTGTTCGCCAGTGGAAAATCTTCAAACTCGATGTCAAAAATACATTTTTGAATGGTGATCTTCATGAGGAGGTTTACATGACTCCTCCTCCAGGTATTGCTCACCAACCAGGTGAAGTTTGTCGACTTAGGAAAGCCTTATATGGACTCAAACAAGCTCCTCGTGCCTGGTTTGAAAAATTCTCTACGGTTATAACTTCACTTGGTTTCCTTGCTAGTAATCACGATTCGGCCTTGTTTATCAAATCTACTAGTGTAGGACGAATTATTTTATCCCTATATGTAGATGATATGATCATTACAGGTGATGATATTGATGACATTACAACACTAAAACGTGATTTAGCTCAGCATTTTGCGATGAAAGACTTGGGACTATTACGATATTTTTTAGGTATTGAGGTGGCTTACTCTCCAAAAGGTTATATTCTCTCTCAGACAAAATATATATCTGATTTATTCGAACGAGCGCGACTTTCTGATAACAGAATGGCAGATACTCCTCTTGAAACCAATGTTCGGTATTCTCCGACTGATGGCGTTCCTTTGTCAGATCCAAGTCTATATCAAGTCTATATAGAATTCATATCTTAACGTGTTTCCAAGTTTTGATTTCAGAAATCTTGACTTTTTGGTTTGCCAATTTTGAGAGGTTTTAGGTTAGAGAAGAGAGAAAAGAGAAGACCAATTTTGCGTATCAAACTAATTTTTTATGTTTATTTTTGTCTCCCACTAATCTGTATATTTAAAAAATTTACACTATTTACTCCTGTGCACACGTGAGAATTATAAAGTTGACATGTAACATTCCAAACGTCAATCTTTTGTTTCACTATTCGTCTCCACAAAATCTAAAGAATGTGATTCCATAATTAAGGATTTAGGGCCCCCAAGGGGGTAGCCGAGTTGGTTGAGTATGGCATTCTTATGACCAAAAGGTCATGAGTTCGAGTCCCTCTACATACGCTTTCTCGGCTGAGCCTGTCACCTTGTGTGGTTTACCTTCTGGCGTTGGTTTGCAGGCTATCGCGTCAGACTGAGGGTTTACCCTGTGCGCACTCATTGCACTCTGAGTAGCGGCTGCGGGTTCCCTCTGAAAAAAAAATAACAATTAAAGATTTAGGAGGAAAACTATGTATGATACATTATTTTGAACTGCTCGCTTTTGACTGGGAAAGGCGCTTGGCAGTGGACAGAGAAGAGGTATATTGTTCCAGATAAGCATAATTAGTGTAGCTACTAACTGTTACGTTTCCAAACATAAGGAGAATCAGGAAACATCTTTATTGATATACTATAACATTCACGTATTATATATCTTTGTCTTTATTAATACTTTCTCTGTCCCAAAATACATGTAGTTTTAAGGTTATGCACGAGTTTTAAGGAAAGTCATAATTACACCTCTTATTCATAAAAAGTAGAAAAAAGAAAGAGTCTAATTGGTAGATGATTATAAATCATATTAAAATTTGCATTGGTTAATGAGAACGACATGTATTGTGGGACAAAAAATATTTCTTAAAACGATAAATATTTTGGGACGGAAAGAATATAAGCATAAAATATTCAAATTATTTTGAAATTTCAAATCAATTACTAATTTTATTACCGTGTTTTTTTACTAATATTAAAAAGATTACCATATTATATTACTATTAGTCGGTATATTATAATATTAAACTGGTTGATTAATAAATGATGTCATCTTATTTATGGATTATTTATTAAATATATTATATGAAAATTATATAATATTAAATTTTAATTGATTAATATCTATTAATCATAATATATTAATATTATACTAAACGTTTCGTATAATATTAAACGTTATCTTCATAATAATATAATATATTAAAAGATATAGTAAACTATAAATTAAATGCTCGTTGAAAATATTTATTTATAAAGCGTATTTATTTATAAAGCGTATTTATATTTGATGTATAAATTAATTTGTTTGGCTCCAATAAGATGATTACTCAAATTAATAAATGAGTTTATGCGCATTGATATGATTATCTTAATGATATTAATAAATGATGGAGATTACTCAAATTAATAAATGAGTTTATGCGCATTGATATGATTATCTTAATGATATTAATAAATGATGGAGACCGCAAACTTATCGCTATCTTGCGTATGGGGATTCGTTCAAGAGAAGTCTTATTGTGTTAAAGTAGAAAAATCTAGATCTCTATTATGGATGAAAAACTTCAAATCAAACTATGTCATTCGAATTATTTTTGTTCTCCGTATTCAATTCATGTGAAAATTTTTCTTTAAAAAATTAAAAAAAAAATCCTTTTTTATAGATGAGAATAATTTAGGTTTTTTGTTTTATTAAAGTGAAAAACAAGTTTGTAAAGATAAATTTCATAACAAATTACATAAATCATTTCAATGATAAAAAACGAGAAAAAATAATGATATAAAATTATTTTGTATATGATCTGATCCGTCTCACTGTTATTTCTATATATTACATAAAAGTTTCTCTCACTTATTTATTCATATTCGTTACTGAATATAAATAATAAATATGTAATAATAAATGTCTAATTAATATATAAATACACTGTATTTTTAGATATTATATAGGAAATATTATGTTAATTTACCACATTTCGGCATAATATCTCACTTGATCATCAGATTCTATTTCTATCGCCCACGTGGATAAATTAAACAATCTAATAAAAAAAATATCACCCATATAAGACTAAGTAATCTTCATTGCTATAAGCGCAAATAGATGCATCATTAATCATATGTTAAAGTATTCAATAACAAGGATCTATCTTGGTGCATGCCATAACAATAACAATATATGATTAATAATAATAAATATATATTCTTAAGTAGTCTTTTTAGTTGAAGATCAACTATAAGAAGTCACCCCGAAAGTGGTGGTTATTGTTTGTAAAAAAAGTCATAATCATAACCAAAATAAAAGACGAGAGTTAGAAAGGAAGATGATAAGCCAATGAAATATCTTTATCTGAAGGGTCGTGATCAAAGTCATTGAATATCACAAATATCGGTTTGTAGAGGCCACTAAAGAGCTAGCCTCTGCGGCACAAGGGGCCATGAATTTGCCTAAATCTTGAGCCTTCAAGTCTCCCATTTTTTATGGTTCTTTTAGGGTTTAAATGAGAAGAATAAAAGGATAAAGTGTAAAAGTGAGGTTGAGATGTCACCTGGAAGACCCCCTCTCCCTTCGATTTTGTTCTCTTGGTTGCCAAAAACAGCACGGACGGGGGAAGTGATTAACTTCACTTTTTTCAATAGATTGGCCGAAGAGAGGCCTATTGCTGACATCACATCTTGGTCGGTCGCAAGTTCGATAAAAGTAGCATCATGTTTTTGGTCAATCATGATTCACAACTTGGCTTGAGCAAAGTAGTGACTAGTAAAACAAAGTTGAAACCTTCTATCTCAGTTGGCCTAAGCCCAAAATCGGAGTTGGGGGAAGATCTTAGAGAGAGAAATTGAATATATAGAGAGTTGTGCTTTAGATAGAATTGAGAAGTGAAACACTGAGACCATGAAGTATTTAAAGTAATAAAAAAAACGACATATGACGACGAGACTTAAAAGTAACACAAGTACTTATGTATATATATGTATATGTACATGTATATATAAAGAATAATACAATAGAAATAAAGCAAAAGCCCCAACATGATATCACATGGATAAAATACTAAATACAAATAAAAACACTCATTTAGTTCCACACGAAGAAAAAGTGAGAGGAGTTACTGATACGACATAAATAACTTTAAGATGAGTTAACCATGCCCGAACACATGAAATTAGATTTATGAGCGAGATGCGACTGATCATGTCGGTCTATTGGCCTTAAGAGACCACCTTGTCGTTTATGACTACCAATGATAAAAACTGGCACAATGATCGTACATGACTTGCTAGCCGCTCGAGGCCAAGCTTACTAAAATCCACCACACAAGAAGGAATCCTCTTAGTGCTCAGTGGAGCGTTTGTAATGAAATCTTACTTGATACTACCGCGATCAGTGACCCATAAACACTTAGCCTCTATCTTCCTCCCACCCCGATTATCGTAGAAACATATGTAAATCATATCTGATAAACGTACAAGAGCACATTATGCTTTCATACAAAAAGGATTCCCAAAGGACATACCTCCATTTGAAAAAACGTCTGAAAAGCCACAAAAGGTTACGCCAATAAGAAGTCAACAACTTAAGACTTCACCAAACCAGAACTACTATATATGAAATAAATCTAACATTGGGGAAGTAGGTGAAAGTTAGAGAGAAAACAGTAGCAACAACGAGATATTTTGCTTTGTAATCCATATTATCAATAAAACACAAGTGTTCTTTGTTCAATAATTTCAAGTTCTTGCCATTTTTAGTTATAAATCTTTATTTACTTAAACCACTACGGTTCTTTAGGTTCGGGCCATTCCCCCATAAAAACAAGAAATACCAAATCAAAATCTAAATAAAAAATAAAAATAAACTCCCAATCGAAAAAAAAAAAAAATCAAATTAAACTCCTAATCGAAATCCAAATACAAAAAATAAAAAATTAAACCCAAATTCTGATCGAAGTCCAAATTGAAACCAGAACTAAATCAAAATTCAAAATCGAACCTAAATTCAAATAAAATCCAAACTAAAATCAAAATTAAATCCAAATAAAATTCCAATCACTTTATTGCAAATATACCACTCATGCATTTTTTTAAAAAAATATCCACAATTACTTTACTATAAGTATATAACGAGACAATTACTTTTTATTAGAGAATTGCTAAATTGTAGTCGAAACTACTCTACAAAGTCGCTTTTTCCTATTTTTCAATATTTACAAAATTACCACTAGGCAAAAAACCCAAAAAACTTTTAAAACTCTAATAAATCACAATTCATGCCATTGAAGACTCAAAACTACTCCATGAAGTTGCAAACACAATTTCAAACACCAACCATCGACCCTATTCTCCAAACAACCAAAAACCTGAAAACACAACTACCCATTTACCCATTTTTTCAAAAACTTCAAAACATTTAAAACATGGTTGGAAAATATTCGGAACCACTTCCCATACAGAGCAACATGGACACCGAGGAGGTACATTGCTTCCCCCCTCTAATTTTTGCAAAAACAGTTTTTTTAAACCTGATTTTTGTGTTCTTCGCCACTCGTTGGCATGGGTGTTGCGGACTGCGCCAACAGTAGTGGCGTTGGACACCAACCCCATGCCAACGAGTGGAGTATGGAACCTCAAGTTCGCCACATGTGTGGCATCCAATGGGTTGATTACGCCACTGGATGGCGTGGTGATGGTGTACTTCGCTATACCCGTGGCGAAATGACATAAACTAAGCCGTAATACCGGTTTAATTGGTTTTTCTACTTCTTACAAATTGCAAGAGGTAACCCACTGCAAAATTTCGTTTGTTTTGGACTATGCTCACCATTTTACCACTCACAGCGAGTATATCTTAGACTCGATAACCGAGTGGGTAAAAAATATGAGAAAGTCGTTAGATTTTTCGATTAACATAGCATCTAAGGAGATCGGGAAAAGAGGGAGAACACCGAGAGTAGATTATCGGTGTGAGCGATCCAGAATTTTTAAGTCGTTCGTTAAAGAGTGCAACCGTAAGTGTAAGGCTACCGACAGAAAAAAAAAAGAATTGTTTTATTCATGTGGTAGGTAATCTGGTAAAAGGCGAAGATAAGTGGGCTCTTAGTGTCCTTTCCGGCAAGCACAACCACGAACATATTAAGTATGCCCAAAGACATTTGCAACAGTCCAAGTTAAAACAGAAGGAAAAGGAGCTTATTGATCTTTTGACAGTGAACAGAACAAGCCCGCGACAAATATTTGGTGCTTTGAAGAAGGACGATCTAGAGAATGCTTCAAATATCTTGTCACGTTTACAATTTTTGTTAAAGAATGAAGATGGTTGAAAACTATGGTCGATCCCAAATGCAATGTTTGTTAGTTAACGTACAAATATTGGGTACGGATGGGAAATAATGGCTCTAACTTTATAATCAATTTATTCTTCACACATCCTCTTATTATTGATTTACTACGGACCTTCCCATGCTTGCTAATCATGGATAACACGTACAAAGTTATTCGTTACAGGATGCCTTTGTTCGAAATAGTCGGGGTAACATCGATCAACAAAATGTTTTGCATCGGTTTCACATTTATGGTGAGCAAAAAACAAGACAACTACTAATGGTCATTGAGATTCTTGAAAATGGTAATGGAGGAGAATGATTGCAAATTGTCTTGTGTTATAATTACGGACCATGAAAATGTCTAAGATGTGATCAATGTTCAAAGACCAATATAAGGCGGTGGATTATGTCGTAGACTCGTGTATTACACTTTATAAAGAGAGGTTCGTTCACGCATATACTAAAAAAATCATGCATTTCATTGATCACACCTCTAATAGGGCGAAAAGCTCGCAGGCTACGTTGAAACAATATATATGGTCAAACTGATTGGGTTTCGATGGGTTTTGGGATAAAGTACATTGTTTGTTAGCAATGCACCATTCAACCATTAACGAATTGATGGAGCTTAGAAATTTTCGTCTAATTCACAAATTTCAAGATTTTAAACCGTTCAAATTTTTACAAGGGTACGTATCACATATAGCATTGACGATAGTATATAATAACTTTGTTGATAAATGACGGTGATAAATCTTCGTGCGTTTGCACCGATCGTACGATCCATGCTTTACCGTGTTCCCACAAACTTGAGGCAATCCAAAAAGCGGACGGTAATGCACCTACTCAGATTATAGAAAACCATTGGAAGTGAGTAGACATCGTTACTCGAGTTAAACTCACCGGCGAAGAAGAGGTGAAATTGAATTTCGAAAATCTAAATGCTAAACTTGAAGAGTTTGATGTTTACAAACAAAGTCATTGGCTAAAAATATTTAATCAAATTTTGGATCCATCGACAACACTCATTTGAGAACCACTTGAAAAGGTTAAAACCCACGGTAGAACTCCCGGAAGTGTCAGAGGTCGCGGCCGTGGACGCGGTAAAGGTAACAAACTCCAACGTGATTATTCTACGGAAATAGATCATTCTTACCGCGAATACGCCGAACAAGAAATGTTCGAGTCTCACGATGATGCCGAAACTCCCAAAATGCTAACACCTGCCGCTAGTTTGGTAACCCCGGTCAGCACTTTCGGTAGCACCGTACGAATGGTCCACACACACACTCTAAGTAATTCCGAAAAAACTTATATATCTTTTTTCTATAAATAATTTTTTAAAAAAAATATGATTTACGGATTAATTTAGTAAATCTTTTTTTTAACATTTTCCCACTCTTTTTAATGGAGCAAAACAGCCAAAAAATAAAAGAAAAGGTTTCATGTGTGGGTTTTGGAACTCTGGATGCGGCGAGCAACATTACCACTATACCTTCATTCTCCGTTAAACCAATTCCGGCAAGGTTACAAAATTTTCCGGACTCGAGATATTCGAAAGACATACCTAAATTTATGCGTCATTTCATAAGCGGAATTACAAACATTATGTATGACGGTAATTTTGTTTTTAGAGCCATCGTGCATGGTATGGTCGGATACGAAAGTGGATGGAAAATGGTTAGAGAAGCCATGGTTCATGAGCTAAATAACAATCGAGAGTTTTATAAACGTGTCGCATATTACGATGAGGTGTCGCATATTACGATAAAATCCTGACTCATTAATAAGTAGTTACCCAACAACCAAAGAGAAATACTCTTCAATTTCATTCGCTTAAGATATGATGTTCCTAACAAAGATTCTAAAACATATATATTTATATATGGAACAACCTTCAAATATGTAAAAATTAACTAATATGATTTATAAAATTTAATAGTATAAATTGTCAAGATTGGTTCGAAATACCAATTGTCAATTACGAATCGTTTATAGAGAAATAATAACACAAACGCATTAAACCCACAACAACAAACATGAATAAACCAGCCCTGGATTATTCCGGTGACCGGAGCGGCCAACCCATATATCCACGCCTTCTTAATGGTGTGGATATAGCCAGCTACGCCAAACGTGTGGCGTAGGAAGGGTTCCCCACGCCATAACGATGATAAGGTAAGGGTTAATTTATTCTTAGTTTTAATTTTAATTTTAGATTTAATATTAACTATAATTTTAACTTTAATCTACTTATAATATATATTTAAGTTTTGTTTTAGTATTTATTTTTAGTTTACCTTTAATTTTAGTTTACTTTTAGTTTTAATTTTTTTGATTTTTTAAAGAGAAGATAGAGAAGGTAAAGAATTGGATTTTTTTTGAAATTATAATAACTTCGCGGAGTAATTTGTCTATTTATAAGATTTCGTAAAAATAAAATCGTCAAACAAAATAACTTCACGAACTAGTTTTAAACAAAATAACTTCGCATAATAGTTTTGATCGTTTTTTAAAAAATTCCTTTTTTATTATCCAAACTGGTCGAGGTCAAAGCTTAATTCAAATTTACCTAGTAATTTCTCTAAAAATATTCCTCCGACGAAACAAAAAGTTTACCTAATAATTTGGATAAAATAATTTACATGAAAAAGTTAGATGGCGTATACATGTTACGTTTCGTTTCGTATATTATTTCATTTTACTAATTTTACTAGTTTTTGGGATTGGATAATTTCTCAACTAAATACTCAATTATTATTTTAAATTATTCCTAAAGTAAGTACCCTCATAATTATATTAAGTGTATTTTAATATAATTTCTTTTTGCGCATCCATCAGTTTGCATATATAAATTTTGCGCATAATAGCATTTTTCATCAGTTAATAGCATTTTTCATCAGTTTGCATATATAAAATCAAAAGTATAGACAGCATATATCAAAAATATAGACAGCACCAGTTTAAAATTGTTCTAAGACATGAAAAATATAGACAGCACCAGTTTAAAATTGTTCTAAGACATGAAAAATATAGACAGCACCAGTTTAAAATTGTTCTAAGACATGAAAAATATAGACAGCACCAGTTTAAAATTGTTCTAAGACATGAAAAATATAGACAGCACCAGTTTAAAATTGTTCTAAGACATGAAAAATATAGACAGCACCAGTTTAAAATTGTTCTAAGACATGAAAAATATAGACAGCACCAGTTTAAAATTGTTTTAAGACATGAAAAATATAGACAGCACTAGTTTAAAATTGTTCCAAGACATGAAAAATATAGACAGCACCAATTTAAAATTGTTCCAAGACATGAAAAATATAGACAGCACCAGTTTAAAATTGTTCCAAGACATGAAAAATATAGACAGCACCAGTTTAAAATTGTTCCAAGACATGAAAAATATAGACAGCACCAGTTTAAAATTGTTCTAAGACATGAAAAATATAGACAGCACCAGTTTAAAATTGTTCTAAGACATGAAAAATATAGACAGCACGAGTTTAAAATTGTTCCAAGACATGAAAAATATAGACAGCACCAGTTTAAAATTGTTCTAAGACATGAAAAATATAGACAGCACCAGTTTAAAATTGTTCTAAGACATGAAAAATATAGACAACACCAGTTTAAAATTGTTCCAAGACATGAAAAATATAGACAGCACCAGTTTAAAATTGTTCCAAGACATGAAAAATATAGACAGCACCAGTTTAAAATTGTTCCAAGACATGAAAAATATAGACAGCACCAGTTTAAAATTGTTCCAAGACATGAAAAATATAGACAGCACCAGTTTAAAATTGTTCCAAGACATGAAAAATATAGACAGCACCAGTTTAAAATTGTTCCAAGACATGAAAAATATAGACAACACCAGTTTAAAATTGTTCCAAGACATGAAAAATATAGACAGCACCAGTTTAAAATTGTTCCAAGACATGAAAAATATAGACAGCACCAGTTTAAAATTGTTCTAAGACATGAAAAATATAGACAGCACCAGTTTAAAATTGTTCTAAGACATGAAAAATATAGACAGCACCAGTTTAAAATTGTTCTAAGACATGAAAAATATAGACAGCACCAGTTTAAAATTGTTCTAAGACATGAAAAATATAGACAGCACCAGTTTAAAATTGTTCCAAGACATGAAAAATATAGACAGCACCAGTTTAAAATTGTTCCAAGACATGAAAAATATAGACAGCACTAGTTTAAAATTGTTCCAAGACATGAAAAATATAGACAGCACCAGTTTAAAATTGTTCCAAGACATGAAAAATATAGACAGCACCAGTTTAAAATTGTTCCAAGACATGAAAAATATAGACAGCACCAGTTTAAAATTGTTCTAAGACATGAAAAATATAGACAGCACCAGTTTAAAATTGTTCTAAGACATGAAAAATATAGACAGCACCAGTTTAAAATTGTTCTAAGACATGAAAAATATAGACAACACCAGTTTAAAATTGTTCCAAGACATGAAAAATATAGACAGCACCAGTTTAAAATTGTTCCAAGACATGAAAAATATAGACAGCACCAGTTTAAAATTGTTCCAAGACATGAAAAATATAGACAGCACCAGTTTAAAATTGTTCTAAGACATGAAAAATATAGACAGCACCAGTTTAAAATTGTTCTAAGACATGAAAAATATAGACAGCACCAGTTTAAAATTGTTCCAAGACATGAAAAATATAGACAGCACCAGTTTAAAATTGTTCCAAGACATGAAAAATATAGACAGCACCAGTTTAAAATTGTTCTAAGACATGAAAAATATAGACAGCACCAGTTTAAAATTGTTCTATGAAAAATATAGACAGCACCAGTTTAAAATTGTTCTAAGACATGAAAAATATAGACAGCACCAGTTTAAAATTGTTCTAAGACATGAAAAATATAGACAGCACCAGTTTAAAATTGTTCTAAGACATGAAAAATATAGACAGCACCAGTTTAAAATTGTTCTAAGACATGAAAAATATAGACAACACCAGTTTAAAATTGTTCTAAGACATGAAAAATATAGACAGCACCAGTTTAAAATTGTTCTAAGACATGAAAAATATAGACAGCACCAGTTTAAAATTGTTCCAAGACATGAAAAATATAGACAGCACCAGTTTAAAATTGTTCCAAGACATGAAAAATATAGACAGCACCAGTTTAAAATTGTTCTAAGACATGAAAAATATTTACAGCACCAGTTTAAAATTATTCTAAGACATGAAAAATATAGACAGCACCAGTTTAAAATTGTTCTAAGACATGAAAAATATAGACAGCACCAGTTTAAAATTGTTCCAAGACATGAAAAATATAGACAGCACCAGTTTAAAAGTGTTCCAAGACATGAAAAATATAGACAGCACCAGTTTAAAATTGTTCCAAGACATGAAAAATATAGACAGCACCAGTTTAAAATTGTTCCAAGACATGAAAAATATAGACAGCACCAGTTTAAAATTGTTCTAAGACATGAAAAATATAGACAGCACCAGTTTGGAACGTAGGAGAGAGTATCTACACCCTTAATCCTCTCACATATGCAAAAGCCAGGCCTCAGATTCTAAGAGTGTATATGCATTTGTCACCTACAGGGCACTGGTAACCACCGTTAGTGTGGACGCAGATGCTTTTCTTGTCATTTCGGCTTCTCTTCATAGGAGGCAGCTCATCATCCGTACAATAAGAATACTTATAGTTCTCGCCAAAAGGGCATTGTCGGCCGTTCTTCCATAAAAGACAGACTGTATCCTGCCTGGATTGGGCATGCTCCCTCGATTGTGAGTGGACTTCCTCACCCCTGCCTCGAACCTTCAAGCATACAGACAAATATTTAGTCACAAGTGAAATTCTACTTAGTAGTTGCTAACTACTTAAATAGAAAGCATTGAGCAATAGCTAACCTGTCCGAGATGAGCATGCTCCCTCGATTGTGAGTGGCCTTCCTCACCCTTGCCTCGAACCTTCGAGCATACGGACAAATATTTAGTCACAAGTGAAATTCTACTTAGTAGTTGCTAACTACGTAAATAGAAAGCATTGAGCAATAGCTAACCTGTCCGAGATGAGCATGCTCCCTCGATTGTGAGTGGCCTTCCTCACCCTTGCCTCGAACCTTCGAGCATACAGACAAATATTTAGTCACAAGTGAAATTCTACTTAGTAGTTGCTAACTACTTAAATAGAAAGCATTGAGCAATAGCTAACCTGTTTGAGATGAGCATCACCACTGGCAGCTGCTATTTTCTGGGGTGAATTTCCTCCCGCCCTGCTGTCCAAGTGTTGAGTTTGGAAGTCGTAGGCACACTGAAGATCTCTTGTTTCGTTCCTCAAATATTTGAGGTGTCTAGACAGACGACTAAAAGAAGAGAAACAGATGTTGAAGTCCCTTGATAGACACTCCAATCGATCGACAATGCCGTTTATACGGTTGGGAATGAACTGTGAGGGCGTTATGTCTTTCGTCATTTCTGTAAAATTTAAAGAGGAACACGAGTCATCACAAATTCTACAATGTCATTAACAAATTCTATAGCTAAAACGTCATAAGAGAAAGGAGGTACAAAGCGCTAAATTCTACAATGTCATTAACAAATTCTATAGCTAAAACGTAGTAAGAGAAAGGAGGTACAGAGCGCTAAATTCTACAATGTCATTAACAAATTCTATAGCTAAACGTAGTAAGAGAAAGGAGGTACAAAGCGCTAAATTCTACAATGTCATTAACAAATTCTATAGCTAAAACGTAGTAAGAGAAAGGAGGTACAGAGCGCTAAATTCTACGATGTCATTAACAAATTCTATAGCTAAACGTCGTAAGAGAAAGGAGGTACAGAGCGCTAAATTCTACAATGTCATTAACAAATTCTATAGCTAAAACGCGTAAGAGAAAGGAGGTACAGAGAGCTGAAGTGTGCTGTACCGAGAGGGAAGAGGAGAATCGCTGGCGAAAAAGAGAATCGCTGGCCAAACTAGAGAGAGAAATCGTTGTCTCGAAATTGAAGTTTGAGAGGGAGGATTAGTATTTAAATCGAAGAGGTTCTAGATTGACAGGTGGATTTGCTTTGTGTATGTAACAATAATGAGTGTTAATTTTGGTCCTCCTAAACTTTAGAGTTTTTCAAATTGTGCCTAATTTGCTTAATAATAATAATACCGATGTCAACGTCTTGGATAATCCTTCATCATTTTTTTGCTCTTCGAGATCTCTTACGAGTGTTTTGGAATCTCTCAAAGAAGGTAGTCTCTCTCAACACGTGCGTCTCTATCAACGCGTATTTAGATTTGATTTCAAGTTCCTTTGTTTTCTATGTATTTGAATTTGCTAGGGCTTTGTCTGTATTGGGTTGAGATCGAGTAAATAGGTGAATGAAATGGAAGAAGGGTTGTCTTTCGGATTCGAAGAAGACAGAAATTCTGGGGATCCTGGCGATCTCAGTGAAGCTACCTTGTGTGCTACTGCATTCCGTGTCTTGAAGCAACTAATACCGAGGTGTCTTACAGATGCATTAGCATCAGGAAATGTATTTGCTGAGGCAATATTGCAACATTTATATCGATGGCTCTGCAGGTTTTGTCTCTAACACATTTTGCATGCGTCTGAATAATTACTCATATGCTAACTGCTTTCCATTTCGTCTTACAGCCCTTGCTCAAAACTTCATGATGTAGCTCTTCACCGCATGCTTCACAAGGTAAATGTTAGTTATTTTTGCAGATCATATATACTATTATATGATGTGGTCAGGTTATAGGCTCTTCTCTAGCTTTGTGCTCTCTATATTCTCTCATTTAGGATTAAATTACTTTCTGAAGTTATCTGTAGGAATGCTATACTGATTTTAGTGGATTGGAAGTTCTTACTTAGTTACTCTGCCTATCTCAGAGATGTATCTCATGCTCATCCATAGGATATGTGATCAACTGCTTAAAAACAAAATAACCTTGTTTTTCATATGTTTTGACATTTTAATTTCCAGTCATACACTTAGGCTATGCAGAAGGTGTTTGCTTTGCTGCTGGCTGAATTTCGCAAATTAGGTGCTTCAATAATCTTTGCAGATTTCTCAAAGATTATTATAGATACTGGGAGGTTCGAGCTCTCTGCAGCTGAAGCTTACTGTGATAGTCTACTCAAGGCACTGCAGAATAGGTTAGTTTTGATTCTATTGGTTTTCATTTTAACTATCTTAATATTTCTTTCTCTGTATGTGATTCCTTCCATAAACATTTTTCAGAGATCTTTTTGAGTGGATTGAGCTTGAACCATTGCAGTACTGGCACTCCTTGCTCTTTATGGATCAGGTCTGATCTTTTAACTTCCCTTTTTGGTTGTTGTATAGGTTTTTTGTCCTTTTTAAATCAGAGTTTGAATGTAGTATAAAAATATAAGTTTGTTTTATTTGTCAACGCATTTAATATCACCCAGCAATTATTTAGCATACGCATAGCAGTTGCCGAACTCCATTCAGTTAATTGCATTAATTGTTATAGCAGGGGGGCAACTCCATTCAGTTAAATGCATCAATTGATTCAATTGTTTCAGTCAATTTCGGGGGTAGATTCTCCAGCTTTGTTCATCACAGTCGTCTATTGCCCCCAAGTAGCCCATCACTGGACCCCAAATGATTGCGTAGAGGGAAATTTCAATATCTTTTGAGGGTTTTAACATATTTGTAAAGAATATTGTTACAGGAAATAAATACAAATATTTGTCAAGACGTGTAAAAAGTTCTATGTTACATCGATTTTTTTTTGGTAGCATTAACGGGCAAACAAGTGAGTCTCTGCATGTTGGCACATGCATGGAGCCGCCCAGTTATGTTAACTTGTCCAAGATTCTTTGGGGAACAACATAGACTAATATGTGGCAAGGAAGTGGTAGAATAGAGTGTCATCTTTTCTCCCCCTTATTGGGTTATTTTTCAGCGAATTCGTGTTTGCTTTAAGATGTGGGTCTTTTTTCCCATTTTGCTAATGCTAAAATAGTTATAAAAAATAAAGTCTATGTTCTGCTTCATGGACATATTGGAGATGAACCAAAAAATCCTAGTAGCTTTGTCTTTTTCTGTAAATCAACACATGTCTGTCTGGATATATTCTCACAGTAGTTTGATTTCTTTCATTCAATCACTTGCTTGCATATTATCATCTAATTAACCAGGACTCCAGTCTGATTCAAATTAAGAAATAGATAGCCATGCCATTATTGGCAATTAAGCTGTATCATTATCTGTCATAATGTCCTGCCGTATTGACACCAGAAGAATCAGTATGAGAACTCATACTAAGAAACTGTTTCTAAGATCTCCTAGTGTCAAGTCTTATATAATATAATGATTTTTTTTTGTAATTGTTTAAAAATCAGTAAAATTATTTCCTTCTATTTTTGTGTTATCTTACTGTCTTTTATTTTGACCTTATGGTATAATTACGGTGGGATCCCAGCTAAAGGCAATGAAACTTCATTGGATAAAATGGATATTCCAGCTAAAGGCGAAGAAACGTTACTGGATAAAGTGGAAATTGTGTCGAGCTGGAATATTGCTTGTTTTTTACCAGAGAAAATTGGGGTTAGTATTATGTTTTAGACTATTGTATTAATTTTTTAATTATTCTGTTCTTTTATTCTGACTTAGCAATTCACTTTTTTGGCTCTTACAAGATCATTTTGTTCTAATTGTTTCTAAGTTTATATATGATCCCTGGAAATTTGCCCAAGATCAATTGACTGCAAGATTATCTTGAATTGCATGTGGTGAATTATCAGTCACTGTCGCAGCTGCAGAAACCTTTGAATTGCATGTGGTGAATTATCTCGAAGAGCAGGTTAGAGAAGTGGTCCCGAAGGTTGCTCAATAGCACAAAATTTTATTCATTGTTAAAAATGCTACTACTTTTTCTACAGATCCGTTCCAACTTCACAGAGACACTTCTAAATAATGTCCGCGATATTGATCTCCATATAAAAAGAGATTAACAAGTCTGGCAATGCTCAGATGACTGGCAACAATCTTGTGGGAAACGCCGCTTTGGAGTTCATCAAGCATGTCTGTCATGTTCTAGCTCTCGACTACAATGTTCAGGATGATCAAATGTTATGGTAATACTTGAAACAAATATCAGATCTGATATTAGTTTTGATGTTTCTAGTGTAGTGACTTCATTTATGCATTCTCTTTGCACTTGTAATGAGAAAGAATTTATTGAAGTATGTGCATGTGAGGGAGTTTGATCCCGAGGCTTAATTTAACGATCCTTGTCCTTCCTTCATCTTACTCAATGTGGCTTGCAGGTATGATTCAGATTCTACTTGTAAATACATATTTGAGTATATTTTTTGAGAAAGAGTATCAGTGAAACACGTCCCTCACTCGTAGACTTCTCTTTGCAGCTTCTGCAATGACTGCAGGGACCTAGACCTATGTCGCGACCCGGCCCTACTTACTGGGGAGTGGTGCTGTACAATTCCACACTGCGGTCAGCCTTGTGATCGCGAGCTTATGGAGAACACCCTTCTTCAAATTGTACGACAAAGAGAACGTCTATACCACCTGCAGGATCCCGTATGCATTCGGTGCAATCAAGTGAAAGCTGCTCATTTAGCCGAACAGTGCGAATGTGCTGGCTCTTTTAGATGCAAAGAAAGCCAATCTGAGTTGCAAGAAAAAATGCAGGTTATCTTCAACATAGCCAACAGCAAAAAATTTAGACTCCTACAAGAGATTACCTCCTGGATCTTAGGACTAAACACATCTCTATAGCCTACAGTGCCATTTGCTATCCATTTTTTTAAAGTTTTCATTCAGAAGTCCAAGTAAATGGATATTTAGGGATTGGGGTACAATTCGTTGATTACACTAGGGTCGAAGAGATCTACTCATTGTAGGAATATAGTAACCAAAAATTACTTTATGTAGTGTATTATAATAATTTATTATTTCAGTTATTTCTAGCTTGTACCGTTGTTTGGATAATACAAAAAATCATAACTGCGAAAAGTTATTATACTCGACAAAAATATAAAGTAAAAACTATAAGATAAAGTAATTACCAGGCTTTTGCGCTACTAGTTAGTTCCATGTTTTAGTGCAAGTAAAAACAGACAAAACATACACTGGATACATTGTTCAATTTTCAGGTAATAGAAGATAGATTTGTCGGATTAGAATTTAAGGAACTTGTTATATGATATATATCGTACGCTAAAAGGTTACTGTAAAATAAATTATATGCCAAACAAATTTCTTCTCCAATATGGAGAAATCGGTTTAGTTTAAGAATTATTGATAATTAAATTTCTCCACCATATTAAATTTAAATTTATCATATTATAGTTTTTTTTAAATATCATCATTTTTGTTTTTTAAAGACAGAAAACTCGATATATGAAAAATATTTTTATTTATTTTTAATTGCATAATTACATGTAATTTGATTGCGAAATAAATCTAGAAAAATTAAATTTGTTCTAGTTACAAAATTACGAGTAATTTGGTTTAAAAAAAACAAATGTGTTCTAGTTACAGAATTACGTGTAATTGGATTGTGAAAAAATATTTGTGTTCAAATTGCGGAATTACGTGCAAATGAGTTGCGTAAATAAAAAAATAGTTGCCCAAATATGATTTTGGTGGTGAAAAAACAATCGTGTTCTAGTTACGAAATTACGTGCAAATAAGAAGAAAGTATTTGGATAAATAGGACTTTGGTTGCGAAATAAGTCGAGAGAAGGTAATAGTGTTCCAATTTCAAAATTACGTTTTGATGAGATTAAAAGTAGATAAAGTAGGTATCTTGGATTTTAGGATTCGATGTGACTAGAGGATAAAGTGTAGAGAGAGAAAGTAGAAAAACAAAGTATTTAATAATGCCCACCAACCCAGAAAAAAGGGGCTCATTTATATAGTGGGTGAGGTGGTGTCCACCCTTTTTTCTTTTGTGGTCTTTCTATTTTTATTATTTACTTTTACACCTTAATCCCTTACTTTCCAATATTTGGGAACATATTTTTCTCCAATTATTGTTACAAATTAATAGTAGGTTGAATACATTTATTTTATTTATTCATTGTCATCTCTAGACTCGAGCCCGAAGATTTATTGCCTCATCAGTAGCCCCCCAGTTTTCAAGACCGTGGGAGTGAAGACTATTGCATATGGGCTCGAGTTTCCCCTGCTTCGTTGCGGCGTTGAGTATAGCCCATTTTAAGGAAAAGCTTCGGGTTCGTTACTACGTCAGGACTGATCCAGAACGATGAAGTGCCTCGGGTTTGCCTGTGACGCGTCGGTAAGTTCTGGTTCTATGATCCCGTGGCTAACGGCCTGTTCATTCGATAGATCTTTGTCTGACCCTATCGTTACATTTATGGTGCTTACTCTTGGGTCTTTATTTCTTGGAGCTCTTCATGACGGGCCTTATTCGAATTTTTTAAACTTTTTCCAGTCCATTTAAAAAGACGAGATGTCACGCTCTTTGGTGTTTGGGTACACGTGGACCTTGCTTAAATGACACACATATTTTGATGCCTTCACACGCCTATTAGGTTACATTAATCATTGCCTAAACCCTTTGTAGCTGTTGATAATTGCCACATGTGGTATTCTTACTAGAAGTGTGTCCGAGCGCGCGTTTCTCCAGGAAACTCTTCATCTTCTCGCGACTCTTTTCGCTTGGTCTTTCCCATACACCAGTCTGTTGATGAATAAGGCTCCCTAGTTAGAATACTAGTGATATAAATTCCCAACCTTGCTTGTTCAAGAGAGATAAACTACATTGTATTTATGAGAAAAAAACATCCCGAAGAGAAATAAAAAACCTAAACCAAAAAAGAAACTCGTCTTCAGGTTTATAGATTACGCGAGTATCATTGAAAGAGCTGAAGAGTATCAAGCTGCGGGATTGATTTGGGACTCTGCCAAAAAAATTTATACTTCGGTTCACGTTCCTCACGATCTTGTTCAATCATCACCGTTACCCATATGTGACCCTTTGCCCCAAGAATTTCCTCTTGTCTAGACCCGAGATCCGATCCTTATTTCTTCGAGCAATCCTACCACAAGTTCTTCTCTCGTCCCTTCTGGTAAGGCAAAACCTAACTTAGCAACTCCCACTGGTGATTTTGTCGGTCCTTCCGCCACCGAGCCCCTTTTAGTGACAAAATCTCGACCTCAATTTCTCGTTATGGGTGACTCCAGTGCTTCCTCTTCATCTGAATTGGTTCAGTTGACCATAACCATTGTCTGTTTTTGGACCGGTCATAATACCACTGCCACTCCTCCGGGCGTCACTCAATGGGAAGCTGAGCATCAGAGAAAGGAAGAATCTGCATTGAAGGGTTTAAAAGAAAGTGAGGCACACAATAAGTGCATCGGTAGCAGCTCAAGCTTCGTTAACCCTGCTTCTATCGCGTCTGACCCTGCCGACCCTACGAAAGCTTCAAGAGACGACACGATGCTTAAAGAGAAAATCCCCACTCCCCTTACCAAAATCAGTATCAAAGATGACACCGTTGTGTGTCAAGAGTTGAGAGATAATCATTTTTACCGATCTTTTCAACTGGGGTCTTAGACTTCATTTGGATCTCGACATCGTGAGGTACTTTGAGATTATCAACCTTGGCCCATCCCAACTGAACCCTAATGGTTGGTACACGCTGATGTTATATATCATGGTCTCCCGATTGTCCGGTCAGCATATGCTAATGGAGGAGTATGTCGCAATGACTGGCCTTACTCAGCTGATAATCTGAGGCGATTATTACGCAAATGGATTTATGACTGTAAGTATATAATTATTATTATTATTTTATTTTAATTTAATAACCAAACTGCTTACTTCAGTGTGCAAGGAGAACATTCAAAAGATAAATAAGGATTACTTTGAGTCTGCCAAGGTGACCTTCCAGAAGTTAAAAGAGTACGCTCAAAAAAACTGGGGTCGAGCGTTCCATCGGTGCTTCAAGTACACAAACTTAATAGGTAGTGACCTATGGGGCTGCTCGGGTGAGCCTTTGACTGTTGAACAATTGCGTCAGCCGCCCAGCTTGGTGAACTTGGTTATGAAGACCGATGCACCTGATGAACACCTGTTTCTGCCCAAGCGTAACAGGGCGTCAAATAAGCGTTCCAAATCTGATGAACTTGCCGAGCAGGAAAACAGAGATGAAGCTGATGTGAGGGGAACGATCTAATGGTCACTGCTGAGGGTGAGACTACCGTAGTTCTTAGCGACCATGGTGCCAGCTGTAAAGAGGAGAAGTTGGTTAAGAAGAAAGAAAGAAGACTGTAACCGACGGTGGTGACGCCAAGAGGTGTAAAGTAGTGAAGAAAAAAGTTGGTCCTAAGACTCGATATGTCAAAACGGCTTTGTGGGTCGTCGAGAAAGCTACTATCCCGGTCCTTTTTGAACAATATGAAGAAGGTTCTAAATCTGGGGACCCTATTGCACCAGGACTCCTTCAGTGGAGAACTCCACTGTAGTGGTGATTGCCGATGAATATGAAACCGGTGAGTTTACACCGGAGAAAAAAAGGGTCGGTCCTTCTGATGGGAAAAAGATTGTTGGAGCATCATCTAGCGGGACAAAACTACTCGTGCTTTTAGTTCCTGGAAGTTCGAATACCTTTCCCTTGGAGTGTTCGGATGTCATTTCTCTTTTCTTATATAGCATTATCGTGTCGTTAGCTATGAAAGAGAGATAAGCGGGACAGCTGAGCCACAAATTGTCAGTGCTAAAAAATGTGTAGCTGACTTGGAGAGAGAGCTTAAGGAGAGAAACGACAACCAAAAACTTTTGGAGAAGAGAGCCGAGGATGCTGAAGGAAAGGCGACAAAATCTGAGGCAGAGTTGACATCCCTTTGGACGAAAAAAACGTCTATGAGTAATTCTCTTTCGCAAGTCAAGAAGGATCGCGACGATAAAAGGCGTAACTTGGCTGCTTTGAGGCTCCAGAACCAATTTCTCCGCCACTTGGTGGTAAAAAAGAAGAAGGAGAATAACGAGCTTCAGGCCCTTAATAAAGAAGAGAACGCCTGTTTCGCTGCCTCGTGCAAAAAGGTGATGGAAATAGAAGTGATCGACGCTAAAGCCGCCTACGTTCAGAATTTTCATAGCCAACTTCCCGACCTACCTTTGGGTTCAATATGGTTGGATGTTCCTGAAGAAGATCGCCCGCCCGACATCGTTTACGAAGACGAAGAGTACGATGATGCTAGTATGTCTGATACCGATCACGGAGATGAAGATGTTTGATCTTATCGAAGTTGTATTTTTTGTGTTTTCTTTTTTTGTATTTCTCGCCTATACAGGCGTGTTTTGAAGAACCATTCTGAATGTGTAAATCGTCGTGTTGTGCCTTTATTTGATCTTTATGGTTTCTTCGTCTGTTATCCGTTCTCCAAGGACTTGATAATGAAACATCCCTTAAGGGTCGGGATAATATGTAGAGTATTTAGAAACTGAAAATTCTCATTAAGGGTCGGGTTAACATGTAGATCAGTTAAAGCTGAAAAACTCATTAAGTTCGGGATAATATGTAGATCAGTTAAAAATGAAAAACCCATTAAGGTTCGGGAGACTACGTAGATCAGTTAAAACTAAAAATTCTCATTAATGTTCGGGATAATATGTAGATCAGTTAAAACTTAAAATTCCCAACAAGGTTTGAGATAATATATAGATCAGTTAAAACTGAAAATTCCCAACAAGGTTCGGGATAATATGTAGATCAGTTAAAACTGAAAATTCCCATTAATGAGCGGGATAATACATAGATTAGTTAAAACTGAAAAACTCATTAAGGTTCGAGATAATATGTCGATCTGTAAAAACTGAAAAAATTTGTATTGCTGAGCTCAAGGATTGTGCCTTTCAACTCGTCAGTTGATGAAATTTCTAGGAGATCCCCTACTTTGGTATCGCATTTCTTATTAAATAAAAAAACGAGTAGATTAAAATGATCGGTTTCTATGGATGCCTCATTAAAACCTCCTCGCACCACCAAGGTAGGAAAGAGTGCATCCCCGATCAAAAGTTTTTACATAGTTATAAACAGGAATAAGAAAGAACAAGTTTAATGCAAATAAACTTTAAGATGTTCGATATTCTAAGGAAGTCATAGGATTTGTATGTGCTTGTCTTGGAGTCTATATATGTCATTCTTTACTTTTTCAACAACTTGGTACGGGCCTTCCCAATTTGGTGCTACTTTACCGAGGCTCTTATCTTTTGTATGCAGAAAAAATCTTCGTAGAACCATGTCCCCAACTTTGAATTATCTTCGGCGAACTCTTGATGCATATCGACTTCTAATCAGGGCCTGGTAATGCAACGAGTTTAGGTGTGCTCAGCTTCGTCTCTTTTCCACCAAGTCGAGAGCCAAATATTGGTTGTTTCTATTTCTGTCCTCATCGTAGCTTCCGATCCTGAAGGAAGGGAAATTGTCTCTACAGGGGTTACCGTATCCATACCATAAACGAGAGCATAAGGTGATTCGTGGGCCGCTGTTCGGGGGGTCGTGCGATAGGCCCAAAGTACTTCCTAGAGATAGTCCGGCCATTTGCCGATTTTTCCTTCCAAGTTCTTCTTGAGTCCGTCTACGATGGTTCGGTTTGTAACTTCAACCTGGCAATTACCCTGCGGGTGGAAAGGTACTGAAAAACATTGCCTGATTCTATGAGACAAACAAAAAGACTTCATTTCGTTGTTGTCAAATTGTGGACCGTTATCCATAGTGAGCCTCTGAGGGATTCTATACTTGCAACAAATATTTGACCGAATAAACTTGATGATATCTTTAGTCTTTATTTCAGATAATGACTCGACCTCGGCCCGTTTGGAGAAGTAGTCCACCGCGATTACAATCATCTGCCTTCCACCAGATGTCATTGGTAATGACCCGACCAGATCGATTCTCATCGGTCAAATAAGAGACCGTCAAAGATCAACTCCAAGAAGGTTGCGCGCGTGTGGATTACGTCCGCAAAATCCCTGATAAGTATCGCAAGTTTTCACCATGTTTTTAGCATCAGAAGTTATGATCGGCTAGTAAAATCCTACAAGGAAAACACTTCTTATCAGCGGTTTGAAACCATAGTGGGCAGATCTTTCTCCATCATGGAGCTCGGATAGAACTATTTACGATTTTTTGGTTCCCAAACATCTTAACATCGGTTTGCTAAAATATTTTTTGTAGAGCACATGCGTTTGACTTCCCGATGGTTGCCATTGCACTTGTGGCAAAACCATCTGTTCTTCTTTGTTTGATGTTACTATTTCTTCTTTTTTGTGAGAATTCGATGTTCTCATTTTAGTACTATCTCTCTTGTGCTTAGGTGAGTCGAATAACCGCGACCTATTGCATCGAGATTTGATCTTTCTTGTCAATTTGTTGCGTCTTATCCGACGCTGGGCTTCTCGCCCGGAGGAGTCATCAGTTGTGAAATCGGTGGAATCATTGCGATCTTGTGTCGTAGAATGATTAACTTTTCTTCCCATTTCTTTTACCTTTGTTTTAATTCTCGATGCCCTATCCTACGGGGGTAAATTTTGTTTCGCTCCACATTTAAAGAGTCTTCTCCATCGGTGTCGATTAACTGTTCCTTGCCTTTCCCTTCTCGAATCACTTTTTTTTGTCAACGTTTTTTTCTTTTCGACGTTCAACTTAGCAATTTCTTCCATCAGTTGTCTCCTTGTTATGATTAAGGTGGATCGTTTTTCCCGACCCCATCCGTAGTGATCATGGTCGGGGTATCTCTCTCCTAGCTGCCCGCCTTCGAATAATGAAGCATCCTCAGTCATTTCGAGATCCATATTTTACTATGTCATGATTTTGAGGAAAATTCGACCTTCAAGTATCACGTATTCCTACATATAGCGTCAATGATGAGATTAAAAGTGGATAAAGTAGATATTTTGGAGTTTAGGGTTTGATGTGAATAGATGATAAAGTGTAGAGAGAGAAAGTAGAAAGAGAAAATACTTAATAATACCCACCAAGCCAGAAAAAAAGAGACTCCCTTATATAGTGGGTGAGGTGGTCCCCACCCCTTTTTCCTTTTGGGTCCTTCTATTTTTATTTACTTTTACACCTTAGTCCATTACCTTCCAATATTTGGGGACATATTTTTCTCCAATTATTGTTACAAATTAAAAGTATGTTGAATACATTTATTTTATTTATTCATTGCCATCTCTAGACTCGAGCCCGACGATTTATTGCCTCATCACGTTTGGTTTGGTTTCTAAAAAAGCGTGTTCCAGTCGCGTAATGACATGTAATTTGGTTTTAAAAATAGGGAAAAAAATAAAAATTATCCAAAAATATAACTCATGGATTTCATGTTGTTTGTCTTAAAAAAATAGAAATATATGTGTTTTCGGAATTTTGTTTGAGTTAGAGTTTGAAACATATGAAGTTTTAAAAGTTAAAGTAAGTAATTGTGAAGCATATACATGTTTTGTGTGTTTCAAAAGTATTGGTGGAAGAATTTATGTTGCATGTGGTTTTTGATAAACTTTAAATCTCATATGGTTATCGATAACTCTCCCCAAAATATTTAAAAAGATGAGAGTATCTTTTTAACCATTAAGGTATTCGATTAATTCAACAATAACTAGTTATTTTTTTTATTTTAGATATTCCAAAAATACTATTTTCATTGTGAACAATATGTTTTTTAGGTTTTACATCATTTTTTTCGTTGTTCAAACTCAATTTTTTAGGGATATATTTTTAAGAATTTGGTGTTGTGTATTAGTTTATATATTCAATTTCTTTTTATTATTATTATTCAAATTTATTAGAGATTTTTTTATTCGAAGTAATTCGATTGTTTTTTAATATACACCTTTGTTTTTGTTTTTATATTTTTTGAGATATATACTTCATCTCTTCTATAGTTTAAATTCGAAATTTGGTCCAATCTATTTCATTGCTAACTAAAGTTTTATGGTTTTTGATAATATTGACGGAATACGTTGACATTCGTTCTGTCGACATCCTCAAAATCCAATAACAACTAATATCGACGCATGAAGTTGACATTATTTGTTTTCTGCAACATAACTCTTATCAATTTTAAAGAGACTTTTGCACTAATTTTGACGCATCATATTGACATTAGTGTAGCTTTTAAAAAAACTAATGTCGATGCATATAGTCGACATCAACTATTATGCTGAAAGCTATACAACTTTATAACAAGTATTTCTTGATTGTCAGTGTATATTTTTTTGTTATATATAAACAATCATTTTGAATATAAAGTATTAAAATGAATATTAAAAATATAAAACATAACTTGAAATCCATAAAATATATAACATCTAAACCATAACATCCAAAAACCTAATAACGCTTCAAAAATTACAATAATTGAAAACGGACTAAGAGAAGTTTTTCTCTAAAAGTTTCATTAACAACACTTCAAAAAATATATACAATAATTAAAAACGAACCAAACAGAATCTTCTCTAATAGTTTCGTTAACAACATTTCAACAAAGATAAGTTAATAATAATAATAATAATAAATTCTTACACCCTTTTAACTTTTAGCCCAACGTACAGAGAAACCTTGTTTCAGTTTAAAATAAAATTATCAAATCTCCTTTCTAGATTTATTTAAAATTATCAATTTAAGAACTCTAGCATTTCCAAGTAGGAATCTCACTAAATATTTCAAACACGTTGTCTCACCCAAAATACATATGCAAGCAAGTTAGGTGAAACCCCAAACAAGATAATATATATTTTGCATCAACACATTCATTTGTGCTCCCGTCTATTTTACACGACAAAAAATTCACGAGTAACAAACAAAAAACTTGATGATTATCACAATTAATGTATTATTATATGTACAAACTTACATTTATCCACAACTTCTTTAGATAAGATGATATTTACAAGTTTAGTAACGCACAAACACACATATCAAGAACTTCTACCGTTAGGTATATAAAATTCTTTAAGAAAGAAGAATGCACGTATTTGGGTTTCCATGTTGATAAAAGCTTAATGAGAGAAAAACAAAATTTCAGTTTTAAATAAACTATAAATATTCAAAACTAAACTACGACAACAAAACTTCCAAAGAGACTTACATTGTTATGACAATACACTAGCTCTAAATTTCTCTAATGGTGGACAACAAGCTGAGGATGTGTATAAGTATGGAGTCTGGTAAGTCGCTAATCTTTGCAGACACTTCCATCTTATTAAGATCAAACCTCTAAGCGGAATCAAACAAAATAGCCAACAAAAAACAATAGAAATAACCAAGAAACATACTTTCATTTGCACATAATATCGACAAACCATTCGTAGCCAATCACGATTACTAATATTGAGACACGAGAGAACCCAAACATCAATCCTAATTCACAAACCTCGAATGGAAAAACTTCTGTTTCAAACCTAATTCAATGAAATTAGTCTATAAACTCTACATGCATAGATAACTAATAATTTATTATAACCTAAAACTGATTTAAACCATTATAGAGTAAGAAATCTAGAATTTTATTAAGTTTAAAAAAACTAACGAACACTAATTTGAAACAAAGATTGTTCATGATAAAAACATTATATAAAACTAATTAAGCATCTAATAAACATTCATTTACCTTCAATTTGAGAAAATTAAGAGATTTAGGTTTTTTTTCTTCAGAAAATTAACAAAATTTTATTTATACATTATTTTATCTAATGATAAAATATATATTACTAGAGAACGTATTTAACAATTTCGGAGAGATAAATAATACAAAGTATATTTACTATAATCATAGACATATATAACCAAAACTATATTATAAAGATGGGTAGTTCTAAACTTTTAATTAAAAGAAAGATATGATTCATAAAAATGCATTTATTTACCTTTTTGTTATTCGATGTTATTTTTTTTTCTAATTTGAATTTCTAATATTATTATTAAATATTTGCACTATATATTTGTCTTTGTATTTATTTTAGTAAGTTCGTTTTCCAGGTTCATAATTATTTTTTCCATTTGAGATTACTATTTTACTTTTACATTTTTAATCAATTTACATTTCCTTACAAAATCGTCATAAATCTAAAAAATATCTAATTTAACATTTATTAATCTATACTACCCTCTTATATAAAAGGAATAAAACACACAAACTAAAAAAACAAAAAAAATCAAACAAAATCATAAAAAACCATACCTTCATCATATTCGGAAAATAGAAAAATTGACAATAGAATTGAGTCCAAATGAGATCGAAGAATCTAAGTAGAAGTATAAACAACATTTATTGTATATTTTAGAGTAAAAAAATAAGACTAATGTTTTTAAAAAATCATGAACTAGGGTTTATGGATTTTAAAGATTTCGACAAGATGCGTCGACATTCACATTAGATGTCGACTCATCAAGTTGATATCATCAAATATAGTTTCACCTAATATCGATGAATTAACTTGACATTCGGTACAAATGTCGACTCCATGCATTGACATTAGGTGACATATGATTTTTTAAGTAATGTCAACACATAGAGTCGACAATCTTTACCAATGTCGACTCCATGCGTCGATATATTTGAATTTTTTTATAGTTCTTAATTTACAAGGATTTTAGTTTATAACTTAGTTCATCTTATTTTCTTGGCTGCTAAATTAAATAGGGAATCAAAATCAAGATATAACCAATCATTTATAACGAAATATCTATGGGACATATCCTTACATGAAGAGTACAAAGATAATCAACAAAAAAGAGGAGTACAAGCGATAAAGAGACTTATATAGTGAGAAAAGCGGGGTATTTGGTTCCGACAATCAGAGAGAAACAAGGTGAGGGTGGAACTATCCAAAAAAATATTGTGACCTGTAAAAGAAAAAAAAGTTAGTGGTGCTTAATTAAGCCAATGGATCTTTGTGTCTATTTAGAACGTAGGTAAGAGAGAATGCGGTGACTCATTGTCATAGCAAGAGAATTAGAATCCATGAAGATCATAACATTTATTTTCTGTCATATATGATAGACCACCGCACAGAAGGTAGTGCACCAAAGATTACCAAGTTTGGAAGATGATGAGGTGCATGAACTGACAATGTGTAGCCATAATGGAAAATCGATAATAAAAGAAGAGACCATTAGCTTCCTAAATGAAGCCTCAGAAATAAGACGGGAGAATGAACATTCTACCAAAATATGTTTAGTAGATTTCGGGGAGCTATTTCATAAAATACAATATGAGACTATGATATAACCCCAAGAGAGAAGTTTATCCATGATAGAAAGTTTACCTTGGATTGACAGCCAGACATTGAAGGAGTGTATGATAATATTATTTTTGTTACAAACAAGATTAACCCATGACACCTGAGGGGTTGAGTAAGTCAGTTCTAAGAGCCATTGTTGATGATATCATAACTTATGCTATTACTGCGCATTCTAACATATAAAATAATATTGGGACCGTAGCGGTCCGCTAAAGAGTTAGGAATAAATCATGAGTCGTACGAGTCATACCAGAGAAAATGGAGAGGTCTTTACCAACATCTACTTGTATAGTTTGGCGGCTAACGGTCTTAAAATGATGATTTTCATCCACCTGAACTAGTTGAAGAACCAACATGGAGGTTCCGTAGATTTTTATCTTTTACCTTATGGACAAGTACCCGGTTATACCAAATGGAGGATGTTTTGCTGTTCAAAATAGACAAAAAAAAAATTGAGGGTCGATGACTGATTCCAGTGGGGTCTATAATCCCAACACTGCCCTCTTGTGAGGGCAAGGTAATTTTGGACCAAGAAACTTTAGAACCAACGATTTTCATCTCAGGATTCGACCGTAATCCTACAGAGAAGTTTGGTAAGGTTCTTAAGGACACATATATGAAAGATAAATATTGAATACGTTCAAGAGCTGATACAACTAGTAATCTTATTACACAATGACCCACAATAGTTTTAAAAGAGACAAGAGGTGATGCGTGAGAAACTCGGGTAACGCACTGAAAGGAAACCTTTCTCAAAGCCCAATATACTTATGATAGAATAACAGGTTGAGTGAGAGACCCCAGACAAGAAGATTTGGCTCTTATCGAGGTTGATTCGAGAGAGAGGCGAATTCCTTAAGACCTTTTTTAATAAGGTTGGTGGAATTGATGTTGGCATGCCATATAATTTTTAGGTAATATGCGAACAAGAAATTAATGTTTTAAGCTTATGACACTTCCAATGGAAGTGAATGAGGTATTTTGACTTTTCTCTTCGAAGATACTTAAATGGACTTGCATAATAAGAACAAAGAGAAAAATAGATATGGGATCTCCTTGTTGTGGACCTTTATTTCTTTTGACGGTGATGTTAATAGGGTATTAGAGAATGAATATATATTGAATGATTCATCCAATCATTTGAACGTAAAAATACATGATGTAGAGGACATCTAAGAGGAGATGCCAACGAATATTGTCACAGAGAAAATATATATTTTTAGAATTATTTTGATCAAATGAACAATTTTTACTGGGGTTTGAGAAACTCAAGCTCTGCCATTGGAAAGCAAAACAATTTTTTTGGTTTTTTTTTAAAAACAAATATGTATATGGTGTTACTATTTTTTTCTTTTTCATATCCTAAAATTTAAAGAAGGAGAATTGAAGACCGACTTATTATTGAAAATGGGATGAAGTTTAAAATCAATGACGATTTTTTTAAAATTGAAAACGATTGAAGCAAGAAAGAATAGAATTTTTTTCTCTGTCTCAAAAGGCTTTTTGGAATGAAATTATTCAATTTTTTAACTTTTTATTTTAAAACATATGTTTTTTAAGACTAATCAAATTTAATATTATTCTATTTTAGATTTAAGTAATCATATTGTATTTGTTTATTCTCAGGAGATTTAAAACACACACGTAAGGATAACGATAAATAAGTGAAAAGAAAAAAATTACATAAACTTTATCAAAAAATGTGAAAGAAAATAACCAAAACCAAACCAATTTAGTATCAAATTGTACATGAAACATACCATATAATTGGAAGCAACCAAACCAATTTCGTATTAGTTTGTACATGAAATATACCATATAATTAGAAGCACATGTATCATTCACTTGCAATAAACTATGGAGCCTTTCATATCGATTTTTAGTTCCAAAACCTTTCATTCTAAACATAAAACTAAACTAAACCAAACGGATTCAAGGTTGTGTTCAGCATGTGAACTCTTTTTGCCGGAGGGACACAAAAAAATTCTGATGAATATATCTTGGATCCAAAGTTTTATTTAAGAAGATGATTAAAGTGATTCATCTAGTATATTTATGGGTTTCATCTGTTCTATACATTGACAAATCAAATTTGGCAAAATAGTAGCATAAGATAGTTGGGAGAGATGTTTAATCCCCAACTAATAAGCTTATCTCGAGTAGACAGCATGTCATGTAAGGTGAACCATACATAAAGGTAAAGATGACAATGGGTCAGATGGGTGCGAGTATTGTTAAACTTATAATCCATCCCGCCTTTATTTTTTATATCTGACGGGTTCAGGTAGTTGTTTGGATAAGAATGCTTTTACTCACGCCGAAAACGGTCGAGTACGGATACCTATCAACCAATATCTATCTAGTGTTCGTTTATTTATCTATAAAATATTTTGTAATTATATATCTAATAAAAAATTATAAAAACAAAAAATAAAATATTAAAATAATAATTAGGATAATAATATATATGCATAAAAACTTTTAAGATTAGTAACAAATTTATAAAACAAATTTATTATTTACAATTCATATTTATTTAAATTTTTAATAAATTATATTTGTTTATATATATGTATATTTAAAAATGAACTTTTTCTATCATTTATTCGATGTAAATATTAAGGCTAATTTAATATAACTTTAAATGTAATAAAGTATACATAATAATAAAATATCAAAAATAAAATAATAAATACATAAATTATAAAAAATAAAAATAAATTGAATTACATTATAATATAATTTTAGAATTCATAAAATAATAATATATCATGTATTAATTGTTCAATACTAAAAACTAACGGATGTCATGTAGATCTGGCTTGAATTTTTTCGTGGATTTTTTTAAACGCATAACTCATTCCAAACGTAACGAGTAGTAAATTTTATAACTTACTACTCATTCATGGGAAATTAAAATCCATAACCTATCTCATTGGGTCGGTTCAAGAAGAGTATCCACGGGTTCGAAAAACATTGCCATCCTTAGATAATTCTTTATATTGATTAGATGTAAGGATAACATAATATGTATTTTTAATAGTAGAATTGATCTTTTAACTTCTAGCGGTCTAATGATAGATGTCTTTCTAATCTATATTTGGGGTAGGATGTGAGAGATGAGATTGTTAATCTCTATTATTATGCTTTATGGCACTATCATACTTTTTTTTTCTTTTTTCGGAGGGAATCCGCAGCCGCTACTCAGAGTGCAATGAGTGCGCACATGGTAAACCCTTAGTCTGACGCGATAGCCTGCAAACCAACGCCAGAAGGTAAACCACACAAGGTGACAGGCTCAGCCGAGAAAGTGTATGTAGAGGGACTTGAACTCATAACCTTTTGGTCATAAGAATGCCATATTCAACCAACTCGGCTACCCCTTGGGGCTTAAAGTGTTCATTATAGTAGCTGATTTGTCCTAATCTTGATATTTTTACTTATGGTCTAAGTTTAGGTATTCTTTTTAAATTGCCAAAGGGAGCCAATAACATTATTGAACTGTTAGAGGCAGTTTTTTTTTGTTTTTAATTGATGTTGAAGACACATTACTTAAGAGACAATTTTTTAAGGGGTTAGTGTGATAATGAACTTCAGATTTTAAAAAATTCCTTTAACATATTATTATTGTTATTTTAATATACATATTTTTTATTTTTTATTATATAATTAATTATAAACAATATTTTATAGATAAATAAATAATTAACATATCCGGCAGACAAATATCCAAACTTAAAGTTGTTGGACATAAAAAAAATCACATATCCAAAAAATATCCTAACCCGACCGATTTAGAAAAATAAAATACGGATGAGTTACGAGTTTAAAAATGTTTGCATTCATTTAATCCCTATTATATTTTTTAACTTCTAAAATAACTGGTCATTTAATTGTTATTACGTCGGTTTGGTTGTTTTATCATAGATTTTTAACTTTTCGACGGGATATATTTCAGATATTTGTACAAATTATTTATTTATTTATAAATTATTCCTCAAAAAATATTATCGATAAAAATTATAAATAATCTAATTAGTGTACGTTGATTATGATGTGTTAGATAGTACAAATCTAATACCAATTAGTATGGTTTTAAACAAAAATCTTGTTATATTGAGAGCCATAATGACAATGTGTTACCTAGTGGTGTGCAGCGGTCTGTGGCGAAGAGAGCTAAAAAAGCCACAGTGGCGAGGCGAGCCGCGCGGCGATGGCCACATGTCATGAGATTCTTAGAACATCTGAGTCAAATGACAAACACATAGATTAAAAAATCAAATTATAAAACATCAAATTACATAACTCTTAAAACATATGAGTTAAATGACAAACATAGACTAAAACACATCATCGTCCGAGACAACATCTTCACATCCAACCCATCCGATTGTGTAGACAACATCTTCACATCCAACCTATCTGGTTGTGTACACGTCAGATAATATTATAGTCAGCGCATTGTCTTTTCGTTGAAAATACTGAAATGCAGAAGATAGTGATGCATTAGTATGAACCAAATAGTAATACCCCATTCTAAGCCTTTTGTCAATCAAAATTCCTCTTGGAAATTCCGTTTGAAAACAATTTTCACTTTATAGCCTAAAACAGTTCCATATACTGTTTGACAATTAGTATATTCATCTCCCTACGAGACTAACAAAACCCAGTATTAATTTCAATAAATATTTGGAGCTGGGATACAGTTAATATAACGAGTGTGATGATATGAAAGATAGGATATGGAAGCTTACCCTTAGAACAAAAGCATTCCAGATACGTGTGTAGGGAATAGTTTCAGATAAATTACCATAAAAACAGGACCGAAACGGAGGTCTCTACGTCGCCATCGGATTTGTGGCTGCTTGATTGAGGGAAGAATGGAAGATGCTAGAAGTAAAAGAGAGAACGTGGATCTATTAAGTTATTAGGTTTTTATTATTTAATTAATATATATATATATATATATATATATATATATATATATATATATATATGGGTCTTAGTGTGGCGCGCAATGGCGAACGCCTCGCCACACCATTTGTGGCGACCGTGGCGCGCCATGACGACCGCCATGCTAAGACCGTCGCCACGTCCCATCCTGTGGCGCCGGAGGCTCGCCGCGCCTCGCCACAGCGCCATTTGACAACTATGACCTACATCAGTAACATATCTGATAATGATAATTTTTCTGTTCTCCGAGGGTTTTCACGCTCTTGTTCTGGTCATTTTCAACCATTTTTCTATTTTAAACAAGTCTATCTGGTATCGCATTACCTTGCCTAGGATTTTCTTTTTACCGGCTATGTTTTCTTCGTCGGTTTTGAGTGTCGTCAGATGCGAGCGTCCCATTCTATCTTGACATGAATTTTCCTTTTTCCGGCTTTATTATTCTCGTTGGAAGCGAGCGTAATCGATTTCTCTCTCGGATCTGCCATGCTCGTCGGAAGCGAGCTTCGTTGATATCATTTCGACGGTTCATTTTTCTTCTCTGGTGGGCTTGCTCAAGCCTTAACTGAGTTGTTTATTTCTTCCATGCTCCGCAGAGCTTTCACGTATTGGTAAGTTTATTTCCTTCGCGTATATCTACCATGATGGTATAGTTTTCTCGTCGTGGTTCGTGTCCGCCACAGAGGAGCTCTACTATCATTTGTCACGCATCCTCTTCTTATGTTTTAGATTGGTGCGATGGTTCATGGTGGTGCAGATCCTCAATGAGACGAAGGTACATGGTATGTTTTCTGGATGCACATGATTACTCTTTTCAAAAGAGGTGCAGTTGTATAGGGCTGGTCCTCAAAAATATCGATCGTGGAGTTCTCTTTCGTGAAGCAGAGTCATACCTTGTTTAGGCATCTCAGTGCTTGGCGTTGGCTCTGGTTTAAAGTGATTGGTGTCATGCCGAGAGTGATGCGGGTTTTTCGAGCTTAGTGCAGTAATGGGTATGGTTATGGTCTTGCCTGGTGCAAAGTCTCATTTGGCTCGATACTGAATTGGCTCGGTGCAGAGTCCGGTTTTGGTTATATCGAGTGTGGCGCATTGTTGAGTTATGTGTGGCTTGGAGCTCGAAGCAGATTCTGACTTGGTTATGGCCTGGCTTGGTCCATACACTTGGTTTCTTAAGCTCCGTACAAAGTCATGGATTTGTTCTGGGTTTGAGCCCGTTATCCTTCATGTGTGTGAGGTTGTCTTTCAAATACATGAGAAGCTCTCCTATTTTATTCACATTAAGCTCTAATCATAATCTATCTTTCTGTACCATTACCCTTTTGGTATTTACTTTTGCTTCGGTGGTCCCGAAAATAAATCACATGGGTATACATATAAATTATAAAGTGGGCCTTTCTCATTTTGTTTATTTTGCTTTGGTATTTTTTTCTCTTATTAATGATTTAATATTATATTTAAATTATTATAAGATTTTAGTAAACGTTACGTTTGGGTATGCCAAACTAAAGATCATAGTCTCAGATCCATTAGAAAGGGTTGGTTCGGTTCAGTTTCTCGTAAAATTATTTTATCCTATTCTAGATCAAAGTTGTTGGAAATGGTAAAAAGGTAGACTCACCTAGGAGGTTTCATTCTATTGGCGCCAATGCTTACGGTAATATGGATTTGTCCTCCGACAAGACCATCGTCTGACATTCTATTTAGGGTATGTTCTGCCTCCTTCAGTTCTCCCTCTCGCAGTCCCGCCATTTTAATCTAGACTTCCTCGATGACCTCATTTGAGTCTGATCCTTCCGAGGAGAAGATTCCTCTGGATGCTGCAGAGGAAGCAAATAAGATGTGGACTCCCCGACGTGAGGATCCACCAATCATGGATAGGCTTTTATTGGCCCTTTGTCTATACCATCGCACATAGAAACTACCTAACCCTCTGTAAGTATTTCTTTGATGTTTATCGCTACTTAGAATGTGCGTGTGTTAAATACCCTGTTAGGAAAAAAGATGTCAATGATTTTACTATGAATAATAATATATTTGTAATGATCCTTGTTAAAACTAAAGTCTGCTCCCACAAAGTTATCCATATTATTAGTAAATGACCCTTTACTGGCATTATACTACTAATCATGATCATCACCCATTGAGTAGGATCTGGATAATCTTGAATTCTAGTGTTATCATTGTAGCTACTCTATCATCCTCCTCTCAACACATCCACTGCTATGTGAAGCGCCTAAATTCTCCAATCTTTTCCCCTTTTACAATGATATATGCTTTCAAGAATAACCCTCATAGACTCCCCTTTTAGAATAATCTTCAATCCATTTCATCTCAAGATCAGGGCATCCCATGGGTTACTGATTCAGAGTGAAACGCAAAAGAAGCTAAAAGAGGGATAAAAACCCTAACTTTATTAATCAAAACAACTCTCCAAACAATGTAAAGAAGATATGTTTATATAAGGGTTCACTTGAAACCCTAAAACAAAAAATATGAAAATTACTAAAATATCCTAAAGTATTAAAAACTCGAAATAAACTGATAGATGAGCCCGAATGCCCAAAAAAGGCCATAGTTCACAAGCAAAACTGGTGACTTGCATTTGTGACGTCGTTTCCTTCGAAACAAGGTGCTGTGGGTCAAAATCAGACACCGGAGCTCCAAATTGTCAATTCACCGCTTTCTTTGGGTGATCGCCAGTCTTCATAAATTTTAGCGCTAAACTGTCTGCATCATTCCCGCCGGGGTCGAGAAGATTCATCCTCGAATCAGAACCAGTCTCCTCGTCAGAAGAGTCACCTGCATAAGGAATCAGATGCTTAACATTAAAGACATCAGACGTACGAACATGGCTAGGCAAACGCAGTCGATAAGCATTCGGGTTGATCCGCTCCACAATATCCATCAGGCCAATCTTCCGGGCGGCCAGTTTGTTGTACTCACTAGCAGGGTACCGAATTTTGGTTAAAACTGCCCATACATAGTCACCAACTTCGAACTGAACAGGACGACGATGAGAATCCGCCTGAGATTTATACTTGGCGGTGCGCAAGACAAGCTGATCGTAAGTCGTCTGGTGGGTTTGGCGAATGTGCGACACAAGCTCCTCAGCAGTTGTGTGAATACGAATTGTACTGGGTAGGGCGAGCAAGTCGACAGGACCCCGGGGCACAACACCATACATCACCTAGAAATGACAAAAACCCATCGAGCGATGAAGGGCGTGATTGTGGGCAAACTCTGCCTGCGGTAGGCGCTGAGCCCATGCCTTCGGGTGATCTCCCACCAGGCTGCGCAACAAGTTACCGAGGGAACGATTAACCACTTCTGTTGGACCATCAGTTTAGGGGTAGTAGGTACTACCGAAATTGAGCTGCATATTCACCATGCACCATAAACTGCGCCAGAAATGACTCACAAACCTGGTGTCACGGTCAGAAACAGGAAACACATCTGTAAACACATCAGTCCCAACAGGGGTAGCAGTAGGAAACACATCGGCAAACACATCAGTCCCAACAGGGATAGCAACGGGAAGCACATCTGCAAACACATCAGACCCAACATGGCTAGCAATAGATAACACCTCTGCAAACACATCAGTCCTAACAGGGCTAGCAATAGGAACCACATCTGCAAATACATTAGTCACAACAGGGCTAGCAACGGGAAACACATCTGCAAACACATCAGTCCCAACAGAGCTAACAACAGGAAGCACATCATTCCGCAGCCAGTCACTCTGATCAGGTTCACGAGGGGAAAGAAAAGTGTGATGTACCATCAGAACTGCACCAACATCACCTGTCACAACCTCCGCCGTAACCTCCGCTATATCATCATCATATGTATCAAACTTTGGGAGACCATCAGGAACAATGGGGGCCGGTTCAAATGCCTCATAAGAGAAAAGACCCCTAGCACCTACAGCATTCGGACATTCTACCTGACGATGCCCTAATTCTCCACAGTCAAAGCAACGTAACTTACCAGCAGAACGGTTGGTCGCACCAATGGGAACAATAGGAACGGTTGGACATGGAACTGGTTTGGACGCCGAAGTCCGTGAAGAAGCACCAGTCCGTACGCCAATCTGGGTCCGGCGAGCCAACTGTTTTTCTGCCTGGAGGGCACGCCGATGGGCTTCGGAAACAGAGCACGAGTCGAACATGCTCAACACATCTTGAAGCTGAAGACGCAACCCACCAATATAGCGGGATACCCGCTGATGCGGTGACTCGTTCACATCCGTACAAGCCAGCAGCTGATAGAATTCTTCTGCATACTCATCCACAGATCGTGGTCCTTGACGAAGATTCTGGAATCGCTGGAATAGTTCCCGCTCGAAGTTGTAAGGTAGGAAAGCCTTGCGAATTTTTTTTCTGAACTTCTCCTAACAGCGGACTTTCTCCTTGCCTTCACGCTTACGGGTCTTCTTCACTTGCTGCCACCAAGCCTGTGCCTTGCCACGCAGACGGATGGTGACCAAAGCGATCCTTCTTTCCTCATGAACTTTTTTGAAGTCTAGCACTTCCTCAACCTGGGATAACCAATCAACAAATGCCTCTGTCTTAAGGCTACCATCAAAGTCAGGAATGTCTACCTTAAATCCAAGCTCCCAGCAGCGGCCGTGATAGGTATTCTGTTCGAACCCCTCCCAAAAGGGTTATCGATACCTTCAACCTCCGTGCCTTGTTGCTTGGCGCTAAGATCAGCGATCTGACGGGTAAGATCAGCCACCTGACAGCGTAGGCCAGCAACTTCACGATCACCGAAATCACTTGTATCTCTAGCCATTGCAGCGCCACCGCGATCGCTGGTTCTTCCTCGCACCATCTCACAGGACTGCCTGTGTCTGATACCACTATGATTCAGAGTGAAACGCAAAAGAAATTAAAATAGGGATAAAAACCCTAATTTTATTAATCAAAACAACTCTCTAAACAATGTAAAGAAGATATGTTTATATAAGGGTTCACTTGAAACCCTAAAACCAAAAATATGAAAATTACTAAAATATCCTAAAGTATTAAAAACTCGAAATAAACTGATAGATGAGCCCGAATGGCCAAAAAACCCATAATTCACAAGCAAAGCTGGTGATTTGCATTTATGACGTCGTTTCCTTCGAAACAAGGTGATGTGGGTCAAAATCAGACATCGGAGCTCCAAACTGTCAATTCACCGCATTCTTCGGGTGATCGCCAGTCTTCATAAATTTTAGCGCTAAACTGTCTGCATCAGTTACACTTTTGTATTTCAATGTTATCCGCATGCGAGAGGTGCGTTTTCGTTCCTCCAATATCTGGTCTTCAACTATTGATGAATTTAATAATTTTTGCTTTTATTGCGAACTTAGTGATCTTCGATCCACTGGTTCCTTATATACGTGGTACAACAAATTCCATCCAATTCCATCTTCTCCAAGATTGACCGTGTTCTAGTCAATAATTACTGGAATGAGGCTTTCCCAAGATCTTCAGTCCACTGAGATTTCTCTTGTTCCTGTGACTATACCACTGTGACCCTTAACATTGGTATGTTTTGTAAACGTCAAAATAAACTCTTCAAATTCTTTAATATATAGTAATCTCACCCATCATTCACTGATATTGTCACCTCTAGTTGGAACCCACCCTACCTCGCCCATGGCATAAAACTGGTTTCCTTTAAATTCAATCGTCTTTAAATTTCCCTTAGAAACCTCAATCGTAATGCTTATAGTATTATTAGCTTGAGAGTTTCCAACGCTCAAAAGGATCTCTTCTCCGCTCAAGACCTTCTCGCTCAAGACCCTCTAAATTCTTCTTTTATCGCTAAGGAGATAAAGACATCTTCGTCATTTATCTTTCTTAGCAAAGGTGAACAATCATTTCTTAAGAAAAAATACAGAGAAAATTGGCTCAAGATTTAGAATATAAACACCAAATTCCTCAATAACAACACTAAAAATTATACATTGCGCAACAAAATTGCTTTTATCATGAATAACCAAGTTAATTTGATTACAACTTATTCTAGCATCTCCAATATCCTTGTCAGACATTTCAATTCATTGATGGGTACCAGACACCCTCTATGGTATCTAAGTGTATCCAGGGTCTCTTCTTTTATCTCTTCCAATGTCAATTTCTCGGACAAGTCCTTTATAACTCGTCGGAGTACCAACAATGAAATGAAAGATTCTCTCTTCAGTATTAACAACAACAAATCCCCTGACCCTGATGGTTTTAACTCAAGTTTTTTTAAAACTATTGGACCATCGTGGGTAATGACATCTGCAATGATGTTCTTGAATTCTGTAGCTCAAATAAAATGAACCCGTTTTGGAATGCCACTGTCATAGCCCTCATTATGAAATCTGATTCCCCAACTTATGCTTCTGAATACCGTTTCATTTTTTTATGCAATGTTGTTTACAAAATCATCTCTAAGATTCTGGCCAACAGAATCGAATACGTTTTCCCCTACTTGATCGACAACTCCAATTCGGCCTTTGTGGCAGGTAGGAACGTATTCGATAACATCCTCATTTTCCAAAAGTTACTCAAAGGGTACCACCTTAACTCCAAAAGCAAGAGAGTCCCTGCAAAAATAGACTTGATGAAAGCTTTTGACAATGTTAGATGATACCTCATCCTGACATTCTGGTCTTTATTTGATTGTGGGAATTAAAAAAAAAGAAAAGAAAAAAAAATTATTATATAATGTAACATAATTATAACAAGAGTATTTTTCTATAATTTAATAAAAATATTTTTATTAATAAATAAAAAATATATAAAAAATATTTGTATAAATATTTAAATGGACGGAGTTATATTACATCCGAGTGAAACTATCGCTATAGGATTCCAGGGTTAAATAAAAGGTTGAAAATAAAAACAATCGAGTGAAACTAGCTTTATTAGCATTTACCAATATTATATTTATTAATCAGAAAACAGTAACGGATAACTATTCCCAACTATTTTAGTCAATTTTAGGACCCCGCCAGACGCACTTGAAGTTGAAGTCATGGGTGGATGAATGGGCCTGCATGTCAAACTTCCATAATATTTGTGATGGGCCACCAACGTTATTGCTCCACCGCTTTGAATGAGTACGGAAACATTTGCAGAACATATTTTCATCTTTTCAAGTTAAACCGGCGAATGAACCACTCGATTTCTTTCTTTGTAATCAAAGAAACAAATTAGTTGCGGAGATGTCGGTGTGATCCATTTCAATATTTTAAAGTCCAAAAAACGAAAAAGTTATTAGTACCGATATTATGCAAATAATTTGGAACCTAAAAGATGATAATAGATAAATAAAAAGATTTAGTATATAATTTTTTTGATTTGTCTATTTTGTTTCAATATAAAATATGGTAAAGAGAAATATTACTATAATTAGTTTGTAATTTGATATTTGTCATTAATTTTTGAAAATAAATAAAATTTTGAATAATATTTCAAATTTATTTGTTTTAAAACATATTTTATCTAAAAATAATATTTATTTTATAATATATTTAATTAAATATATAAATAAACCTTTTTATTATTTTAGATATTAATTAATTAATTAGATAATTTTTGAAAATTTTCGTCCTACAAAACTTATTTTATATATATATATATATATATATATATATATATATATATATATATATATATATATATATATATAATAAATGACCTGTATGGACAGAAAAAACAACATTCACATTTGAAGATTATGGATGAATAAAATGTTTAGTACGATAACAAAATGTTATAAATTTTGGTGTCATATTTTTATAATCCAAAAATTTATTTGTATGAAAATAAATTAACATATAATAAATTTTTATATAATAGATTTATAAAACACCTAAAGCGTGTTTAATGGTTTCAAATTGTTCCTTACAAAAACAAATTTTAATATATAGATAAAAAAACATAAAATTCTAGATCCTTAGACAATATTTTTTATGTTTAAACACGACGCGTGAATAAAATGTTCCGGTATGATAAAAAAAAAGTTATAGATTTTAGTGTTATTTTTTTATAACCCTAAGAATCTATTTATATAAAAATAAATTGGCAACATATAATGACTTTCTAAATAAAAATATCCTGACTATCAACAAGTATAAGCATAAATTTAAACACTATAATGACAAATCACGGAAGAATGTACATTGTGAATACAAGAATCACAAGAGCAACTATAAACACAAGAACCACAAGGTACCCTGTAACTCTTATATGACCAATTATTAAAGTCTCAGGATTATTCGACTCATTTTCAGCAAATCTTCTTTTTGAGGCGAATATCATTTTTCATTATCAACAAAGAAACTTATCATCATCTAACTCACCGCATTCCCCTAAAGTATTCACCTAATGTCACAAATAAAAATGAAGTTTAAGAACTCCTTAAACTTTCAAACCGATACGACCTTGCTCATTATATTTGTTGGATTATCACATATAGACACTTTATATACATCAACCATTCTCATTGATATTATATCACGAATAATGTGATACCTGACATCTATGTGCTTCGTACACTTGTAGTATATAAGTTTTCCCGTAAGATGTACGAAGCTTTGACTATCACCAAAACATAGTTCTATCCAAGCCCAAATATACCATTAGACCTTGTAATCATATTTTCTCATCACTTACCTCCATTTTCGCAACCATATATACGATCTCTATTGTAGACAAAGCTATAGTAGTATGCAATTTATGTTTAACAACTCATTGCACTCCTAGCTAAAGTAAACACATATCCAGTCAAAGATCTTCTTTTATCCAAATCCTTTACAAAACCAACCATTGATCTTACAACATCATTCAGAAATCCACCAACATCGGTCTGGTTGAAGATCAAACAACATTCATAGTATCCTTTGATGTAGTGTTATTTCCCATAATATCTCATGTACATGCTAATTACATTAACTGCATGTGAAATGTCAAGACGTGTGCACAACATAGCATACATGATGTTGACAACTAATTTTGAGTATAAAACCTTCGAAACTTGTTCCATTTCGTGAAAATATATAATAGTTTCATGACTTTTCCCTTTAACCGTAAAATAAAAAGAGACAACAAGTATAAATGATAAGTATTTTTACTTGTGATTGATTTTGAAATTTGAACAACGCGATCTGGAATTTTATATAAATGTTGGTGAGAAGGACACACTATTTTTTGTAAAGTATTTTTTAGAGAGGGAAAGTATAGAGAGAGAAGGTCTCAAAGAAAAGTTAAATGAAAACTTTGAAACCTTAATATAAATAATATTTTTGAATTAGAAACGTTAGATTAAAGTTAGAATGAATGGATATGATTTAATATTAATAGAAAACAAGATTGGAGTGCAAATAGTTTTTTGTAGAGTTTTCTCCATTTTGATAAATATATAAAATGACTATTTACAATAATAACACCACATAATTTTAAAACCAAATGAGTAAAAAGTTATAAATGCCACAATAACACGACATTTACCTCTTATAGTACTCATTAAGTATAAAATTATACTTATAGACTATAAAAGCCCTGATAAAGTTAAAATTCCCGTATGAATTATATGAATTTATTCAAAAAGAAAAAATCCTTAACCAACACTAAGATTCACCAAACGGAAGGACTAGTATTCCCAATGACGATCCTATAATAATGTTATATTAATATGACAACTTGAAATCTACCAAAATATTATGATGATCTCGGAATGAGACTATATTGATCTTAATAAGTAAATGATATGAAAAACTAATAGAAAAGTTTATTTAATGACATGGAAAAGGATTTAAGTTTATCAAGTAAAAATCATGAAAAGTTAAGAGAGAAAAAATTGCGTAAGTATTATGATGACCCCGATATAGAAGATAAACTGGTCAAAATAGACGAACAAATAATTGATATGAATACATATATACATTGTCAATCGAGCTAAACGTATATAAGATAATATGTTAAACAGAATGCTAAAAATGCTTTCTAAAGTTTCTAAGATCTTAAAAAAATCATTCAGTATTACTAGAATACCATATATAATGAAAAGGAAAAATTGTAATGTTTGTAGTTAATTATTTCTTAGATAAATTCCACATGGACGCAAAAATATGTGTCATTAGGCTAGAATAGTACTATTAATACGGTATTTGGACTCATTATGAAGGATTCCACAAATTATAACTGAGAGAGAAATCTAATAAGAGAGTAAATATTCATTGGTTTGTTGAGTTGTCCAATATGTAGCATTGTAATATTTGTTAATATTTATACTTATCAATATTAAAAACATGATTAATGATGGAAAATTTTCGGAGTTTTTCAAAAGAATAATATAAGCGAACCAAGTCGCGTTGATGTTAACAGAAACCAACTAGCAAAGAGTAACAAACAAACACAAGACATGGCTGAAAAGACGAGAGCCTTGGACAACAATTTAATATTTTAGGTGGAAGAATATCATTATTTTAGACCATGATCCAAATAGGAAAATTGTATGTGTTACTGAGTGGATGGGACCCATTCTCAAAGATCACTAAGACCTTAATAAATAGATATAAAATATACTTAAATGTGCAAAAACAAAGTCAAACATGAACGCACTTCTACTGAAACTTATATCCGAAGTTAGCATTATCTGATGATAATTTGAAAGGATTAACATCACCACACGGTGACACTGTACTAATCATGGTAGAGTTGGTTGGAGTAGAAATCAAACAAGTGATGATAGATACGATGAGCTCGAACAATATATTATACAAGACTACCTAAAAAAGAGAGGTATTCTAGAGATGATGTTTTCATGGGGTATGTTAAGAGAATTCATATGTGTATATGCACAGGTTTTGGGGAAGCTCAATATGGAATTAGTCTTTGGCATGCATAAGTTCAAGAAAAAAGGCCAATACTTATTTGTGATAGTCGATGTTTTCTCTTTTTATAATGTAATCGTGAGAAGTTCATGGCGGAACCAAATGCATGCTGCAGTATCTACAGTATATCAATGTCTCAAGTTCCGGATCAAATAAAAAGTATGAGTAACCAAAGGAAACCAAAACACATATAAGGAATCATGTGTTATTTCTCTAACTCGCAAGCAACAAAAACCACAATTAAAATTAGCGGGGAATAGATCGTCTTAAAAAATATAGATGTTCCTTGAGAAATGCACCTCCCATCTAATATAACATGGAGAAGAAGTAGAAAACATTAGAATGGAAGGAGAGAATATATTACGACTAAACTAGATTATTTCCAAGAAACTAAAGTATAAATTAATTTATCTTTTAGAAAATAAATAGGTTTGTTTGTTTGCAACGCCCAAGATGTCACATGGATTCATGTCAAAACCAAGTGCCACAAATTATCAATCATCAAAAAATTTCGACTCATGAAATAAATAAAGAGGTCATACTCCCAACAAACGGTAAAATAAAAGTTGAAGAGGTGGACCAACTAATTGCAGTAAGGTATATATGATTTAAAAACAACAAGTAAATAATGTGTATGGACATGAAAGATTAAAATAAACCATGTCTAGAGGATCTTTTTTCGAGTAGAGAATTGATAAACTAATTGATGCTACTTTAAGTAATAAGATGTTGTCCCTCGTGAATGCTTATTCCAGATATAACAAATGCATGAAGATGATCTAGAACATACACATTTATAACTGAAATAAGGTTTCATTTACATAAGGTAATATCATTCAGCTTTAGTAATCTAAAATACACATATCAACAACTTATAAATAAAATATTTGCAATACAAATAACCGAAACTTACAGCCATACATTGATGGCATATTCATAAGAAAACAAGATGAAAATGACTGGGCTTACTTGGCCAAGACCTTCTCAAACCTTAGAAGAGTCAACTTGAAACTGAACCAAAAAAGTATACCTTTGGTGTACGGTTTACCGAATTCATAAGCTACATGGTTATCAAGAAAGAAATTATAACAAATTTCACCCACCTTTCAAATATTGTTCTATGATACCTCTCAAGAAACACTGATGAAGTATAAATTCTGATAGATAAATTGGAATTTCTTAATATATTCATTTCCAAATCATCAGAAATCCCATTTTCTTTCAAACATTAAAAGGCCTAAAGAAATCCAACTAGACTACAACGTGTGAAAAAACTTTCAATAATATTAAGAAGTACATTTCCTCCCCGGTAATACTAACGAATCCAAATCCATGGGAATCGCTTTTCTTATGCCATGTAGTCTCGAACTATATCATAAGAATAATTTTGAATATGAAAAACTAAGTAGAGTTGAAGCCAATATACTACGTCAGTAAATATTTATTGAGTGTTAAATTCATATAAGTAATATACTTATAATTGGAGAATCTTACCCTAGGTTTGGTGGTAGCAGCTAATGACATGTTGAATGTACTTGTAAAATTCAGGACGTATGTTAGACCAAAACTCAAAAGTATGAGTCCAAACAATAGGAGATATAATGGCTCACTCTATAAAGTTCAGCATCCAAACCTCAAATAATGAAACAAAATATGAAGCATACATTATAGGTGGTTAATCAAGATTTTGGCCAAGTAGAAGCCAATAAAACTAATATCATCAATATTTAAAAGAGTTTCATTTTAATAAAAAAAACCTTTTCGAGCAAGTGGTTTTTAAGCAGGTGTCAAGAGGATAAAATGAAGATATTGATATTTTAACTTCTTTGGCTTGAACAATAACTAGAGCGAGAGTCGTTTTTTCAAAATAAATCATTTATCAGATTGCCAAAATATTCATATTTATAGTTCTAGCCTTTGGTGTCATGATAATAGAAGGATAATAAGAAGAATAAGAAAAAGAATAGAAAGTCCTACCAAGAGATACTCAACCTATGGAAGATTGCATGAAAGCTAATCAGAGGGGTTTGTATGAATATCTGACACATTATACATACAAGGTTTAAAAAAACCTTTGATCAGATGTCTAAGCTTAGATGAAACCTCCTTTTTATATGAAGATATCCATGATGGAGAGGTCATTACATATTATGGCTACAAGGCCCTACACAAATTAAATTTCCTTTAAGGTTATTATGACCCACAATAATAGATGATGTCAAAAAGAAACATTGTGAAAGTTAAAAACTCTTCTTAACTTCATCTAAGTCTTATGGTGCTGTTAAAGACCATATCTTAAACAATTTCACTTGACATATGCGGTCTTGATATTGTGGGGACCCTTGTTAAAGCTTTTAGATGAAGAAAGTTCTTATTGGTAGCGGTAGACTACTTCTCAAAGTCGGTGAACGAACAAAGTTAGAAAAAATCACAACAAATGAGGTAGTCAACTTTGTATCATTAAATATCTTCTCTCGTTATGGAATACCAAGGGTCACAACAATGCACAACAAAACCCAATTTCAAAATGAAAATGTCATGGTTATGGGGAAATAAAGGTATAAAACAAATCGTTTCTTCTCTTTTTTCACCCACAAACTAATAGCCAAGTGGATTTTACCAACAAAACCATATTATAAGAAATTAAGAAGATGTTAGAAGGATCAGCTAGAAATTACCCTAAAGTTTTACAAAAAGTTATCTGGTCCTGCAGAAACACTTCAAGAATGACCATAAAATAAACACCATTTACATTAGTCTATAGAATTAAAAATACTTGTCACTACCAATACGACTATTATTTTATATAAAATCTATACCCAGGAGGAAGAATAAAACTCATAAGAAAGACGAGCCAAACTTGATGTAATAGAATACTTACTGGTAAGACCCCATCCTCGGTTTAGACATTATAAAACTCTGATGTGCAACATATACAATTTCAAAGTTCACCTTTAAAGTCTAGGTCTAGGAGAAAAAGTCTTTAAAATGGTTTTTATTTATACTAAGAAACTAGCTTTGGTAAATTTTCCCTATATTGGGAAGGTAGAGGGGTATTCATTCGCACTAAAGAAAAGAGCCTCACCAAACTCGCCCTGAATTGGAAAGGCCATATCACAATATAGTTAAAAGTAAAAATGGGACCATATAGAATGTTGGTTGCAAAAGGAAATCAAATTTGAAATTTATGAAATATAGAATATCTAAAACTCTACTATCCTCCATAAACTTCGACATCTAATACAAAAGAGTTAAACATAGTCTGCAAGATCAACTAGTTTAAGAAAAGTAAAATAATAGCAATATGTTAATAAGATAAAATAATATATCAAAAGAGTACCTCCAAACCCTAATTCATTTGTATTTTAGTTAAATCTGAGGTGGAATGCTGAATAAGAACATTTATCTTTCTTGTTAAAAGCCATAAAATGATTAAGTACTTTAATGATTTAGTCGATGAAATATTTTGAAACTTTGACGGAAGTAGAACCTCCATCCTAACCAACATCAACAATAACCAGCTTATTTATTATATTCACTCAAGATGCATCAACTTTAAGAATATAAAGGCTTACAAGTGAAGCCAAGGTGATAACCTCTGTAGGGATCTTCTATACAATCTCTTTAGGATACACCATCAAATTTAGAGCCATAAGTATTTTCAAGAACAAAAATTATATCATATGAAGCCTTTAAGTCTTTAGCATAAACCATTACATCTTTTGCATCATCCATAACCCTCGACCGCTCATTATTCTCAATAATATCATCCATAGTTTCAGAAGTATGAATAGCCAAAATTGCTTCAGCTACAATCACATATTTTTAGCCACTTTAGTTTCATGGACATATATAATGAATTATGATGCAGTCTTCAGTCTCTTAAAAGACAAAAAATCTACATTCTCAACAATATGATAAACCATGTTCTCATGTAGTTTATCATCAACTTTTAATTTTTTAGCTCAAGAGCGTTCGACATACCTCGCGCATTTCATATTCTGGCTAAGAACATACTACATCAACCAACTAGATTTGACTGCTAGTATACAAGCTATTTATTCTTTTATATTAGTGAAGTCTATCCTCATAAACAACTATGGTACGAGACTTTTACCTTTTCCAACACAAGCAGGGATATCATGCTCATATCGTGTCCCACCTTTACCATTATTACTTTTTTAGTACTAACACGAGTCTTCTCATTCATCCAATAAAATTATTCGTCGTTATATTTTTTCCCAATTGTTGGAAACTTGATTCAACTAGGTTTTAATGACACATTTGGGTCCCAAATAGACACGACATTCAACTCATCTACAACAGGGATAAAAAAGTTACCTAAGCATGAAGAGTATATGAAATCTCCTTTTCAGCAGCACTATTGGGATTTGAAAAATCGTTTTTGGTTTGGGTAACATTTTCATTAGTACCATTACTTTTTCCAGTCAAATCCTTCAACATCTTCATAGTAGTACCTCTATAGCATGCTCTCGGTGCTGCATTTTTTCTCCTATATGATCTAATACATTCGGCTGCATATATTAAAACAATACGAGGGTTGGTAGCTGCTGTTCACCAATATAACACTTCATAATAGACTTTTTACCAATGAAACCTTAATTTTAGCAGCTTTAAAACTTGTACTTGTTTTATATGGTCTCTTGACATGAGTTCTTTCACCATTATTAATTTTTTATAAACATTAAAACCTAGAATTCAGAATATATTGGACCATAGGCTACCCTTCAAAAATTGTTCATGGACCAACAAAACCCTATAAAAATAGTAAAAAATAACGGTCTCATGCACAATTTAAATGTACTAATTCTTTGCATGATCCATTTAAAACTTGTAATCAAGATCTGGCATGTAAAACATATACGAAGAAAACATATAATGAGGATAATATACATATATACACAAATATGATAGAATATATCACATGAAGGATAGTGAATTTACATTTTAATTTCAAAATCCGAGAGAAAATTGAAACATCTTATTTAAACCATGACTTCAATAACTTAATACATATACGAATTTTCTCTTCCAAATATTATTGCAATCAAGAGATTAGTCAAGATCTTTGTTGCATCATCGACCCCCCAAATAACACTGACAGGTAATACCAGGAGATTCTTAATTCCAATTATTTAGCTAAACATTGCTTTTGTTCACAAACAAGCGAATTCATTACTTATAAAATTGGTGTAAAAATGTTATTATAAGGAGCATGGTGCCATGATTTTCATTATCATAGTTGTTGTATTCGCGATGAACACTAGGGATCACATTTGTTTTCTCTACCATTTTGTAAAAAAAAAACAAGCTAGACTGGGATGCAATCCAAAATTAAACAATACGGTATTATATAAACAACAAACTAAATAAACACATATCAAGTATTAATGACTAAATTTTGCATCAAATATATTTAAACAATTGAAGGTAACCAAATAGGATAAGGGTAGGAAAAAAATATGTAATACATCGAAAGAATATGCACGGCTGGTGCTTGGTCTGTGCACCATTGGTGCAACTGCTTCACATTGATAGTGCACAACCAAGCATAATTGGTTTTGTATCGATGCACCGATGTTACACAACACATGCATTATTAATGCATCGTCTTCTTTGTTATTTTGGCGAGGGATACCAACCCCAAAACTCTTAAAATCCTCAACGAAACTCTAAACTCATAAAGTCTAACCCATAAGTTCATCTTCTTGGAAATAAAATACATCAATGAACAATTATACACTACGTACTAACATAAAAATGTATTATGGATGGAGTAAAAACAAGTCGAACTTCTTCACTAAGCCATCATGAATTGGAGAGGATGTTAACACATATAGTTTTTATATAAGTGTTTTGGTAATTTTGTGGTGTTTTGTGTTTAGTGTGTAGAGTAGAGATATAATTAAGCTTCTTACTAGTAATAAATTCTTATCACCCTCATTAATGAAAGTAGTTGGGGTATTTATACTTAATTACTGACTCATGGGCTTATTGGGCCGGGTTGTGAAACCGGGTCGAGTCTAAAGACCCATTAGTCATATAGTTTTAAGTTGATTAGAAACTAGCTTAGTCAATAATTAGTACATTTGTCATGCTCAGATATTTAGTGTGGTGGTTTAGTCTGAATTGCCCTTCAAATTCAATTGCGGTATAATGACTAAAAACTTTGAACTCATCAATAACTATTCTATTTATCTTTCTAAATTATAATAAAACTCTAGTTGTTTTTCTTTGTTTATTATTTTCTATAGTAGTGTGATTGTCAAAATGTGGTTGTCGGATTTGATTTTCGGGATTCAAAATTAAAAAAGAATGATAAAAATAAGAACGGAATAAAAAATAAATATTATTTTATAATATGACATGGTTATAGAAAAACAAAATTATTTCTATATAATTTTATAAAAGTATATTTGTTAATAAATAAATGAAAATATAAAATATTTATATAAATATTTAAATGGACGGAGTTATATCACATTCGAGTGAAACTAAGGATTCTAGGATTCAAGGGTTAAATTTGAGAGCATTGGAGAGGAGAGGATCAGATGTTTGATAAGAGAAGCCGAAAAAACAAGTGAAGGAAGATGTATCATTTGCATCCAGGATTAGAGATTTTATTAGGATAAAGATTAATATTCTTGCATTTCATAGTCCACTTGGCAAGCCAGTCAGCTGCCAAGTTTGTCTCCCTGAAAATGTGTGTAATTGTAGTGTTGGTAGTGAAGAGACTTCTGCAACAGTCTATGATAACAATAAAGAACCATAAAGAATTATGATTATCTATCATAGCATTTAGGATTTTAGAATATGTTTCCACTTCAATATTATGAATTTTAAGTTTATTACATAAAAGGACCATCTAGCAAAGCTAGACATTCAATATATATATATATATATATATGGGTTTGTTTTCCGTAAAGATGGCCTTTGGGTGCAATTAGGTCACCTTTAGAATTTATAAAAATGACCCTTCTGGATGCTTTCCCATTTGAAAAGTAGGAGGTGTCAGTGTTAAGTCTAAAGGATGGATCTTTACGAAGGTGCCAGCTGACAGCAGCCCTATTTCTAGGAAAATTTAAATGGTTGAAATAGTTTAAAGCATGGGCTAAGTCTTGTCATTAGACCAATGCTTTCTCTTAAGAAGATTTGTTTGGTCTAAGTTAATGATAATAGTGTTGATTTGATTAATTATAGATTGAGTAGTTACAATAGGGTGACCATGTTTTATCTTGTTTCAGAAATGCTAGATAGACCAGGTAATAATAGCAAGAATAATTATTCTAATATGAATATTAGTAGGAGAGGAATCAAACCAAATTCTAACTATATGGTTTATAGTCATATAGTTACCCAACCTTAGGTTGAAGAGCCCATCATAATAGCTCCAGACCTTCCAAATAGGATTACAACTGATGAGTGTGAATTCTGCCTCCTCTCCGGACAAGGACAAATCAGACCAAACTCATCGGACCGGACAGGACACTTCGAACACTCAGCCCATTGAGCTGTTCGAGCTATGGCAAAAGTACTAAAAAACCTAAACACTTCTTGACTAAGCTACTTTCTCTCCTACTTAGAGCTCATGGGTCTTTAAACATGACCCGGGTCCATTAAACATGACCCGAAAACCCATAAGGCCCAAATGTAAGGGTATAAATACCCAACCACCTGCATTAAATGTGGGTAATGAAAATTAAATACAACCAGGCTGCTTAATTCTCCATCTACTTTCTACTCTAAATATAAAACACCCATACGCTTCCACAAACCTCCAGACAAATTACAAATTTACCCTTAAACGATAATTAAACCTCACCAAATTGGCGACCACAGTGGGAGAAGAAGGTGCCTGAATTAAGCATTCGAAACCAGCAAGAAAAGTCAGCCCGAATGAATCCAGACGCCCCGGAAGTACCACCATCTTTGCTCGAAGTGGTGGGTGAAAACGATGAGTACACTATCGAAGAGCGCGATAGGTTAAAGGGTGAAATAGAATCTCTGAGGGCAGAAAAAGCTAAGACAGGCATGAAAGAAAAGTCAAAAGCATCAGTTGCTCATCACACCGATAACCCTAGAGAGCATGAGCCTTCAAAGACTCATGTGAGTACCAAAAAGACTCATGCCAGCTCCAAAAAGTCTCACCGATACAAGCCAGTGGAGAGTTCTGACTCAGGCTCAGAGTCTTCTGATAGCTCTTCGAGTGATGAGGGAGTTGAAGAATCCTTATCCTCTAGCAACGATGAGGGTCGAACTAAAAAGAAGCAAAAACAAATAAAAAAATACTCAAGGAAAAGGGATAGACATTGAAGGATGAAGAGGAGTATTGGCAAAGGGACATCTCACAGCCGGAGGCATGTAGACCGGATGCTGATGGATCCTTTCGCTTTCCACAATGAACCAGGTATCTTTGCAACTCCCAATGAGGATACTGTGTTCAGTCGTGGTAGAAATTGGAGGTAATCTCCATTATCTTCCAAAATTTTGTCAGGAAACCTCCCTAAGAGGTTTGACAGCACTAAAATGGAAAAGTACGATGGCAGTACTGATCCGGATAACCATTTGGAACAATTTAAAAACTTCATGATGAACTTTGATGACGATGATAAGCTACTTTGCAGAGCATTCTCCCAATCATTTACGGGGAGTGCTCTAAAATGGTATAACAGCTTACCACAAGGTTGTATCAAGAATTTCGATACTTTTTGGGTAACCTTTCGAAGGCAATTCGTTAGGAGTAAAGAATTAAAAGACAACAGGGACACCATAATCCATTGTGCCCAGGAACCGAATGAATCCTTAACAGAATATATAAGTCGATTTGTGAACACCAAGAATGGGTTGGTTGATTGCTTCGAGCAAGTTGCAATAGCATCTCTAAGACAGGGCTTGAACCCTGGCAATTTGGCTGATTTGGTAACCAGAAAGAAGGCTATGACATGGGGAGGGTTGCTGAATCAGGTTGGAAAACAGATTAACGTTGATGAAACAAAGAAAACAAGGGTGCACAGGCAGGTGAGGTCTGCCCCGGTGGCACCAAACCCCAATCAGAATCAGTCCGGAAACAAGGCAAAGGAGACTGGACAGGGGCATGGTAGGGCTAAAGCTCAATCTCAGCCAGCTGCACCTGCTCAGAGTCAGCAATCCAGAAATAAGAGAGGGCCTTGGGTTCAACCGGAGTGGTTCACAGAATTAAAAGAAAGTGTGGCCACCATTTATGATAGAACAAAGGAAGAGGTAAACTATAGAAGACCGGCCACACTACAATCCCCTAAAGAACACCATAATAACTCTTTCTGCCAGTATCACAATGATACTGGCCATACCACCGATGATTGTATAGCTTTAAAACAAGAGGTTCAGAACTTGATTGAGAGGGGGAAGCTGGGGGCTTACGTTAAAAGAAGAGGAGGTAATAGGCCTGACAATACTCACCGGGTTGGTCCAAGTAATGCTGCTCCGGAGGGAGCCATGGTTATAATCGAGAGGTTTGATGTGGAATCTGAATACTTGGATCCTGATCCAACTCGAAATAGAGTGGGTGCAATTGAGGAGTGTTCTAGGACAGTCTCCGGCCTCATTAAGTGTTTTGAGTCCCTTACAATATTCGGAGGGGATACTATGACAGCTCCTACTGCTTCTTCGAGGAAGAGGCACGTTCATACTTTGGCCACCCAGCTAGAGGGAGGCATGACTTCCTATCAGTCGCAAATTCCTGTCCCCTTCATTGGTTTTGATGAAGATGATTTGAGAGATATAGATGGCCCTCATGAAGATGATGTTGTCATAGGGGCATCTATTGGGGGCAACGACATAAGACGAATTTTGGTGGATACTGGTAGCTCAGCTAATATCCTGTTCTTAACCACTTACAAGAGAATGAAAAATCCAGCCGTAATTCAGAGTTCAGACAAATCAATTGTGGGCTTTACTGGCAGCTCAGCAGATGTGATCGGGGAGTTCGAAGAGGAAGTTCTATTGGGAAAGGGCCCATTCAAGAAGATGGTCAGGATACTTTTTATCGTGGTGGATTGTCCCACTTGCTATAATGCCATTTTAGGGAGGTCTTGGCTCTCTAGGATGCATGCGGTGGCTTCAACAGTCCACCAATGTTTGAAATATGCTGTTCAAGGACAGGTGGGAGTTGTCCGGAGCAGTCAAAAGGTTGCAAGAGAATGTTATGCTACAGCCCTGGCTCCCTGGACGTTGGGGGCAATTCGTATCAACGAGCAATAGCAGTTTGAGGGGCTTTCTGGGGGTGAGGGTGAAATTGATGACCCCATAGAGACCCCTGGAGTGTTAATACCGGTCGAAGAGGTAGAGACACATTGTTTAGAAGAAGGAAAAAGTGTCAAGATAGGGTCTAAAATGCCACATGATCTGAAAAGTGAGATGCTAAAGTTTTTGAAAAGCCATCAGCACGTTTTTGCTTGGTGCAATGCTGATGTTACTGGGGTTTCAGCAGATGTGATATCACATCACTTATCCGTCCGGAAAGACATAGCACCGGTGGTTCAAAAGAGAAGGACTTTTTCCAAAGAAAAGGCTGATGTTATTGTACAAGAGGTTGACAGGCTCACAAAGATGGGGCATATCAAGGAGTCTCAATATCCTTTGTGGACTGTCAATCCGGTCCTGGTAAAAAAGAAAAATGACAAGTGGCGCATGTGCATTGACTTCACAGATCTCAATAGAGCTTGCCCAAAATATTTGTATCCAGTTCCCCTCTGGAAACAAGCTACTGTCCTTTATGGATGCGTTCTCCGGATACAATCATATCCAAGTAGATCTGAAGGATCAAGAGCATACCACATTTGTCACTAACAGAGGTCTTCATTGCTATAAGGTAATGTCATTTGGATTGAAAAATGTTGGGGCTACTTATCAGAGATTGGTAAACAAAGCCTTTGTTGATCAGATTGGGAGGAATATGGAGGTATACATCGATGACATGATGGTGAAGAGTGTGGATGAGCAATTGCACTTGGCTGACCTACAAGAAACTTTTACCAATCTGATGAAAGTGAATTTAAAGTTGAATCCAGAAAAATGTGTGTTCGGAGTACAATCCGGGAAGTTTCTATGCTATATTATAAGTGAGCATGGGATACAGCCCGATCCGGACCAACTTAATGCTCTATTCCAAATGAAGCCTCCTCGAAATATTAAAGAAGTGCAACGGCTAACGGGGAGGTTAGCTGCTTTAAACAGATTTATCTCAATGTCTTCGGACAGGTGTACCCCATTTTTTCAAACCTTGAAGGGTGCGAAGGGATTCGATTGGACCTCACAGTGTGATGAGGCTTTCAATGAGATAAAGAAGCACCTGTCTTCCCCCAAAACCTTGTTTAAACCAGTCGATGGGGAGACGATCTTCGTATATTTGGCAGTTTCAAGTTGTGCCATCAGTGCTGTGTTAATAAGGGAAGTAAATAATTACCCCATCCAGTGTACTACATCAGCAAAAGCTTGATAGATGCAGAAAAACGTTACTTAAAACTTGAGAAATTAGCATTGGCCCTGGTGATAGCTGCTAGGAAGATGAGGCCTTATTTCCAGGCTCATCCTATTATCGTCCGTACATCTTTTCCTTTGAAGAATGTTCTCCAAAATGCATACATTTCAAGTAGGATGACCAAGTGGTCAGTAGAACTGGGGGATTTCGATATAGATTTTGCTCCCCGAACAGCAGTCAAAGCCCAAGTTGTGGCTGATTTTTTGGTTGAATTTCACTCCGACAGAGATTCGAAACAGGCTACTGAGTTAAAAGACAAAAAGGTCTGGATCGTCCGGACGGATGGTGGATCCAGCACTATGGGATGTGGTGCAGGGGTGTGTTTGACTTCTCCATATGGTGACAAAATGTACCAAGCTATATGTTTCGCTTTCAGGGCTTCCAATAATGAGTCTGAGTACGAAGCATCTATAGCTGGTTTAAAGTTAGCCTATATTTGTGGGGCTAAGAGGGTCAAGCTACTGAGTGACTCCCAGCTTCTTATTTACCATGCCCAAGGTCAATCTGAAGCTAAAAAGGAGAAGCTAGTGAAATATTTATTTCTTCTTAAAAATGAAGCACTCAAGTTCAAAAGCGTTGTTTATGAACATATACCCCGGACAGAAAATGAGTTGGCAGATTCATTGGTAACCATAGCATATACGGAGTCGTATTCATGGATCCATGTGCTGGAGAGCCCCTCCATTCAACTTAATATGAGTAAAGAAGAAGAAATTTTTGAGGTACAGATAAAACAACCTCAGGATTGGAGATTTCCTCTCCTGCAATACCTCTCCGACGGCGTCGTGCCTCCGGATAAATCACTAGCAAGAAAATTGAAACACAAGGCTCGTGGTTTTATCATACTGAGAGACATTCTATATAAAAATTCTTACAGTTAACCTCTTCTGCGCTGTTTGGGGGATGATGAGTCTCAGGTAGTCCTCTCTGAATTGCATGATGGTGAGGGATCAACTCATTATGGATTCAGGGCTTTAACGAGGAGAGTTTTACTGTCCAGCTACTATTGTCCATCTATCATGAAAGATGCTAAGGAGCTGGCAAGAAGATGTGACCCATGCCAAAGGTACAACAATGAAATTCATGTCCCAGCCATTCCTTTAGAGTCAATTTCTGAGCCTATACCTTTTGCTCGTTGGGGGTTGGATTTAGTGGGACCTCTCCCTATGGCATCCGGAGGGCGCAGAACTATAATTGTTGCTATAGACTACTTTTCGAAGTGGATTGAAGCGGACCCTCTAGCAGGAACAACATCAAAAGCTATCATAAAATTCATTACACCCAACATCTGTTGCAGATTTGGTGTCCCACAAAAGATAACAACAGACAATGGGCCACAGTTCGACAATAGGGAAATGGAGAGTTTTTGTGCCTCAAGGGGTATACAACATTGTTTCTCTTCACCTTTCCACCCATAAGAAAATGGTCAGGTTGAAGTGGCTAACAGAGGTCAGCTCTATCTAGTGGAAGAAAGACGAGTTAAAGCTCACCTTAGAGTTGCACACTATCAGGGTTTGATGAGGAGCAGATTTGCTTCTAAAGTTAAAAGAAGAGATTTCCAGCCGGGGGACAAAGTATTGAGGAAAGTCTTCTTACACACCAAAGAAAAGCTGCTCGGCAAATTGGCCCCAACTTGGGAAGGACCTTATGTGGTTGTTGAAAGGCTCAAACCTGGAACATATTGGTTGGAAGACAAGGATGGAAGAGTCCTGACCCACCCTTGGAATATCGAGCATCTCCGGATGTACTTGGAATAACATCTGTGTAAATATTTACTTGTTTAAACATCCATGTAAATATTTGGGGGCATACTCTTTCCTACCCTGGTGGCGCGGGGAGGTTTTAATGAGGTGTCCGGGTTTTTAATAAAATTTGATGCCTTCTTAAAAAAAATTCGAAGTGTTGTTACTTTGTCGTTTGTCACACCATCCAGACTGAAATAAAAGAGTGATGACCACTTAAACATTCATCATCGGAGAATTTAAGTACTCTCATTATAAAATAACTAAGGGCTATTTAAACTTTAGCCATCAAAACTGGAACAGACTATGAAAGAAGGTGAGAATTGTGCAAAACAAGGATATTCATTAAAATAATTTAAGTGCCCTGGCCTTCCAAGGACTTTCAAATTGTCAAAACAGAGTAAAGGATCTCTCCGTTCAGATCCCGAACACACTTACAAAAAGAATTCCTTGGGCTTCCAAGGACTTTGGTTCAAATAACATGAAAAGTAAAAAGTAATTCATAAATTAAGACTGAGCCTTTGAAGATGGCTCAGCTTCATCTACTTTCTTCTTCCCCTTAGGATCATCTTTTTCTTCGTTTGGGCTCTCCCCACTGTTTTCTTCGTCATCGGATGAAGATGCACTAGAGAAGCCAATCCGGTCGCCTTCGGCCATTGTATGATATGGGAGGTCTTCAACCTCTACATGAAACCATAAATACCCTAGGTTCCTCTTCAGAAATTTCTCGTGGAAGAGCAAGACCATGTCTGATCTTACCTTGGCATACATCCGCTCTTGAGTGTCGATCACGTTGTTGGCATAAGCATCGATCTTGGCTTGGATTTTGGCCTCCTGCTCCCTTATCAAACTAGCTTTCTCCTCGGCAGCTTTGGACACTGTATTCTCAAGTGCAATTTTGTCATTGGTTAAGTTGGTGATGATTTGGTCTTTGGCATTGGTCTCCCCTTTTGAGGTGGCAAGATCTTTCTCCAGACCGGACAGCTTCTCCCGGAGCTCTATGATAGTGTTCTCTAGTGTGGTGACTCTTGTGGTACTCGCTTCTTGGTTCCTCTTCAATTCTTCGTTTTCTTCCTTTAGAGTGGCAGCATTCGAAGTGGCAGTAAGAAGGTCGTCGGACAGCCTCTCTTTGTCAGACTTAAGGTCTTTGATAATGTCTGCCTGATTTCGAACTTGTTTTTCCAACACGAGCACATGCTGAACATTACTTAATAAAGAGTGGGCTATGACATCCCTTTCACTTGAAACAATAAAGGTCTTACCATTGAAAGTGATTGTGTTTGAGGTGCTCGGAGGGAGGTAAGGCCCAGCAAAATCGTCTTTGGGGAGATTGATGAAGTACTCACCAAGCCCACCAATACCAGTGATGTCTACCCCATCAATGTTAAGATCTCCCCCTTCAACCTCATCGGTTTGGAAGTCACCGGGTATTTCCTCCGCCTGCGTTGGGTCAGTGGGATCAGCTTGGGAAGGAGGCTCTGGAGCCCGGAGAGAAAGCTCGTCACCCATAGAGGTCTCTTTCTTCTTGGCCTACCTGTCTTTACTTTCACCTCCCCGTTTACGATTTCTTTTGGAAGCCCTTGGAGGTTTTGGGGAGTGCACTTCTTGCCTTTCAGTCTCCTGCTCCACCACTTCCAAGAGAGCAGCATCAATTTGGCTGGGGACTTGCCCCTCCGGATTTATTGGAGCATCCTCCTCCACCTTCTTGCCTTTATTTTTGCCTTTCATCTTGCTCGGGGCCTTGGCCCGGCCTGGCAGGTAGAGTGTCCCATCCGGTTCATGCGTCCTCTTGAGTACTACATCCGGAGGAGGCTGGGTGGTGAGTTCCTCCCAAGTTAAGTCTCTCCGACCTGTGGTGTTCCACAGATGAGACCTTGCCAAATTCCTCCCGGTCAAAGCAGCATGGAACCGATTCCCCCACTTCTCTGCAGCCCAAGCGTTGATCTTGGTGCAAGTGGTCTGCCCGGTTTTCAAGTGATCACTAAAGTCCTTGGGCAGTTCTGCTAAGGAAAAAGTAGGACCAATTAGTTCAAACTAACTTATAAAAAAAAAGACAAGAATGTAAAGTAGAAGACTTACGATCGCTCCTCCATCTGCTTGTGAGAAGGCTTGGGTTGACTCCAGACTTGATCTTCTTCCCATTCTCCCAAGCGCCACTAACAAACAGGAACTGGGTCTTCTAATTCATCTCCGACTCTAGCAAGTCATCCACAGCTTTGAAGTTATCCCCCATGTTGAAATGGTAGAAGGGGATGTGGTGGTTTCTGCAGAGACTGGCCACAACAGCAAACTCCTCCATTGGTAGAGGAATCCCGGAGAGCCTTGAAGCCATAATGCTAGCCATGAGGGTGTACCAGGCATTGGGGCTCAGCTGGCTCGGACAGAGCTTTATCAGATGGAAGTATATGACAATTTCTGGGTCCAAGGGAAATCTGAGCCCCCAATTGAATAGCTCCGTGAAGATGACAATTTCGCTTAATTTGTAGTCCATGGGAGTCTCTGGCCCAGTTCAGCTGTGTGGATGAATGCGTAGTTAATCTTTTGCAGGGTGAGGAGGTACTTGACATTAACCTTGTGAAAACAAGGCCCCACCCTTCCTTCGAGACTCTCTGGCAGATCCGGATGCCTCAAGCACAACTTCTCTTTGCCTTTGTCTTTTTTGGCAACAACAGCACTACTGGTCTGACCGGAGGGCTCAGACTCAAATGGAGCCTCTTCGACAGAGTCCTCCATTACTTCCTCCATAATTGTTGAAGGATTTTCAGTAGCAGTAGCAAGGGGAGGATTCAGATCTGGCTCATCCTGGTCTCCGGACTGCTGGGCTTCAGTGTTCCCTTGGCTTCTGGCCTCCGACTGGGGCTCTGATGCAGAGGTTTCTCTTCGAAGACCTGGGCTACTTCCCTCCGGACCAGACAGTCTGTCCTTGGGAGCTCTAATGGGCACTTCTGACCCAGTGCTGCTGTCTTTTGCACCCGACTTTGAAGGAGTGCTCTTAGAGGCCTGACCCTTGACCAGCCGGCCTTTTCTCCGGTCGACTAACTTTTGAGGGGAGGTTTCAGTGTCTGACCCCATAGCTAAGAAGAGGGAGGGCTTTCTGAAGCTGGTAATTGTTACCCCTGGCTCAATAACAGGTCCCGATTCTTGAACCGAGGAACCAGAGATAATGGGGGAGAGATTAGTTTGAAATAGCTTTTTTGGCTTGATGCCTTTTGAGGAAGAAGAACCTTGATCTGATTCTGTGGCTGAAGTCACTGGCTTGTCGATGGGCGAAACAGGTAATCCTGCTGCAATGCGTCTTTCCCTTTCGACCTGTTGCGCTTTTTCTAATATAGAAAGGTTGAGCCACCCACCTTTGATCAGAGCGTTCATCGCTGTAAACATAAACTATTTGGGTAAATTTTTGCTTTGGAGAGAAAAATCTTTAAGAAGTTGCAGAGTAAATATGAGAGTGATGGTGAAACAATAGAAAGTGTTTTAATTTATAGTAAATCTGAAAAAGGAGTTTGATTCCTAGGAGAATTCGAAAAGATTGGTAATGATTAAAGACGACGCTGATGTCACCACCTTTAACTAAGAGGTTGCTTTTCGAAGAAGGTGGGTTCGAAATTCAAGGTGAAAAAACGGCTGAAGCAACCAACTAGAAAGCGACACGTGTCCTAAAAACTCTGGCACAAAACCGTTTGGGTTCATGAAGCTTTATCAGTCTGGATAAAACCATAAGGCAAACATACCTGTCCGGATTAAAACCACCCCTGACATCGGACTGTTTTTCAGGTTTTTGACAAAGGTATTTGAATAAACACCTAAAAAAGGGGCTCCTGATGAGTCTGAATTCTACCTCCTCTCCGGACAAGGACAAATCAGACCAAACTCATCGGACCGGACAGGACACTTCGAACACTCAGCCCATTGAGCTGTTCGAGCTATGGCAAAAGTACTAAAAAACCTAAACACTTCTTGACTAAGCTACTTTCTCTCCTACTTAGAGCTCATGGGTCTTTAAACATGACCCGGGTCCATTAAACATGACCCGAAAACCCATAAGGCTCAAATGTAAGGGTATAAATACCCAACCACCTGCATTAAATGTGGGTAATGAAAATTAAATACAACCAGGCTGCTTAATTCTCCATCTACTTTCTACTCTAAATATAAAACACCCATACACTTCCACAAACCTCCAGACAAATTACAAATTTACCCTCAAACGATAATTAAACCTCACCAACAACTAACAAAGACATGGTTAATTGTTTCAGAGTTGTTGCAGTATTAGCATTTAGATGCCAACTGAACATTTATGGTTTGAAGTATAAAATCTATAGGGAGCTAATTATAAAAAATTCTCCAAATAAGAAAGGAACACTTCTTTGGAGTAATATGATTCCAAATCCTTTTATATAAAGTAGATTTACATATTCTGTTTTTTTTATAGAATCTCAAATGTTTTTGGTATGAAAATTACCATCACCAGATAAGGTTCATTGGGGAGAGTCATTAACATTTTCTTTAATAGTAAGATATTTGATAATTGATATATCATATGTGGAAGCAGATGTAACAAGCTTTTGAAAATCCCAGCAGTTATTGTTATAGTAGTCTTTAACATAGTGATGAGTGTACCATTCATTGTTAGTCTCGGGATTCTAGGTAATTATAGGAGTAGATTTGAACCATCTGTTTAAGTTAAAGTCAATGTTTCCATTTCCTAAGAGCCATAATATGTGAGGGTCAGCAATAGTTCCGATGTCCATTAACCTCTTCCAAGTATTGGAGCTAGAACTGGATCTGTGGACCTGCATATGATGTTTAGTTTTGCAATATTTGTTATACATAAAGGTAGCCCAGAGAGCAGTTTTAGTTCTGAATTTAAACCAAAGATTACAGAAAACTTTGATTTCATATCTTTGATGTTTCTGAGGTTGAAACCACCCTCATCATAAGGAAGGGAAATGGTTTCCCATTTAGCCCAGATTATAGCCTTGTTATCATCATTAGATCCCTAGAGATATTTATTACTTATGACTTCGATTCTCCTGGATATATCTTTACGAAGTATATAACTTTTCATATGATAGTAGGGAATAAATTGGAGGGCAAATTGAATGAGAGTGAATCTGCCTCCAAAAGAGAGAAGATGATAACTCTAATCCTGAGTCTTGTGTCTGACTTTGGTGATAAGGTCCTCAAAATTTGATAACTTTGACCTGTTGTTAATGATGATTCTAATGTACCTCATTGGAAGCTTTTTGATGATGAGTCTACTCCTATTTATTTTTTATAGTAGAGAGTCAAGTTGTAGATATTTTTGATGAAGCAATGATGCCAAATTTGGCTTGATTAATAGTATGACCATAAATTTTTTGATATTTTTGCAGGGTTGCTTGAAGGATGGTGAGGCTAGAAAAGGATCCATTGGTGAAGATTGAGATATCATCCGCAAAAGCAAGACAACGAATCAAGGTATTACATGCATCCTTAAACCTCTTAGAGAGTTCCATAGCTCAACCCATAGATACTTGTTGCATTTAACATGGACTATAATACTTAGTATGGGTTTATTAAGAGGGAGATAAATGACTTGAAGATAGACAATTTGGTCCTGATTAAGGAGGATCTGAACATTATAGTCTTGTCTCCACGTGATCTATATTTAACTTGAGATATTGGAGAGAGAGTGTTGAAAACAAAGAAGCTTAGTAGTAGTAGTAGTTAGGAGATGATCCCCAAGCATAGGCTCTTGAATAACAATAAAGTTGATTTTTTTAGACTTGTAAATATATTTAAGTCTCATTCTAGTTGGCTTATCACCAATGCCTCTTACATTACAACATAAAAGGTTAACTGTCATTTGAAAAATCTAGAATAAGGTCTGGCAACTTCTGGAAATTACAATGCTTTTGTAGCATCTTGTCTGATTTATTGTTTGTAAACTTGGTTTGGATCTTTTGCATGAGAAAATGGAGTATAAAGGAGGCTACATGAGGTTCCAACTTTTTGAGACGGAGGGTCAAGAGTATCAAGGCAACAAGGGAGTCAGAAATACTGATTCTAGTATTAAGGATGGTGATAACTTCATTGATGGTAGGGCTATGGATATGAGGAATGGAGGAGTGGCTCAGATGGGTTAGAATTAAGGTAAGAGTGGGATTATAGCTAAGACTTGAATTTTGGGTATGGTCAGAAGGTTGAATTGGTGGTTTAATTTGCAGGCCAAAAGAGACTTGAGAGTGAGAGGTGTCTTGAATACATGATGGATCAGATGATGTCTGAAGAATGATAAACTTGAGCTTGTGATATAAAGGCTGATGGAGAAAAGGTAAGACAAGTTTAGATAGTTCTCTGCATTCTCATTGATTATGGCCCAGATGCCAATAATGAGAACAGTATGAAGGTCTAGGACGATAGATTACAGGTTGCCAAAAACCATGTTTAGTGCCAAAACTAATCCAAATCTTGGATATTTGTGCCGTTGTAGAGTCTGTCTCCACCCAAGCCATACATGAGTTGTAGATTGCTTTATTTTTTTGAGGAATGCTAGTCTGAAGATGATTTCCTATAGTTTTAGCCAAACTATATAGGTATGAAGTTTAGGGAAGGTTATCCACGTTGGAGTGATATGAGGTTTTTTTGAGGGTTTAAAGATGTAGACCATTTTAGGATTCTCATTGAAGATTGGGCAACAGTCCACACGTTTCTTCTTCATATATTTTCTACATCCTCAAGAAGATCGATTTTGATCATTAAGTGTCTGCTGCCTCAAAAGGAAAGACTAACCTTACCTTTGCATGTTAGAGAATTAAGTTTTTTTGAATGTCTGTTATCCTTGATCTTCCTTGAGAAAATTTACCAATAAGACTGCATTTGTCTTGCTGAATGAGATCCTGTTTATCTTGAGATGAGAACATAACCGCTAACTGATCTCCTTTAATTATTATAACATGATCTTGAAGGTGTTTGGGTTTTTGCTTAAATATTTATGCATATGTTGTATTTGCTGGTTGATGAAGATTGGAGGATTCAAAAGTTGGATTGAATCTCATATTGGGATAGTAGACTGATGATGATAGCATCTTTGGTTGAGGGAAAGACGTAAAATCATTAGAGTTTGATGACGAGAGATCAGGGGCTTTGGGGTGAGGTATTCCTTTGAAGACGCGAGCAACCTGAGGAGGGCTAGATGGAGGAGGCGAAGAAGCCATAGAAGATAAAAGGGAAAAGTCTCTCTCTTTAGTTGCTCCTCAATTAGCGCAGACTATATTTTTTAGGGTCTCGTTTTTCCCTTCCTTTGATTTTGGGCTAGACTTTTGCCTTATTTATTTTGACCTTAAACCTATTGTTTATTAGGTTTTATTTCAATAAAATATTTCTTTTGGCTGAAAAAAAATGTTTTAAGTTGAAAAGGAAGCTTAAACGTAAAATTGGAAGCGGGAAACGAAACGTTTAACCGTAGAAATGAAAGGAGAAATATCAGTGTAACAAAATTAAATGGTTCCGTTATTTGTGGTCACCGACTTAAGAGTGAGACGACGAATAGTTAAATATAAAAATTTAGTATAGTATCGGGACAAGTCATAAACTCTATCTATTGCGTTAGATTTAATTTCATATATCTCTCAATCTCACTATGACTTATTATGTTGTATTTGTTGGTTGATGAAGATTGGAGGATTCAAAAGTTGGGTTGAATCTCAGATTGGGATATTAGACTGATGATGATAGCATCTTTGGTTGAGGGAGAGGTGGAAAATCATGAGAGTTTGATGACGAGAGATTAGGGGCTTTGGAGTGAGGCATTCCTTTGAAGATGCGAGCAACCTAAGGAGGTCTGGATGAAGGAGGCGAAGAAGCCTAAGAAGATCAAGGGAAAAGTGTATCTTTTTAGTTGTTCCTCGATTAGCGCATACTATATTTTTTAAGGTTTCGTTGTTCCCTTCCTTTGATTTTGGGGTAGACTTCTGCCTTGTTTATTTTGACCTTAAACCTATTGTTTATTAGGTTTTATTTCAATAAAATATTTCTTTTGGCTGCGAAAAAAAAAAGAAATGTTTTAAGTTGAAAAAGAAACTTAAACATAAAATTAGAAGCCGGAAACGAAACGTTCAACCACGTAAATAAAAGGAGAAATATTAGTGTAGTAAAATTAGTTGGTTCCGTTATTTGTGGTCACCGACTTAAGAGTAATTCGTCTAGTGAACTATAAAAATTTAGTATAGTATTGCGTTAGATTTAATTTCACATATCTTTCGGTCTCACTATGACTTATCATTCTAGTTCTAGGAGTGTTTGCTCTCTCCATTAAAAATCGTCGTCACTTGATCCACCACCCGTCGATCAAAGACGATCGGGACCTAGACAGAAAATAATTATTTTGATATTCTCTTTGACGTCCATCATGCCTTCCGTCATTGCTGTTGCGGATCAAACTCTAGATCCAATAAGATCAATGATGAGACTATGCCCGATCAACCTCCATTTCAGACGACAAAAAGATACCGATAAAAATCCACCACAAAAGAACAAAAAAAATATCCAACAGAAAATGTCTAAAAACTAAAACACAGCAGCTTCTTCCCGTAAAATAAAATATTACATTTCGGTTGGTAAAAATTAGTAGGTAGAAATCTAGATTTAAGGATAGGAGTTCTTAAAAGGTTACTAATTAGAACGCAACAACTACCGAATCTTAAAGAGGTTCCATATATTTATATTGATTATTTCTTTACGGTTTAAAGATTAGGCTTATTTAGATTTTAGGACATATTTCTAGTACTTACGCATCCACCGTTTTCAGTCAGATTTTAGACAAAAGAAAAAGGACTCAAGGGTTAAACAAAAGGTTGAGAAAAAAACATTCGAGTGGAACTAGCTTTATTATTTTTATTAATTAGCAAACAGTTACGGATAAACTATTCCCAACTATTTTAGTCAATTTTAGGACCCTGTCAGATGCACTTGAAGTTGAAGTAATGGGTGGATGGATGGGCCTGCATGTCAACCCTCCATATTATTTATGATGGGCCACGAACGTTATTGCTCCACCGCTTTGAATGAGTACGGAAACATTTGCAAAACATATTTTCATCTTTTCAAGTTAAACCGGCGACTGAACCACTCGATTGCTTTCTTTGTAATCAAGGAAACAACTTAGCTGCGGAGATGTCGATCAATTTCAATATTTTAAAGTCCAAATGCTGTATAGATGCTGTAACGATTAAAAAAGGAAAACAATATTATTAGCTATATTATGCAAATAAATTTAAAACCTAGAAGACAATAATAGATAAATAAAAAAGATTTAATTTTTAATTTTTTGATTTGTTTATATTTTGTTTCTGTATAAAATATGGTAAAGCGAAATATTACTATAAACTTAAAGATAACTAATTAGTTTATAATTTGATGTTATTATTTAGTGATCAAACAAGAAGTAACTTTTGAAAATAAAGAAATTTTTAAATTTATATGTTCTAAAACTTATTTTATTTAAAAATAATATTTATCTTATATTAAATTTAATTAAGGTTTAGTATCAAAAGCAATACTATTATCTATTTATTATCCACATTTTCACGTTCATTTCGTTCAAATGTTTACCATCTAAGATCCGGTAATACTCTAAATAGCTTTAGTTATTTTTGGGTGGAGGAGTCAAGTTTCAAAGGAAAAGTCCAGTTTCTTCTTAGCATTATCATTTTCATCGATTCATTTCACCTAAAATTTGGTCAACCACTCAATTTTCAGGATTCTTCATTTTGTGATTGTTTGGAGACGAAACAATGTTACACGAATTCTTACTAGCTCTATTAGGTTACGCTGAAGATCTCATAATCGACGAGAAAGAGCACAATTTTTTTTTGGGAATCAACATATCTCCCGACGCTACTGTCTCCGATGAGCCTACGTTCAAGCTTGTTCTTGATATCTCCTTCATACAACCCGACGATTGGTACGTTCACCATTGTGTAATCCAATTTGCATTTCGGTTTAAACGACAATAGGTCGTTGTTGCTAGGGAACTAATTAAGAAGATAGTGACTTTAGGGTTTTACTACAAAGAACTAGATCGATTTGCGACCAAGTCCCGAAATCTAAGTTGGATTAGGTCGACGAATTTTGATTCTTTAGGAAGGGCCAAAGATCCTTTGGAAAGCAAAACGGTAAAACCCAATATTTATCGTAGAGCTATTGCTAATGGCATTATGGAGATATTGTTTGTTTACCAGTCCGATGTTCTTTTTAAAGGCCAAGTCGCCTTTTCCAGAAAGTAACTTGCCGGTGAACTGGATTTTCAATACGTTTCATCTAAATCTGACCACAAGCCATATGAATTAGTGTTATATATATATATCAGTATCACCTATCCCTCATAGTTTTGTTTGTAATTCTATTGTTTTTTAGCAAATAGACCAGTCTCCAACTAGTTTGGACTAACTTTGAGGTTGTTTTACTTCTCTTTTTTTAAATAAAAAACTTGTTTTAACAGAATATGTTTTATATTTGTGATGCAATTTTAAGCATTATATAGCTCTTGTAGATTATCTCTTGTTTCATAAAGAAATATAGGAATAATAAGTCACTCAGTTTTACACATCATAAATCTTTGATAGATAGAAGAAAGTATTTTAGGTTGGATCTATATAATATATCTCTGTTACAACGACAATAATACATTAGTGTAACTTATAAGACATGTTTGCTATGATTTTTTTTATTTGACACTTTTAGCTCCTTAAAAGTGGCACTTTAGCAACTTTTTGTATATCATTTGTTTTAAAAGCTGGCTTATACGTAGGTGTGACTTTACCAATTTAATTTTACCGAAAGTTACTACTACGTTCATAACTGTCTAAAAACCTAGCCTTGTATTGTATATCACAAATTCTTCCTTTAAATCTATTGAACATGTTTAGTTTTATGATATATGCTAAACCATGCCAACTATGATATATGCTAAATCCGGACAATTATGATTGATGTTAAACCAGACCAATTATGATTAATGAGAAAGAAGACAAATTATGATAGATGAGAAACCATGCAAATTATGATGGATGAGAAACCATGCCAATTATGCTAGATGATAAACGAGGCCAATTGTGATAGATGATAAACTATACCAATTATAATAGATGAGAAACCATGCCAATTATGATAGATGAGAAACCATGCCAGTTATAATAGATGAGAAACCATGCCAATTATGATAGATGAGAAACCATACCAATTATGATAGATGAGAAACCAAACGAGTTATAATAGATGAGAAACCAAACGAGTTATAATAGATGAGAAACCATGCTAGTTATGATAAATGAGAAACCATGCCAATTATGATAGATAAGAAACCATACCAATTATGATAGATGAGAAACCATGCCAATTATGATAGATGAGAAACCATGCCAATTATGATACAATGACTTCTTCAGCATACAAACCTTTTCCTTCAAGTTCTAACTTATATGACGAGGTAGTAATAGTACCATTTAAAGTTTTGATATCAATAAATGAACCATCATCACTAAAATCTAAACTCTTAGCGATCTACTATGTTGACCATTGAAGGAATCAGACTGATGTATGCTCTCCTATATTATTTCTTTGTGAAATAAAATCATGAGAGATAACAAGTATAAATGATAAATATTTTTACTTGTGATTTTATTTTGAAATTTGAAAAACATGATTTGGAATTTTATATAAATGATGGTGGGAAGGGCACACACTAATTTTTGTGAAGTATTTTTAAATAGCGAAAGTGTATAGAGAGAAGGTCTCGAAGAAAAGTTAAAGGAAAATTTTGAAGCATTTATATAAATAATTTTTATAAATTGTAAACGTTAGATTAAAGTAGGATATGAATGGATACGACTTAATGATCATAGAAAACAAGAATTGAGTGCAAAGAGTTTTAGAGTTTTCTTTAGTTTGATAAAAATATAAATTGACTAATTACAATAATGGTACCACTTATTTTTAAAACCAAAGGAGTAAAAAGTTATTAATTCCACAATAACACGACATTTACCTTTTAAGTAGTCCTTAAGTATAAAATTATTCTTAAAGACTGTGGGAGCCTTGATAAAGTTAAAATTCTCCTACAACGTATATGTCCTTATTCATGAGGCAAAGATCCTTCACCAAAACTAAGATTAACCAAACAAAATGACTCGTATTCCCAAGGACGACTCTAGAATAAGGTTATATTAATAGGAAAACCTAAAATCTACCAAAGTATTATGTCGATCCTGAAATGAGACTATGTTGATCTTAACAAGTAAATTATATGAAGAACTAATGGAAAATTTTATTTAATGACCTAGAAAAGTAATTAAGCTGATCAAGTAAAAATCATGAAAAGTTAAGAGCAAGACTATCACCTAAGTATTATGATGACCCCAATATAAAAGATCATATCCCTTTCTTTTGAAAACAATTTAGTGTAGCAAGGATGGGACTAGACCGCGTAAACTGGTCAAAATAGACAAACAAACAATTGACATGAATACCCATATGCATTCTCAATTGAGATAAACGTATAGAATATGACATGTTAAACAGAAGACTTAAAATCCTTCCTAAAGCTTCCATGATCTCGAAATAAATCCTCAGTAAAACTAGAATATCTTATGCACTTAAAAGGTAAAATTATAATGTTTGTAGTTAATTCTTTCTTAGATAAATGCCACGTGGATGCAAAAATATGTGTCATTCATTCATATAGTTATGATTAAGGCTAGAATTCTACTATAAATAAGGCATTATACTTATCAATATTAAAAACATGATTGATGATGGAAGACTTTCGGAGTTTTTCAAAAGGAGGAGTGGGAGCAAACCAAGTCGCGTTGATGTTACTAGAAACCAACTAACAAGTAATAACAATAAAACATAAGAAATGGTGGAAGAGACGAGAGTTTTAGACAACAAATCAATATTTTAGGTGGAATCATAATATGATTTTAGACTATGATCCAAATAGAAAAACTGTATGTGTTATTGAGTGAGGGAGACGCATTCTCAAAGATCACTAAAACCTTAAGAAAGAGGTATAAAGAAGACTTAAAGGTGAAACACCATGGTTAAACATCAACACACTTATATTGAAACCCATATCCGATGTTAGCATTATCTAATGATGATTTGAGAGGATTAAAATCACCACACGTTGACACCATACTAATCACGATAGAGTTGGCTATAGTAGAAGTCAAACAAGTGATGATAGGTACAATGAGCTCGACCAATATATTATACAAGACTACTTACAAAAATATAGGATGTGCTCCAGAGATGATGTCTTCACGGTATATCTTAAGAGGACTCGTAGGTTCATATGCACCGGTTTTAGGGGAGCTCAATATGGACTTAGTCCTTGGCATGCAGAATGCTTCCTCTTTTTCTAATGTAATCGTAAGAAGTTTATTGTTAGATTAAATACACGTTATAGTATCTACAGTTCATCAATGTCTCAAGTTATTAATCAACGAAAAAATATGAGTAATCCCATGGAGCTTCCCTAACTCGCAAGAAACAACAATCACAATTAAAATTAGCGGGTAATCGGTCGTCTTTGAAATATATATGATCATTGAGAACCACACCTCCCACCTAATATAGCATGGAGAAGAAGTAGAAAACATCAGAATAGAATGATACAATATATTACGACTCGACCGAGATATCACCAAGAAACTCATGTAAAAATTAATTTATCTCGTAGAAAATAACATAGGTTTGTTTTTCTATAACACGCAAGTGCCACAAATTATCAATCACAAAAAAAATCAACTCATAAAACAAAATAAGAGGTCCTACTCCCAACAAACGACGAAGTAAAAGTTGAAGAGATAGACCAGCTAATTGTAGTAAGGTACATACGAAAATTATAGTACACATTATGTATAACCAACCCAATGCTGGTATGAAATACGAACAACAAGTAAAGAATGTGTATGGACACCAAAGATCTAAACCAAGCATGTTTAGAGGATCTTTTTCCTAGTATAAAATTGATCAACTAATTGATGCTACTTCAAGTAATAAGATGTTGTCCCTTATGAATGCTTATTATGGATAAAATAAATGCATGAAGATGATCCAGAATATGGAATATTCATAACTGAAATAGGGCTTCATTTCTATAAGGTAATATCATTCAGTTTGAAGAATCCAAAATCCACATATCAACAACTCATAAATTATTATTTTTGCAATACAAGTAACCAGAATTTACAGCCATATATTGAGGACATATTCACAAAAAAGAAATATGATGAGCACTTGGCTGACTTGGTCAAGACCTTCGCAAATCTTAGAAGAGTCAACTTGAAACTGAACTCGAAAAAGTGTACCTTTGGTGTACGATTCATAGAAGTCCTAGGCTACATGGTTAGTGAGCAAGGCATTGCAGTAGATCTCACCCATGTTTCAAATATGGTTGTACAAGACCCTTCAAGAAACATTAAAGATATACAAATTCCGATAGATTAATTGGAAATTCAATATATTCATCTCTAAATCATCAGACAAATCCCATTTTTTCTTTCAAGTATTAAAAAGTGTAAAACATATAACTAGAATACAATGTATGAAATAGATTTCAATAATATTCAAAAGTTCATTGCTTCCTCGAAAATACTAATGAATCCAAATCCATGGGATTCATTTTTCTTATACTTTGCAGTCTCGGACTACGCCATAAGAACCATTATTTGTTGAGTGCTGGATTCATATACTTATAACTGGAGAATCTTGCCCTAGAATTGGTGGTAGCAACTAGGAAGATAAGGTCATACTTCTAGGCTCACACAATCAGCGTCTGAATGTTATTCACCTTAAAAACTATTATGCATAAGCCATATGTTTCTAGAAGGCTGATAGATGGTCAATGAAACTAGGGGAATACGATATTCATTATGAATCAAAAATGATAATTAAACCTCAAATACTGACAGATATTCTATCAAAGTTTCAATCTAAGAGACATATTCCTTCAAATGAATATATTGAATGTATTTTTATTATACTGGAAGAAACAACCAAACCTCAAGAGTATGAGTCCAAACAACAGGGGAGATCATGACCGTATCTATCAAGTTCGGCATCCAAACCTCAAATAATGAAGCATGCATTGTAGGTGGTTAATCAATATTTTGGGCAAGTCGAAACCAATAAAACTAATATCATCAATATTTAAAAGAGTTTCGGCGTCAAAAACCTTTTTGAACAAGTGGTATTTGAGCAAGTATCAAGAGGATAAAATGAAGACATTAATGTTTTAACTTCTTTGGCTTGAACAATAACTGGAGCAAAAGTCATTTTTCCAAAAGAAATCATCTATCAGATTGCCAAAAATGTTTATATTTATAGTTTCATCCTTTGATGTCATGATAATAGAAGGATAACAAAAAGAATAAAAATAATAGAAAACTCATACCAAGAGATACTCAACCTAAGGAAGATTGCATGGAATCAAAGTGGAGGGGTTTGCATGAATATCTGACACATTATACAAACAGGGTTTAATCAAACCTTTTATAGGATTTCTAAGCTTAGATGAAGCCTCATTTTTATATAAAGAGATTCATGATTGAGAGGTCATTATATATTATGGTTACAAGGCCCTACACAAAATAAATTTCTTTAAGTTTACTCATGGCCCATAATAATGGAGGATGCCGAAAAGAAGCATTGTGAAACTTGCAAACTTTTTTTAACTTTATCCAAGTCGTACTGTATTTTTAGAGACCATATCTAAAACCATTTCATTTAACATATGAGGCCTTGATATTATGGGGACCCTTTCTAAAGCTTTATACTGAAGAAAGTTCTTATTAGTAGTGGTAGACTACTTCTCAAAGTGGATGAACGTAGAACGATAGAAAAAATCACAACAAATAAGGTAGTCAACTTCGCATCATCAAATATATTCTCTTGTTATTGAATACCAAGGGTCACAACAATGCACAAGAAAACCCAATTTTAAAATGAAAATTCTATATGGTTATGGGGAAAGAAAGGTATAAAATAATTTGTTTATTCTGTTTTTTCATCGACAAGCTAATAGCCAAGTGGATTTTGCTAATAAAATATATTATAAGGAATTAAAAAGATGTTAGAAGGATCAGTTGTAAATTATCCTGAATGTTTAGAAGAAGTTATATGGTCTTACAGAACCACTCCAAGAATGACGACAAAAGAAATATCATTTGCATTATAGTATGGAACTAAAAACTTGTCATGGCCAATACAACTATACTTTTATATAGAATTTATACTTATGAGAAAGAAGAAAACTCATAAGAATGATAAGCCAAACTTGATGTAATAGAAGAAACAATGGTAAAACCCATCCTCGGTGAGAACATTATAAAACTTTGATGTGCAACATATACAATTTCAAAGTTCGGTTTTAAAATTTAGGGCAAAGAGAAAACGTTTTGAGAGTGGTATTTCTTCACATTAAAAATAGTTTCACCAAACTCGCGTCAAATTGGGAAGGTAGAGCGGTATTCTTTCACACTAAAGAAAATAGCCTCACCAAACTCACCCCAAATTGGGAAGGCCCTATCACAATAGAGTTAAAAGTAAAAATGGGAACATATCGGATGTTGGATAAAAAATGAAAGAAATTTCAAAATCCATAGAATATAGAGTATCTAAAACTCTACTATCCTCCATAAGCTTCAACATCCAATACAAAATAATTAAGCATAGTCTACAAGATCAACTAGTTTAAGGTAAAGTAAAATAATAGTCATATTTTAAATAAAATAAAAAAATATATTGAAAGAGGACCTCCAAACCCTAATTCATTTGTCTTTTAGCTAAATCTGAGGTAGATTGCTGAATAAGAACATTTATCTTGCTTATTAAAGCCTTAAGATGATTGAGCACATTAGAGATTTGGTCGAGGAAATATTTTGAATCTTTGACTGAAGTAGAACCTCCATCCCAACGAACATCAGTAATAACTGGCTTATTCAGTATATTTGCTCAAGATGCATCAACTTTAAGAATATGAAGGCGTAAAATTGAAACCAAGGTGAGAACCTCTATAGCGATTTTCTATGTTCTCTTGTTATTGAATACCAAGGGTCACAAAAATGCACAAGAAAACCCAAATTTAAAATGAAAATTCCATATGGTTATGGGGAAAGAAAGGTATAAAATAATTTGTTTATTCTCTTTTTTCATCGACAAGCTAATAGCCAAGTGGATTTTACCAATAAAACTATATTATAAGAAATTAAAAAGATGTTGGAAGGAGCAGCCGTAAATTGTCCTTAATGTTTAGAAGAAGTTATATGGTCTTACAGAACCACTCCACGAATGACGACAAAAGAAATATCATTTGCATTATAGTATGGAACTAAAAACTTGTCATGGCCAATACAACTATACTTTTATATAGAATTTATACTTATGAGAAAGAGGAAAACTCATAAGAATGATAAGCCAAACTTGATGTAATAGAAGAAACAATGGTAAAACCCTATCCTCGGTGAGAACATTATAAAACTTTGATGTGCAACATATAAAATTTCAAAGTTCGGTTTTAAAATTTAGGGCAAGGACAAAAAAGTCTCGAGAGTGGTATTTCTTCACATTAAAAATAGTTTTACCAAACTCGTGCCAAATTGGGAAGGTAGAGCGGTATTCCTTCACACTAAAGAAAAGAGCCTCACCAAACTCTCCCCAAACTGGGAAGGCCCTATCACAATAGAGTTCAAAGTAAAAAATGGGAACATATCGGATGTTGGATAAAAATGAAATAAATTTCAAAATCCATAGAATATAGAGTATCTAAAACTCTACTATCCTCCATAAGCTTCGACATCCAATACAAAATAATTAAGCATAGTCTACAAGATCAACTAGTTTAAGGTGAAGTAAAATAATAGTCATATTTTAAATAAAATAAAATAATATATTGAAAGAGTACCTCCAAACCCTAATTCATTTGTCTTTTAGCTAAATCTGAGGTAGATTGCTGAATAAGAACATTTATCTTGCTTATTAAAGCCTTAAAATGAATAAGCACTTTAGAGATTTGGTCGAGGAAATATTTTGAATCTTTGACTGAAGTAGAACCTCCATCCCAACCAACATCAGTAATAACTTGCTTATTCAATATATTTGCTCAAGATGCATCAACTTTAAGAATATGAAGGCGTACAATTGAAACCAAGGTGAGAACCTTTATAGCGATTTTCTATCTTCTCTTGTTATTGAATACCAAGGGTCACAACAATGCACAACAAAACCCAATTTTAAAATCTAAATTCCATATGGTTATGGGGAAATAAAGGTATAAAATAATTCGTTTATTCTCTTTTTTCATCGACAGGCTAATAGCCAAGTGAATTTTGCCAATAAAATATATTATAAGGAATTAAAAAGATGTTAGAAGGAGCAGCTGTAAATTGTCTTGAATGTTTAGAAGAAGTTATATGGTCTTACAGAACCACTCTAAGAATGACGACAAAAGAAATATCATTTGCATTATAGTATGGAACTATAAACTTGTCATGGCCAATACAACTATACTTTTATATAGAATTTATACTTATGAGAAAGAGGAAAAATCATAAGAACGATAAGCCAAACTTGATGTAATAGAAGAAACAATGGTAAAACCCATCCTCGGTGAGAACATTATAAAACTTTGATGTGCAACATATACAATTTCAAAGTTCGGTTTTAAAATTTAGGGCAAGGACAAAAAAGTCTCGAGAGTGGTATTTCTTCACATTAAAAATAGTTTTACCAAACTCGCGCCAAATTGGGAAGGTAGAGCGGTATTCCTTCACACTAAAGAAAATAGCCTCACCAAACTCGCCCCAAATTGGGAAGGCCATATCACAATAGAGTTAAAAGTAAAAAATGGGAACATATTGGATGTTGGATAAAAATGAAATAAATTTCAAAATCCATAGAATATAGAGTATTTAAAACTCTACTATCCTCCATAAGCTTCGACATCCAATACAAAATAATTAAGCATAGTCTACAAGATCAACTAGTTTAAGGTAAAGTGAAATAATAGTCATATTTTAAATAAAATAAAATAATATATTGAAAGAGTACCTCCAAACCCTAATTCATTTATCTTTTAGCTAAATCTGAGGTAGATTGCTGAATAAGAACATTTATCTTGCTTATTAAAGCCTTAAAATGATTAAGCACTTTAGAGATTTGGTCGATGAAATATTTTGAATCTTTGACTGAAGTAGAACCTCCATCCCAACCAACATCAGTAATAACTGGCTTATTCAGTATATTTTCTCAAGATGCATCAACTTTAAGAATATGAAGGCGTACAATTGAAACCAAGGTGAGAACCTCTATAGGTATTTTCTATACAATCTCTGATGTATGCGGAAAGCCTCCAAAATAATCCATGTAAATATTTTAGTTTTATTTTATTTTATTTTTTATACTTTAAAATTTTATTTAAGATAGCAAAATAAATATGTTTAGGATACACCATCAAATTTAGAGACATAGGTATTTTTAGGAAAAACACGTTACATCATTTGAAGCTTTTATCTCTATAGCATAAGCCATTACATCTTTTGCACCATCCCTAACCCTCGACTCTTATCATTCTCATTGACATCATCCATAGTTTTAGAAGTATCAACAGTCATACTTGCTTCAGCTATAATCTTATTTTTTTAGCCACTTCAGTTGCATGAACATATATGATGGATTCCGATGCAGTCTTCAGTCTCATAAAAGACAAAAATACCATATTTTCAACAATAAGATTAACCATGATCTCATGTAGGTTAACATCAACTTTAAATATTTTGGCTCGAAAGTATTCGACATACCTCGCATCTATCTTATTATGGCTAAGAACATTCTACATCAACCGGCTAGAATTGACTGCTAGTATACGAGCAGTTTGTTCTTTCATAGTAGTGAAGTTTATCTTTAAAAACAACTCTGGTATGAGACTTTTACCTTTTCCAATACAAATGAGGATATCATGCCCATGTCGTGTCCCATTTTCACCAACCATTAATTTTTTCGTACTAACACGAATCTTCTCATTCATCCAATAAAATCATTCGCCATTATATTCTTCCTCAATTGTTGGAAACTTGATTCAACTAGGTTTTAATGACACATTTGGGTCAAAAGCAGCTACGAAATTCAACTTAACTACAACAGGGGTAAAAAAAATTACATGAGCATGAGGAGTATATGAAATCTCTTTTTCAGCAACCATATTGAGATTCAACGAATCTTCTTTGGTTTGGGTAACATTTTCATTACTACCATTACCTTTGGCAGTCAAATCCTTTAACGTCTTCATAGTAGTACCTCTACTACATGCTCTGGGCGTTGTGCTTTTTCTCTAATTTGATCCAATACATTCGGTTGCATATTTTAAAATGATAACATGTTTGGTAGCTATCTTTCTACAACGATAACGCTTTATAATAACATTTTTACAAGGGAAACCTTAACTTTAGAAAATTTGAAATTTATACTTTTTTATACGGTCTCTTGACGTGAGTTCTTTCACCATTTTTTTATAAACATAGAACCCTTCAATATAAAATATATTGGGTCATAGATCACCCTTTTAAAAATTGTTCATAAACTAACAAAATCTTATAAAAATATTAAAAAATAATTGTCTCATGCACAATTTGAATGTACTAATTCTTTGTATGATCCATTTAAGAGTTGTAATCAAGATTTGACATGTAAAACATATAAAAAACATAGAATGAGGATAATATGCATATATACACGAATGTGATAGAATATATCACATGAAGTATAGTGGATTTACCTTTTGGCTTCAAAGTCCTAGAGAAAATTGAAACATCTTGTTTAAACCATAACTTTAATAACTTGATACAGATAAAAATTTGCTCTTCCAAATCTTATTGCAATCAAGGAGATCAGTCAAGATCTTTGTTGCACCATCAACCCCACAAAAAACACTGGCATGTAATACCATGAGATTCTTAATTCTAAATATTTAGCTAAACATTGCTTTCGGAGACGAACAACCGACTTCATTACTTTTTTAAAATTGGTGCAAAAAATGTCATTATAAGGAGCATGGTGCCATGATTTTTATTATCTGAATTATTTCCTTCAAGATGAACACTTGGGCTCACACTTTTTTTCTCTACCATTTTCTAAAGAAATCAAAATAGACCGAGATATAATAACTGCAAATTAGAGTTTGTAAATGCAAAAAAAGGTAAAGCTTGAAGCTTTGGTGAGTAAAGATAAAAAAATAAAGGCTAAGATAAAGCTTATATATAATTAATTACGAATTGATAAAAAAATCTCAAAATACAAAGAAGATGCTTACTTATAAAAATAGGTAAAAACGAACACTTTTTTAATCAAACGATTTTTAGATGTTTTGTAGATCAGCGATCAAAATTAGTCTGAAATTGAAGTTGAGGGCTATGCAAGAATCAATAATGAATGCATATTTGAAATTAAGTCTCCACACACACATATACACCCACACCCACCCACACACACATACACACACACACACACACACACACACACACACACACACACACACACACACACACACACACACACACACACACACACACACACACACACATATATATATATATATATATATATACACACACACACACACAGAAACATTGATGCGTACCCACACATGTATGCATACGCGTACATGCATATACACATGCACACACACACATATACACATACGTACACACGTATGCGTGTATATATATATATATATACCCCTTAAATATATGTCACATCTCACAGTAGTGCTTCAAAATTCAATTATATTTAGCCTTCTCAATTTTATAGCAATTCAAGATCAACTATGAAACTTTCAATATGCATTAGGATGACTAGTTTTCTTCAACACGTATCAAGATATGATGTTGGTTCGTTTTTAAAAGAATAGACAAATATAGTTTTATTTTTCTGGATTTTGTATTAATACAAAATTTTAATTATCTAATAGTTGGAAATGTGAAAAAACAAAAATAATAAATTTTATGAGATTCTAAAATCTAGTTTTAAATGAAAAACATAAGTAAATTAAAATCAAACTTATACAAAACGTTATGATCATTATCGTAAAAGTCGACGAATTTGTCAAAAATTATTTTGAAATTTGTAGATTTTGCATCAATTTGAAATTTAATATATATTTGGTGAGGGTATAAATTTTATGGTTCATAGAATCTGGTCTATCAAGAGTATAAAGCCCATTTGGATGGTCCATTAAGAATCCAAAATATATTCGGCCAAAAATACCAAGATATCAAGAATAAGTCCAATACATCGATAACTCTTAGATATTGTTATTCAAATATATCATTAATTATTGAAAATATAATTAATCAAATATCTTTATTTGAATTAGAATAAGATCTAGTTTGTTATAGATAAGATATGGCGTTCATAGATTATAACAAATATTTCATACCTCTAAAAAGAGCTTAACTCAATGAATAAACGATTGAATTCTTAAAAAATTATTAATTTTATTGTAGATCATATTAGGTCTCATATCTTTATCCGAACATCTACTCAATTATTTAATTCGTAAATTTTTAAATTTTATATTGGATTATGGGTGATTATGGGCTTGTTATACTTCATTTATTATTTTAATTTTGTTATTGTCTTATATAATTTTTTATATTACTAGTTTCAAACGAGTTTATACTCATTATTTTAGAAAGTGTGAATGATTAGAACATATTGCAACAGAGCTCTATAAATTTGGTTTTAAATACAAAAATATAAACAAAAAATATCAATAAAGCGTTATGTTTTTTAACCATCGTCTAAACATTAAGGAATGCAAAACATATTTTTTTTGAAACGTGACTAAAATATATGTTTTTTTAAATTTAATATTAAAATAAAATATTTACTGTGATTTTGTAATTAAATTGAAATGTGTATTTTTGAAATTTAATTACATTTTAATAAAAGGGTTGAAGTATATACATGTTTAATTTGAATTTTATAAAAATATACATTTACACCTCGTAAATGGGTTAAAGTGTATACATTTAAAATTAATTTTTTAAAGAATGCACTTTCATTTTGTAAAAGGATTGAATTGCATATTTTTTAAAATTAAGTTTTGAAAATGTATGCATGTCATCTTATAAAAAAGCTCAAATGTATAATTTTTAGAAATAATCTATTCTCCTACTTTCTAAATAAATTTTATTGTACAATCTTCAAAATTTTACTGTATAATCGATGTTTAAATTGAATTATGGGAGGTTTCATTTTGTAAAAGAGTGGAAATGCAGTTTTTAAGTTGAATTAAACAATTATGCATTATCATTTTTTTGAAATGGATTAAGTGTATACATCTTGAAATTTGAAAAGGTATACACTTTCACCTTATACATTGATTGGAGTGTATATTTTTTCAAAATTGATTTTAAAAATGATATATAACGTTACTTTGTAAAAAGACTATGGTGCATGCTTTTTGAAATTGAATTTTATAAATTGTATTAACTATCACCTTTGAAAATATGATTAAATTTATGAAAAACAATAAATTTAATTTAAAAACGTATGTGATAAGAGTATCAACTATACATGACAAGAAGTCTAACGCGTGTTTAGTAGATTTATGTTCGCATGAGGTGAGATTCATAAAAATATACGATATATATTTATATTAGTATATTTTTAAACTTAGAAAATATACATTTTATATATAATATATTATGTTATATTCGATGGTCCTTCTATTATAAAATGTGGATAAATTAGTATTAAGCGAGATATTAAATATTTATATTCAACTAATTTGTAGTCATTTAAACGCATATTCGTTACTCCTACCAAGATTCGATGTTTTTTTATCAAATACCAAAAACTTCATCATATTTATAAAATAATACTCAAAAGACTCAAAATGTTTTGAAAGTTAATATATATATATATATATATATATATATATATATATATATAATAATCTGTGAGAATCAAGATATGTTATTATTAAAGATTTAAGACTATTGACGCTAATCCAAATATAAAAAGTAGATTTTTATCGTTCAAATGATCCTAATATGCTCGTGATAAAGGTGTATATACGCATATCATATATTCATTATATTGACAATGCATGCTCGTACAAAAGACTAACAAAATGATAAGTAACCATTAAAATATAGCAATACATGAGACAAGGGAAAAGATTTATTCATATGCAAGACTCATGAATAAGACGAGAGTACTACATTGGAAATAGAGGGAAATAAGTCGGTACCCAACAAGAACTGAGACGAACTCTAGAGATAATCTAGACGAGGTTTGCGATTAAGACGAACATTAATAATAAAATAACCCGAGGCCAATAAGCTAACATAGAACGAGAACAAAGATGAGCCCTCAAGATGATGAAAGACGAGGTCTGCAATCAAGACGAATATTATGAGTACTAAGAGCGAAAGATAAATTTCTACACGGACGAGGACTCAAAAAAGCGCACTAGAGAAGCAAACTAATGTATATGTGCGTCCATCAAGACTTTTTACTTGTCCACATAACTAAAAGTAACGCGTTGAACACTTTTTATGTGGCACAACCAAATTTTATAATATTTGTTACCTGATTCAAAAAAATAATAAGTGAGAATTTAATATAGAGATAGAATACACACGTAAAGAAGATAAAAAGAAGGAAAAACCTAAATATACTTTTTTATAGACCTTATCATACAAAAAAATTACATCTTTATTCGAAAACTCTATTCTCTTTCTCTCAATCCATACTTATCGCTTTGGTATCCCATTTAAAAAGGAATTCCTTACCAAACATAGTGTTGTATATCAGAAATACTTCTCTTACCCTGTTAGTTCTAACTAACCAACGTGATAACAAGATCATGAATTATAAGGGATAGCGCATATACCTAACTGGGTCACAAAAACCCACATACTTGCCGGGAAAAGTAACAAGGCACTCGACCGATGGGATCACTCTACATCCAAACCAACTATCGAGTAATACGTCATACCAATAAAATCGGGTTAGAAAAGTTGAAATCATCACCCTTAACCCTCAAGAAAGAATCACTTCTGGAACCCAGTATATGGGAGGCCAACCCCAAGAAGATTCAGTAGGCCCAATCGCGTTGTACACACTTTGTCACCCAGTCAATATCAATACGTGGCTTGCAACGATATCAATGAAATATGTCAGACCACTTCTAAGCTCGATACGGATTTGTCGCATGTGCGCATTCTCCGAGCATGTTACCTATTAAATGATATGTTTTACCTTGTCATATTGTTCTTTCTTTTATAGTTCTTCAACCAATTTCTTTTACAAGTTACTTCAAGGACTATAAGGTTTCTGATAAGAGTATATATCCTACACATAACATATATTCCTTATGCTGGCCAGACATACTCGTACAAGGGACTAAGAAATAATACGTAACCATTAAAGTGTGGTAGTACATTAAGTGAGGGTAAATATTTACTCTTATGCAAGACCCATGAATAAGACAAGGGTAACAAAACTTGAAACTGAGAGCAATAAGTCGGCACACAATAAGAACCGAGATGAGCCCTAAAGATAATGCCAGACGAGGTGTGTGATCAAGATGAGCCATTAATGATTAAATGAACTGAGGCCAATAAGTCGATACACAACAGGAATCAAGAGAAGCCCTCAAGATGATTTTAGACAAGGTTTGCAATCAAGATGAACATTACGAGTACTACGAGCCGAAGGTAACACGTATACATTAAAAATAACTTGAGTAAGTGCGCAAGAAAAGAAGACTAATGTATTCAAACATTCATCAAGAATTAATACATGTTAATGTAACGAATAATAACACGTTAAACGCTCTCTATAAGGCACAACGGTATTTATAATAGTGTTGATCCGATTCAGATATGTAATAAGTGAGAATTTATAATAAAGAGAGAAAGCACCTATAAAGAAAATAAAAAAAATACAAACTCTAAAGGAACTTTTTTTATAGACAAAATAGTACATAAAATTTACATATTTATTCGAACAGCTCTATTTTGTTTCATGTCTCTGTACTAGTCGTTTGACTTCCCGTCTGAGCAGGAGTTTCCTTACTTAGTTCGTAAGGAATAACTCACCAAACATCTTTGGTATATGCCTAAATTTATATGCAACCTACGTTTCTATAAATTTGATCTCGTCCAAATATTTGTTTACCAGACGAATATATTAACAAAGACTTCTCGACATGTATTGGTTATGTATTTATTACTTTAGCTTGTAATAGGTTGAAGTATATATTTTTAGAATAATTTTTTAAACAAATACATGCATTCTTATTTTTTGAAATAATTAAAGTGTAAACCGTTTAGAATTAAATTTAAATAAAACCTGCACTATGATTTTATAAAAAATTAAAAAAAATATATTTTTCATGTTATAAAATTGTTAGTTATATTTGTTTTCACCATTTGTTAAATCTATATTTTTGCTTTGTAAAATGATTAAGAGGTATAATTTCCGAAATTGGGGTCTTCTAAAAGAAATTCTTTATATTATCTAGAATTATTGTATTTGTTATTTTCCTAGTAATTTTTCTTTTGCCAAATAAATTGATGAAATTTTGAAAATATTTCGCCACTATTTGTCCTATACAATTTTTCATCATCCAAAACAACACTTTAGAGGATATAAAATGGATGTATTTTGCAAAAGATAAAAATAACATTTCGCTTGACATATTACCAATACAGATAATAAAAAATTGTGTATCAACGTAAATAAATTAAATTATAATTAATATATTCATTTTTTATTATAAAAGATTGATATACTGAATTAAAAAAGATTAAATTTCCAAAAAGCGCACATACAATTCTATTAAAAATAAAATAACAAATAATATATGTGTATTTTTATCCTTGTTTAATTTTAATTTTAATTTTAATTTTACTCGAATTCCCATCTTTATTTTCATTAAAGAGTCTCTTCAGTTCATAAAACACATCATCATCGAAGAAATCTATCTATCTACATTTCAAGATCTTTGCATCATGATCTAATGATCAGCTCCATCTTCTCATATATAAATCATGCAACCTCTAGTAATCACATTATCAGATATACTTCATACAAATTCAGTTCCGCCGATAGCAATTTCATCAACCACTAGCTCTCAACCTGTAATGGAAATCATGGAAAAAAGTAAGCCTAAAATACAACCTCCACAACATCAAGGGATTAAAAAAGATTCAAACTATCCATCTCTGAATCAGGTTTACATAACACAACCTAATGATCTTCATCTTAACAATTATACTAGCCAAAACAATCTTCATGTACTAACCTGGATTTCTTTTCCTAAAATACAAACCTTTATGTACCAAGAAGATACCATCAGATCCATAGCCAAGATATTAGAAAACTCTCTCCAAGTTTGGGTCTCCTAAAACAACAGAGTTATGTTCAATTCTTGTATGGCTTGGATCGAAGTGGATATTTCAAATGAGCATATAACCTAAATTTTGGATTAGTTTTGGTAATGATCTAGGATTCTGGCAATCAATTGAATATGAAGCAAGGCCAAGTTATTGTTCAGAATTCCTTCACATAGGATATAAATATAGTGAATGCAGAAAACAAGCTAAACCTAAGGAAATTCAATTATGAGATGTCCTACGAGATCCAACAACTTATCTTTCCTACCAATACTAAAAAAATTAAGTCAAATAAAACATGGAAACCCAAACTCAAATCCATTATAGTTCATGAACCTATCAATGCTACTACAAGATCCAACAACATAAATACCACAAGTCATCCCAAGCCAGCCTAAAATAGTACAAACACAAACACAACTCAAGCCTTTAATGGCCATCAAACAAACATAGAAAACCAAACTTTAACTAAGACCAACCACTTTACAACACTTCCACAACAACCTAACACCACAAATGACGCCCACATTGATAGAAACAATCACAAACCTAAGATTCAAAAAACTGAAATTAATGAAGCCATACACTAGCTAGCCTTAAGATCACAGCAACAAATGAACAAGACCACCTAAGACAAGATACTTCTTATCCCAAACATAGAACAACTTGCAGCTTGCATTGAACCTCAACGGCTCTGTCAAAGATTCTAATAAAGGAAATAAGCTATCTAAAAGAATAATTTGCATCAAAGAAATTATAGTTTATAGGGTCTACCAGACCTTCAGCAGGCTTAAATAACAGTCTCCATCCTTTTGTTAGAATGCTAGAGGCATTGGGAACAAAGCCATTAGAAGATAAAATCAATTAGTATATCAGAAAAAATATATTTTATAGCAATTAGTAGCCAATGATTGCTGAACATCAGTTACCATAACTGCTAAAATTATCGGATTTCAAAATGCAATAGCAAACACGTCAAATAAAATATACATCTTATAGGGGAATGAGTTTAATGTGGAAACACTAGTCAAACATAAACAAATTCTTCATCTACATGTCACTCACTCATCTATTAATAAAACTGTTTTGGTCTCAATTGTGTATGCAAAATGTGTCACGGAATGCAATATTGGGTTGTGGAATATACTTAGAATAGTGATTGGCTGCTCAAAAGAATGAATACTAAAATCATCGACGGCTTTAATGATACCATTAGTGACTGTAGCCTAACATATGCAAGTTATATTGGATCTACATTCACAATAGTGCTTGAACAATAGTCTCCATCATGTGTTAAACAATAGTGCTTGAACTAACTCATTTTAAACAATAATTGTCAAACTTTTAGCCATAACAATCTCAGATCACTCTCTCTTACTCATCATTATCTCTAACTCTACAAATAAAATCTAGTATTATTTTAAATTTTTAAATATGTGGTTGTTACATCCTAACTTCTTATAGTCAATAGAAAGCAATTGGAATGCTGAAATGGCACGTACTCTCCCTTTATTTTTTTTAGCATAAACTTAAAAGACTAAAGCTATTTTTTTAAGGATGGAACAAACAGAACTTTGGCAATATTTTTAGTGCCATCTCCCAATCTTAAGAAAAAGTTTTTTTTCTTGAAAAGTGATATGGTGACTCAAAGACACAAAATAATAAGATTAAGCTGGCCAAAGCCCAAGCCAAGCCAATCACCTCCAACTACTAGCCAATGAGGAAAGCTACTTGAAACAAAAGAGAAATACGAACTGGACCCTAAACAATGACAGAAATACAGTTGCCTTTCATAATTGTGTCAAGCAAAAAAAGAATAAAAAATCATATCAACAAAATAACACCTGGATTGAGGACCCAAAGGAGATTGGTGACTCTATAATGGACCATTTCAAGACTCTCCTCACTGAAAACTCAAATACAGAAGAACTTACTAACCTGCACAACATCATCCCAAAGTTAATCACCGAATGAGGAAAACAGAAACCTGATGAATCCTCATACCGATGATGAAATCCTTAACTCCATCAAAGCTCTCAACTCTACAAGATTAGCTGAAGTAGATGGTTTCATTAAAATATTCTTCCAGATTGTTGCCACATAATTGCTAAAGACTTACGTGCTGCTTTTAGATCATTCTTTTAAGGTGATTATGTTCCTAAAAGAATATTTTCTACGACCATTTTCCTCATTTCAAATAAGATAATCTTCAAACTTAGAGTGATTATAAGTCAATAAGTTTATGTACGATTTTTAATAGTATTCTCTCAAGAATTCTCAATGATCGGCTGTATGAGCTCATTCTTGAATTTATATCAAAAGAGCAAAGTGGATTTATAAAAGGGAGACACATCCAAGACAACATTATTTTGATTCAAGAAATGGTTCAAGATCTCAATAGGAAGAACAAATGAGGTAAATTGATCATATACTTGGACCTGACTAAAGCCTTTGATAAGCTCTCTCTATCATTTATTAGACATATACCATAGGCTTTTGGTTATAATCATAGGTTTATTTATAGAATAAAACGTCTAACTAGTAAATTTAAATTTTCAATCATCATCCAGGGGGAGCTTAAAATATTTTTTCAAATCCAAAATAGAGTGGGATAAGGGGATCCACTCTACCATAGTCTTTTTATCTTGGTTGAGGAATTCTTAATCATAAGTTTTAAGAAGCTATATGATTCTAATAAAAACATAAGACACAAAACACAGCTTCTACCTTGATTTCTTGCTTGGATTTTGTTGATGATATGGTCATCTTCACAAATGGCTATGCTTTCAGTCTCCACAACCTCCAAAATCTTATGCAACAATACCAAGATATTTCTTGTAAACTTATAAACAAATATAAGATAACTCTCATTCCTTATACCAAAATCTCAATAGCTAGACTAAATAATCTCAAGCTACTTACTGGTTTCAACATCCAAATCCTTCTTTTGAACTACATGGGAATCACTATCAACCATAATGTTAAAGCTACTCATTTTGAAAATTTAATTTCAAAACTCATAAAAAAGACTCAAGACTAGGACCAAAACTTTTCCTTATTTGAACTGTTCTTCACGTTATTCCTAATTATAATATGTAGATCTACACTCTTCCTAAATCTATTACGAAAGGGATAAAAGACATATGTAGTATATACTTATGGGGGTTTAATGAAAACCATAAAGCCATCTACTGGACTAAATGGAAAAACATATGTCTGTTTTATGGGGAATGAGGTATCAATGTGACGAAGTTTGATGAAATGCAGCTTACATTTTCCTGTAAACTATGGTACAAGTTCAGAACAAACAATTATCTTTGGGACAACTATATGCACAACATATACTGTTTGGATTAAGATCCACTGCAAGTCAACACTACAAGGAATAAATCTAACACTTGGAAAAGACAAATGGATGTTAGAACTTTTGGGGAGAGCTTCATTTTTTGGAAGCTAAAAAAGGGAAATATTGAATTTTGGTTGGATATATGTTGTAATACTAATACTCTAATCTCTCTTAATAATACTGCTAACAACTCATTGTATATTCAAGAATAGGTTAAAGACTGCTGCATCAGTGACACCTAGAATATAAACAAGCTCAGCAATACTATATTTCCTTTAGAGATTGCCATAATTCAAAAGCTACCAATCAAAGAACATGAAGAGGACAAGTTACAATTGACTCTCTCCATAATTTTAAAATTCAATACAAAAGAAACATGGGACACAATTAGAGCTAAAGGAGACAAATCAATGTTATTCAAAAGACTTTGGAATAACATAACTCCAAAGAAGTGTTCATACCTTCTTTGGATATTGTTAAGAAAATAGATATCTATAGACATTGTCCTTCAATACAAGAACATTTAACTAGCCTCTAAATGACTATATTGTAACAATTATGAAAACTTAAACCATTCATTTGTCAATCACAACTCTCAATGTATAAAACTACTTTGGAAGCCTATCCAATCTAAAATTAGGTCGACAAGTGACTCTATATCACATTGTCAGGAGTTGGTTTGAGACTTCTTCTAAAGACACACACATATGCACCATAATCCCTTTTATTATAGCCCGGTCCATATGGAATTTTTGAAACAAGGCTAACTTTCATCAAATGAACATCACTGCCTTTACAATCATTCATCTAGTCAAGAGTGCTATCTTAATTCTTCAGCAACTGTGCCTTCTAAACAGATATTACTGGATTAATGATAAAGATATAGCCTATAAGCTGAGCTGTTTTAATCATTTAAATGAGCCCGTAAAGTTTATTATCACCAACTGGTCTTCTTATAAGGAACCAAGATTAAAGCTCAAGATTGATGCTTGTTGTTCTCAAACTGGAGAAGCATTAAGATAAGCTATAATCATAAACTCAAAGGTAAAATCATCGCTGCTATAGGCTGGCTATATGGCAACCAGACTCCAATAACCTACCGAATGCACAACCCTAATGGATGGTATTATCCTCAGTTATAAAAGGCATATACATAATCTAGACATTGAGATAGATTCTCAAATTCTATTTATTATGCTACTTAATAAAAAATCTCCTTAATTTTTAACATTTATCATAGAATGTTGCAGGAAATTGCTCTCACCAAATACAACTATCTCTCACATCTATAGGGAGCAAAAATCGGCTGCGGCCTGACTAAAGTGAATACTGAACTGCAAACAAAAACATGATCTAATTGTTACACAATTCTCCAACCAATTTCGAGCAATAGCTCTGCTTGATGGCTTAGAACTTGGTTCCCTTAGAGAAATACACAACTTATAGCAGCCCTGCACTTAACTCTGTTTATATCATTCATACTGGTGATAAAATATCTATTTAATTTCTTTACTACAAACATCTCTCAAAGCACGAAGATAGTCCTTATATAAATAAATTTCAGGATGGTCGATAGGCACACTTTCGTAGCCATAGAAAGTTGTCTTCTTCTCTGGACTCACTCTACCATCTAGGAAGCCGTAATCCTGTCTATGTCGAAAGCAGCGCCATGTTTCAAAACTCAAACTCCTAGACGTTCTGTCTCAGAGCCAGCTTCAATACTCTACAAAATCTCTATCAAATCGAATCTCAATTGGATGGTGTCTTAAGGATTTCATCATATATCCAGTTGAAGCTTTAAACTTTTGAATGACGTTAAAATTTTTAAAAATAAAATCTCATTTACTGCCTTTCCTATTTCAATATGGTCAAATCTAATAGCTGCATTAAAATTTCTAAAACTGAAAAATCATTTACCGTTTTCTTATTTCAATGGGATCAATATTGTAGCTTCCAGCCTTTTGGATCGTATCATGAACCTCCCGATTTTCTTTATCCAATTAATAGGATTTTATTTTCTGGAAAAAACACCTCACCATCTGCTCCTCAAAGCTCTAGTATATTACCTACAGATCCTCTCACATCTCATCAATGCTAACTAGTCTGTTTATACTTTCTCAAAACACTGCTACTCCCTCTGCCCTTTTTTATTTGACGTTATAGCTCTTGGCACATCAATTAAGAAAACTCATTATTGTTTTTGAAATGGTAAAAAATAATTTTACTTTCTATAAAGAACCCTCTCATTTAATACACATAGAGAATCTAATAAGGCCCCCAATGGGGTAGCCGAGTTGGTTGAGTATGACATTCTTATGACCAAAAGGTCATGAGTTCGAGTCCCTCTACATACGCTTTCTCGGCTGAGCCTGTCACCTTGTGTGGTTTACCTTGTGTGGTTTACCTTCTGACGTTGGTTTGCAGGCTATCCCGTCAGACTGAGGGTTTACCCTGTGCGCACTCATTGCACTCTGAGTAGCGGCTGCGGGTTCCCTCCGAAAAAAAAAATAAAAAAAAATAGAGAATCTAATAAAGTAAATAATTAAATATCAAAGAATATAATAGTAAATTAACCATTAATAACACCTTGAAGTTTAAAAACGTCTAATAAATTAAGACAAATAATTTTTGCTAAAAATTTAGAACGACTTACATTTTGGGACGAAAAGAGTACTACTAAAGTTCGTCTCGTATGAATTTTAAACTAAAATTTATAACTGTGGACCTATCACGACGTGCATTGATCAGTTTATGACTACCATAAGCTTTTTTTTTTCAATAAAAATAAAAAGTAAAAAAGCAATTACGTAAATAAAATCACGTTTAATAAATGTTAAATTAAATGAGATGCTACTAAAATTTCAAATTCGACGTGCACAATGTTGAGACAATAATGTAATCTACACGTAGCCAATGATCATTAATGAAAATGTGACCTGTATCAACTTCCTTTTAAATGGTGTGCATCACCTTTAATGGCGACCGCGACAACTCTTGTCAGTCGAATCTTTTCGGCCAGAACAAAAATCTTTGGTTTTCTATTCCTCAACTCAAGCTCCATCATGCTACTACTGTATTAAGCTTCACATATTCTTTTCCTTAGTTTCAGGATTAGATATTCATAGGTGATAATGAATTTTTTACCAATTTTGTAGCTTTTCATTTAAGTAGATAATTTTCACAAATCTCGTCTACCTTATAATATTATAATATATTCCCTCCGATATATGTTGTTAAAATTATTATTTTTGTCCCAATTCAAGTGATGTTTTAAAATTTCAAAAATAACATTAATTATTAGTTTCCTATTATATTTTTATTTTGTCATTTTTAGTTATTTATAGAATATGGGTAATGATAACCGATGCCATGTATAATATTTATTATCATTTAAATTTTTGTTAATTGACAAAAATAACATCAATTTATAAAATAATATTCATAATCAAGTAATTAATATAAATTTATTTAAAAATAAATATCAAATTAAACTCTTAATATATTAATAATGCATATTTAAAAAAACTATTAGCAAAATTTTATTGATCAGTTTTTTTTTAAAAAAAATCTTATTTTTATAAAGTAAGTTTAATATAAAAAAATTACAGACACTTAAAAATCAGTTTTTAATTTAGTTTATAATTTTTTTTAAAGGATTAGTATTATATAAGGCTTTAAATATTATTATTAAATAACTAATTTAGAACTAATTGTTAATTTATTATCTGGATAAAAGAGATTTTTAAATTACCTTACCTATTTAAGTCTACTATCACTTCGTGTATAAATTAAAACTAAGAATGTCATGCACCAGTATAAGGTTAATTTTGTTCACTTAAAAAATTAGAATTACAGAAGTTATTGCCTAAGTAAAAAACACATTAAAACTAAAAAAAATGTAGTAGTTAATGCTTATTAAGCGGTGTCCATATTTTTTATAATTTCAAAAATAATAAAGAGATATCTTAGTTATTATGCCAAAAGGTAGATAGTATTATGGGACAAAAAAAGTAGTATAAGACAAGAATCCCCTCTATTTTTAATAATATTAGCTGAGTCTTATAACAGGTTAAACGGAATAGTTTTATACTCGACAAAGTTATCATAATACAAAATAATACAAATCCATATAAATGGGATATTAATATAATTAATACGGCCTATTTAATGTATATATTTATTATCGTAATTTTAATATTTATTTTTTTATAAATAAAAATCAAATAATTAAAAATCAAATGATAATATAAGGAGCATTACCGATAGCTTCACATCATGCCTTCATATTTGAATGATCAATCGTCATACGTGGTCATCCTAGTTTTGGTCATCCTAGTTTATCTTTTCTCGATCAATTTTTTCGGTTTCTTTGGCTTCTTAATCAACCTTTCAGAATTGTTTTTCTCAATTCAAGTATTGATGTTTCACTCGTATTAAGCTCTCCTGCATCTTGAGTTTTAAGCATCATATGAGAAATGGTATTTTTTTTTGAATTTCTTATCCTAGATTGCTTTACCAATTATCGAAAGCTATATTATGTTCCTCTCTAATCTTTCATCACTTATCTTACCTGAATGGTTTTCAATTTCGAGCTCAAATTTGGCTTTGCCTAAATTCTCAATGCTTTTTTTTTATCTTTAATGTTTTGTGTTCTTTAATTTTTCACCGAGCTTTTTATTCCGGGTCTGCTTCTAATACCCTTCTATTGAAATAAAGTTTTAATTTGGCTGGAAAAAAGTGATAGTAAATAATTTTTAATAATTTATTACATTTTTATTTTACTATCGAATTTTGGTATTAGATATTAAGATCAAGGTAATCAATTTCATCATATAAATTTGGTGTCGTTTGTGGAGAGTAAATTTTAATTATGAAATTTTAAAAAGCAACTATACATGGAAACGATTAATGACGAATATGAATACATATGTTGATTTGATCGTCAATAAAAATGCATGATTGGAGGTTACATACGTTCGATCATGAGCTCTGACAACTCCATCGACCCCGACAACCCTTATAATAGATTTCAAGCAGTTGTTACAAGACACACAGTTTGAGAATGTTAACAATTTCAGGCTTTTTCAGGCTATATTTTTCACTAGAACTATACGAGTAAGATCAATGATCCAACATTTGGAGGATCATGAGGAGGAGAAAGACGACGATAATACAAAATCCATGATAAGTAAGATAAAATTTTCGGCCAGAACAAAAATATTTGGTTTTCTTTTCTATTCCTCAAGCTCCATCATACTAGTACTATTGTTCACATATTCTTTTCCTTAGTTTCAGGATTAGATATTCATTCATAGGTGATAATGAATTTTTTACCCATTTTGTAGCGTTTCATTTAAGTAGATAATTTTTACAAATTTTCCTAGAGCTAGAACGTCAAATATTAAAAGACACATAAAGTAGTACAAGACAAAAATCCCTTCTATTTTTAATAATATTAGCAGAGTAACATGTTAAACGAAATAGTTCTATACTCGATAAAGTTATCATAATACAAAATAATAAAAACCCATAAAAATAGGATATTAATATAATTAATATGGCCTATTTAATGTATATATTTATTATCGTATTTTTAATATTTAATTTTTTAAAAATAAAAATAAAATAAAATAATTAAAAATAAAATGTTAATAAATATTAATTATGGTTCAACGAATCTTTATCGGTAGCTTTACATCGTGCCTCCATATTTGAATGATCAATTGTTTTGCGTGGTCATCCTAGTTTATCTTCTCTCGATGAATTTATTTTTCCAGTTTCGTTGGCTTCTTAATCAAGCATCCACACTTGTTTTCCTCAATTCAAGTTTTGATGTTTCATTAATTTTAAGCTCTCCTGCATCTTGAGTTTTAAGTATAATCTCAAAAATGGTATTTTTTCTGATTTTTTTGTCATAGATTGCTTTTCCAATTATCGAAAGCTATATTATGTTCCTCTATAATCTTTCATTACTAATCTTACATGAATGGTTTTCAATTTCGAGGTTAAATTTGGCTTTACATAAATCCTAAATTCTTTTTTTTATTTTTAATATTTTGTGTTCTTCAATGTTTTGTGTTCTTTAATTTTTCACCGAGCTTAAATTCTGGGGTTGCTTGTAATAATACCCTTCTATTGAAATAAAGTTTTAATTTGGTCGGAAAAAACTGATAGCAAATAATTTTTAATATTTTATTATATTTTTATTTTACTATCCAATTCTGGTATTAGATATTAGATAAATAGAAATATTTTGAGTTTCACAATAATACTGGATATCATACTAGGAAGTATTATGCATTGGAGGATCATATCCAAAATATGATCCAAAATAAAATCTTTTTGAGTTGGTCAAAAATAAAAACAGAAATGATCAAATGAATTATTCGGTTGGTCGATATTCTTCGCTAAGAAATGAGAGTGAAGCTCTTGATGTACTCTTTAAAACAAGAGCCTTAGATAACATATAAATTTCAAACTACATGATGAACAATATCTTGACGTACCATTGAATTTATTACCAATGATGATATTTTCTCTAAAATTGTTAAGAATTTAAAAAAGTGGCACATCGATGATCTAGAAGTCCAACATAAAATAGATACCTCCTTAAACCTTCACTATAATCCATACCCAGTATTAGATTTCACTTACGATATTTACGTAGAGTAGCAACATCCCACAACGATATTGTTCTAATCACGATAAAATTGGCATGAGTAGCAGTCAAACAAGTCATAATCGATAGAGAAAGTTTCGCCAACATTATTTACAAGAGTATATATGATGAAATTAGGGGTATTTTCTTGATTCTATCTCAATTTTGACTGATTTACTAGTGCAAATGCAACCATATTGGGAGAACTCACATTAGACGTTGAAGAGCAGAGTTTCAAAAAATGATTTGATGTTTTTTCATAAATTTGAAATGTTGATCCCTCCAATGTGTTATTTTGGGCAAATCATGAAATGTATGTTTTTGTATCCATAGTTCACTAATACTTTTGATACCCGACCAATGGTAGAGAAGGATTAATCAAGGTAACAAGAAGACTTCTAGAGAAAGTTACATCGTTTCTATTACCCTCAAGAAATTGAAATTATCAAGGGAGGTAATTTACCTGGATAATATGGATGGCCCAATAGAAGATCATCACCTTATAGAACTAGAAGAGGAAATCGAATGCATATAAATGAAATGAAACAAAATATTTTGGATCAGTCGTAAGTTACCAACCAAATTAATGTGAAACTACTTTACTTTTTACAACGTAAAATAAACATGTTTTCCTGGAATTCCTACAACGTTAGAAGTGTTCTAAGAGTGGTGATATGCTAAAACATATACATCAATAATAATTTTTAACCCTAATTAAAGCGTCGCTCTTACTCTTAGCAAAATAGCAAAAGACGTCATTGAAGATGTGGACAAACTAACTCGTGTCGATCATATTCGAGACTTCTACTACCTGGTCTGGACAACCAATTTAAACTGAAAAAAAAGAATAACGACAAATGGCAAATACTTGTCGATTTTACCAATATCATTAAATCTTTTTGAATGATTTTTTCTCCTTTTCACGAATCAGTCAACTCATAGATGCAAACTCCGTAAACAAGATGTTGTTATTGATGAACGCATACTCTGGATACAATTAAATACAAATGTATGAGGATGATAAAAAAACATACATTGTTTATCACGAAAATGGACTACATTGGTACAAGGTGAGACCTTTCGGTCTGAAGAATACATATCTACGTAACAATGACTTATAAAAAAGGTCTTTGCCCCACACTTGAGTCGAAACTTGCAAACTTATCATGACAACATGCTGGTGACCAACATTAAAGATCAATAACGCATAGTTAACTCTGCCAAAACTTTCGGAAATCTCATGCGAGTCAGTTCAGAATAATGCACTTTTGGCATTCAAGCATACATATTTCTAGGGTTTATGGTCAACGATAAGTTCATTGAAGCAGATCATGCATGACTATCCATACGTAATACAAAGGAAATATAAATAACACCACAGAGATTGGAAAGCTTTAATCGATTTATTTCTAGACCACTTAATAAATGCCAACCATTTTTAAAAGTCTTTAATGAGCAAGTTAATTTCATTAGACTTCAGTATGCGAAGAAGTTTTTCAAAATATCAAGAAATTCCTTGCCTCTAAAAGTGCTAATCCGAGAGAAAGGAAACAATTCTGAAATGTTTATACTATGTAAGTAAATCTTTACTTGACGCAAAAACTCGATATTTACAGTTGTAAAATTTGCCTTAACATTAGTCATCACAACTCAAAAATAAGATTTTACTTTCAAACACATACTATAAAAATATGTGCGTCATTCCTTTATGGAGTGTACTACACAAGTTTGACATCTCTAATAAGTTAACCATGTAGTTTGTGGAGATACACGACTACGATATTTACTTTAAACCTCTAATAATAATAATAAAAGCACAAGCCGTGGTAGACTTATTAATGGATTTCTAGTATGAAATACACGTACCCACCAAAGATCATAATGAATCAATCTCAAAATTTTGATCTGAATGTCGAATTAATAACTAAAGTTTGGGGGCAATAATACAACTTAAATTTTCCAACAGTAAATATTCTCAAATAATCCATTAAGCTTTTCTTCCCTGTTTCAAACAACGAATTGAAATAAGAGGTTGTAATTGCAGGCCTTCAGTTGGCAAATATATGTGAAACAATAAAGGTCTGGTTTGTTACATTATCACAATTGGTGGTTCATGCACTTAGCTAAACTGAATCTAACAAGAATATAATCATAAATTACTTAAAGAATTTTTGGTTCCATGAACTATATATTATGATGTTAATTTCAAACAACGGAGAATGTCGCAGTTGACGCCTTGGCTTCTTCGAAATGTACAAAGTAGATATTGATGAGTTACCATTTTGCTTTAGTAAATTGTTAAGAGAGAATTCTAGAGAGAGAATAAGATAGAGAGTTTTTTTTAGAGAAAGAAAGTACAAGTACAAATGAGTTTCAAAGTAAAGTATTCAACCCCTTTATTAGAGTAGTATTGCCCTTTATATAGATGAGCCAAGACTTAGTCTCAAACTGAAATCTGTTACAAAAGAGGGCTAATTGCTGTTTAGTCCTCACCAATTATACATAGTTACAAATATTCTCTAACACTTATATCAGTTACCAATTAAGGACAAAACTTATATTTAAATCTTTAAATTTATATTATTTACAATTTAATCCTCAAAATCCTATTTCTATATCAGATATCATGACTGATTTTCTAATACAAGGCTTTTATCACCCCACCCAACAACTTTATATCCACAATCTAACCATCATGAGTCATACTAATTTAGGAGGCGAATGGTAAAGAATGTATTAGTTTACTCCTATCATCAAATACATGAAGGAAGGGTTGCTCCCATATAAGAAGACCAAATCAAGATAACTCAGGATAAAATCGATATGATTTATGTGTATATTAAACATTCGATACAAGCAAGGTCTTACCAAACAAATTTGTTCTGATATCTTGTCCCCAATGAGGCGAATTTATGGTGGAAGCGCTCCACGATGGAGAAGGAGGTGCCACTTTTGATTACAAGGTGCTTCATATGAAAATCATGCTACAAGATTACTATTGTTTTACTATGATGAGTGACGTCAAGAAAAATAATTAAGCATTATGATACATGCCAACGCTTTTCCAACTCAAACTAAGTTTTTCGACTGTACTAGTTTAAAAACTATACGAATCTATAATTTTTTATTATGGGGATTGGACATCATGGGACCCTTCCCAAAGGTTCATGAACGATAAAAGTTCTTAGTGGTAGCATTTAAGTATTTATTAAATGCGCTTCCGTGCAACCATTGGTAAACATCATGAAAAAGAGATTATAAAATCCTACGCTCCAACATCTGTTATATATATGGCATACTACACAACATAACAACATAGAATAAAATTCATTTCCATAAGACTGAGCTCACATGGTTCTACGACACAAGAGGTATCATATAAATTTTATCATCTCATTTCCATACTCAAGTGAATGGTCAGGAAGAGGTGACCAACAGAACTATATATGATTTCATCAAAAAGATGTTAGAGGGTGCCCTAGGTCACTAGGAAACATTTTTGCAGTAAATGATTTGGTCTTATAGAACTACACCACGTTCGACTATAAAAAAACATCATTTACCTTGGTGTATGCATTAGACAGTGGTTCTAGTTGAAACTGTCATGCCTTCCTACCAAAACCACCGAAATCTTAACATAAAAGAAGGGTAACAATTCATAAACAAGGAGTTAAAACTCGATGTAATTGAAGAAAAAAAGGTTAAAACCTACTTTGAGTCTAAATATTATAATACTATGATGAGAAACATATATAACTCCAAAGTTCTCTTCAGAAGATTTGAGGTGTGTGACAAGTTCCTTCAAAGTTTCTTCTTACACACCAAAGAGAAAGTACTCGACAAGTTGGCCCCAAATTGGAAGGTTTCATACACAATTAAAGTTATAGTAAAGTTGGACACTTACATATTCCAAGATGAATAACGCAAAATAAATAGTCACCCTCTAAAGCGCTACCACCCTTTCATGAGCTTCAGATAAATATAATGATAGTACATATGTAAAAAATTATTATACACGGGGTACTCTTTCCTACACTAGTGGCGCATTAAGGTTTTAAAGATGCTCTTATCTTTAATAAACGTTTATTTTTTTCCTTTAACGTTTATTGTTTTCCTTTACATGTATCGTATTATTATTGCATATTTTCCAAGGAAAAAAAATACACATTTACTTATACAGGATAAATATTGATGTCAAAGAATACTTTAAAACACCTAAGAAGATTTTGGTCTGCCTTCAACAACATAAAATATATAAGTTTGAATAGAACACTCGTCCCCTTAAACAGTTTCCACTTCATTACAAATAAGTTCAAATTTGAATAAGTATAAAACATGAGATAACTTCTAAGTACTTTAAAATCTTTGGTCTTCACATGTCAAAACGTGAAAAAAATGGGCTAAGTCTAAATATAATATTCAACAACCCGAAGAACCTCGACCTTCATACACTAGATATAAAAATATAAAAAGATAAGATTAAGACTAATCCCCATAACCAACCGGAGCATAGACCCTCATATAAATAAATAAAAACAAAGGAATTACTCTTAAGAGTTCACATATCTTTACCTCCAACACATACAGTAGGATAACATATTATTAAGGAAGTCATGCACCATTCAAAACAAAAATAAATAAGTTCAACTATTTTGTAAATAATTCGAACAAAGATCTCATGTGGTCCTTATTGATGTGGTCCTTAGTCACGTCTTAGCTATTTGGAACTGATCATTCCTATTGAAGAAACATAAAGTCGAGAAATAAAATGTTTCTTTTCAAAATATAAGAATAAAAAAAAATATACATGCAAAACATTAATAATAATTACAAGTGATAAATATCACTATATCAATGAGATAGCAAAAATATCCTATTTATGGACACTTAGTTCAAAAATGTTCCCAAAAACATGTGAGATTTAGTCACCGACACTACCTCAAAAGCTATAAAAATACAAAAATGCAACCAAGTAAACATAAAAGCTACTTGAGGTTTCGACCACCTTACTCAACCGATCTTTCTTCTGCAACTGTGTTTGCAATTATTTCATCTCTAACAACATCGTTTCGATGTCCACCAAGAGAGAAAATATATATATAACTTGACCATGAGGCACAACCTATGGCTCAACAATGACATCTTAGCCTTCATCTTATTTGGGCAACCGAACTATTGCCTCTCTGTCTCCATGAGAACTGGCCCAAATACACGTATTGGGTCTCTCATTCTTAGACACATAGTTTTACAAGGTATCGGGCCGAACATAATATATTCAGCATGAACTATAACGTGAGTCTCTTCTTCATTTTATGCACCGCATCCTTGGCAGCTTTCAACATTTTCTCCTCAAATCCAACCACTTCTTTGCCCACTCAACACGTTCAACCTCTAAGCTATTTTCAACCTCTCTATTTTGTGACAAGGAAACCTCAAACCATCCTCTTAATCTTTTATATCCATTTGAATTATTTTATATGTGGCTAGCTTATCTTATGCATAGACAAACTTAACATTGAATTCATTTAACTTTTGTTAGGTTGAGGAGATGGCTTGGGCTTGAACCATATTCACTTTCCAAAATTAATAAAGGAAAAATAATTCATGGTGATAGCCTTGAACGGACCATACAGCCTTGCAATCATCCATGTAATAAAAGAAACTTGCTCTTAAATTCGAATAATGAACTTAGACTTTACCTCAAGTTCATCCGTCAATACTAGTTTGGGCACTAAATTATGCTCAAACCTTGACTTCAGCTTTGCATTGGCATCTCGTTCCATCCGAAATGCCTCATTCAGGTTTTTATTGACGTCAAATGACTTACGAGAAGCCTACAATAATGACCAAAATCATTCATAAAAGTTTTAGAATTATACAAGGTACTTGAGCAATTTAAGAGTGTAAATATAAAAATATCCATAACAAAGAGCGTGCATATAAATTTGGCAGGAGTATGAGAGGTATGATACTGAAAAAAATATACTCATAAATCTATACATAAAAACAACAATAAAAATCTGAAATATAAAGATACCTCAACACCAAGGTTCAACTTTTTCTTTACCAACTCAACAAATGGCAAATGGCTGGGTAGCTTCCTTCTATTGGTTGAAGAAGAAAATTGGCTCATAACCTCATGAATTTGTTCCAATTCAAGCACATGTGATCCATGTGTCCCATCTATATTTACCCTAGGAACTATTTTATTCGACACAACAAGCCTTCCCTTAACATCAACACACTTGCAATCATTTGGAGGGTGTAATGACTTATAACAAGCTCATTAACGCCCCCGGCCGTTAAGAGAAAAACATCAACTATTGCCTTATGAGAATCCAAGATACATCTTCACATAAAGACTTCCTATTCTTAACAACCAACCAATCAACCAGATTTGGCACAACAAACACCAAAAACAATATTTGAAGCCTTGGGTTTTTTGGTCATTACTACATTCGGATGGCCCTCATTCTTCTCTTTTGTAATATCTGTAGAATTCGTCCCTACATGAGGGATAACTACAACCTCGTTCTAAACTGCATGGATGGCCTTTGCCACACCATTGTTACTAGTCTTAGCCTTCTTAACGTTGGCGGACCCTCAGTGACATCCCTACAATATTTTGTTCTAATAAACTACCTAAACATATGTTCAGCTTCATCTTCAACATCAATGACTCAATTCTTCCTCATAGCTTTAACGTCCATATAGGGCCTCAGTTCCTCCAACCAAGATTTACCTTTTTTGTAACTCGACTCACTAGTTACAAATCAAATTCGGTAATAGTAACCCCTTTTGTTAGGGCATGAAGGACTTCATTAACCATGGCCAGCTCCATCTTAGTGAATACTAGCTCCCCTCTAATATAAAAAAACCTAGTGGCCCAACTTTTATTATGACTTAGCAGATCTGCAGCCTTTGATATATGATCACTCCCTTAAACAAAAAAGTGTACCATTACATTCACTTCAGTCTCTATACTATTTTACCTCTTCCATGAAATCACTAGCATTACAAACATACTAGTTGAACCCTTGACAACAGAGGTTCGTGCACTTATAGCTTCAGAAGATTGACCATTTGTTACTACAGAGTTGGGATCAAGATTATCGTTTTTACTCATGACTTCAACAACCTTTCAGCCCCTGAACCAGTTCCAATAGTCTTAGTATATTTAGAATAAGATATATCATGCTCTTGACTTTAACCCTGACCTGTCGATTGCTCTTCTCAACCCTCCTACATACACATATAGTTTTGAAACCTTCAACGTGATCTAATTTCACAATAATGGGCTTCAAAATAACCTTACTTTTTAAGGATTGTCTCACTACATCTCATCTCCTCAAAGAAGACAACCATGATATATTAGTAGAATACCATTTCACCTTCATGAGCGTACAAGACGGTCTCACCCTTTATTGGGAATCTTATACTCAAGCATATTGGAATTCCCCACTATTCTAAAATTTGTCATTGATTAGTCATATCAATGTACTTATAGGTGGCACGTTTCACACTTGCAGATTTGTCGCAACTTATAAAATTTTGCACATATATTGGCCTAGTTGGTAGATTGGGATCCACTGCCACCATGGTAGTAAGGGATATTAGGGGCGACACTACCACCATATGAAGAGAATTATCCTAATATTCTCTTATATTTGAGGCTTTTGATATTTTCTCAGCAACACCACATATAATTTTGTTCTTTTTATTTGTTGGGCGTTGAAAATCCATAATGAGCTCTTGTATTGGGTTTTGGGTTATCATAGTCTTTCCCTTTATGATGGAACTCAACTTTTTATGGATTCTTCTTCACCATTTTTCACAAACATATTGCTTTATGAGGAAGGAGATAATTATCGGCTGACTCTCTATGAAAGACTGTGAGTAGTACATGGAGAATAAAGAACAAAAGAGAGAGGGAGGCATACATGCTTTATATATATACTTTTGTATGAAGGATATCATGACTACACATAAATTTAAAAGTAAATGAACATGATTTAATTATACGTTACGAGTTTCATTACTTCCGCATTTAAGCCCACAATGCTAGGAAACAAACAACCCACATACGTGGAACTTTACCTTAATGCATGCGCTTTTGCCATGTGTCCTCACACAAAAGTTTTACTCAAACGACACTCTTATTTAATTGCAATCAACCATTCAATCAAGCATCAATATTATTTATGGTCAACTATTATAAATTAATAATTTAGGTAATATACACATATTTTGCAAGCGTCTACATTCTTCTAGCTTACAACTATCAACAAAAATCTACAACAAGTCTAAAATAAAAAAAGGAAACATTCGGCTATGGTTGAACCTCTATCATGTACTATTGACTCACCTATTTTTTCGGACATAATAAATTATTCATTGTTCATCCTTCAAAAACACTAGAGGATAATTTCATATGCCTAGGCGCAACCGAAGAAACTTTAAGCTTATACAATATCCACAAGTTTCGACCGATTTTCTTAAAACACTAGCAGCATGCTGTCTATTAGTTATACTTATTTTACGTTTGGAAAAAGAAATATTTTTTCCTCAAAGGGGGTTTAGGTTGGTAAATGGTTTATATCGAGACAGTAAGATAGTCAACGAGAACCAATCCAAAGACATCTTCAAGTTTGCATTCAGGTAGGATAAACTGAGTTCATCAAAGGCAACACCAAGTATCCTGAGAATCGTACGAATCCGACCGAAACTAGGCTGTAGGACAGTTCAATATAAAAAAACATATGGCTTAAACCAACAATCGACATGAATTTATTTGGCCACCTTCACAAATTGAAGAAGACAAACATCCCAGAAGCTCGAAAAAATCTTAGTCATTCTTTGACTATTTTGCTAGGATAATGGGAGCTACTAATAAGGTTGGACCGGGTCCAACCCCATTGCCAGATCCGTTAAGGAATAAATCTCATTGTGTTGCATCATAAGGTAAATGAAAAAGTAGATACCTACTAATAACATTATTAGTTGCATGAGGATATAATTAATATGAAGTACATAATATGTATTAATTATTGTTTATTTCGTATCTCCAACAAATATTCTTCATACGAATATGATATGATTTTATGCAATAATGTTTTTGGTAAGAATACAATATTTTACTATCTTATTGTAAATTATTTTATTAGCTTATATCCAATTCAATTAGTTATAAATTCGAATCATGTTAATTGGACTCTTACATACTATAAGTAAAAATTTAGATATTAAATATATCTCATGTTCCTATACATACACATACATACATACATACATACATACATACATACATACATACATACATACATACATACATACATACATACATACATACATACATACATACATACATACATACATACATACATACATACATACATACATACATACATACATACATACATACATACATACATACATACATACATACATACATACATATATAACATGAAGATAATTTTAAAATAATATATATAAAAAAATTAGATTCTGTTTTAGAAATTTTAAATATGAATAATTATATTTTTTTTAGAAAAATTATATCAATCACGTTGTTGTTTAAGTTTTCTTGGAAAAATATTTCGAAATGTTACAAATATTTAGTTATACAAACAATTAAAAATCATCATTTTTTATAAGTTTAATAAATAAAAAGAGAGAGAAAGATAAGAAGGTAATCAAGCTTAAAATTACAAAAGAATTTTGGTCAGAGCATTTTTTACTTTATCAGTAACTTTTTAGCCTATACCGAAAAAGGTTCCACTCGAGTCTTATAGTGACTCCAATATTATTGGCTATGGTGTTCCAGCTACTCTTTAGAGAGATCCAGTTTACCTTATTCCTAGACGTGCACAAGTCTCATGTCAGAGCATCAGAAGGATCTTTAACACTTGCAATCTGTGTCACCTTCACTTACTTTCTCTCCATCACATCTAGGATGATGTGCAACTTGATATATACATCATTATTTCTCTCATGGAAATTTATATTCCTCATTAAATGAAGAGCACTTATATTATCAGAAAACATAATCTATTCTTGTAATATATTAGTCATCTCACATCAATCTTTTTAGCCATGTAGCTTCATTCATTGCTACAGTAGCAACCATGTATCCAAATTATGTACATGATAAGATAATAAACTTTTGAAAATCAGCCATGTAGCCTCTAAGCATGTTATACATATAATTCAGAGTTGAATTCATTGTGTCAATGCAGTCTGCATAATCAGAATCAAGATACTCCCTCAATATCTCATCAATCTTGTACTTCTGATAATAACACAACCCAAGTTTAGCTGAATCCTTCAAGTATGTCATGAGACGTTTGAGGGTTTTACATTGAGGTTTCTATATATTTGATATAAATATCCTCAAAATACCAATGAAGTACGTAAGATCAAGCTTCATTCACATATTCTAAGCCATGCTGATTTATTGACTTCTTCAACATATTCCAAGTCGGATTCTCTACCAGCTTTTTCTAATTCCTAAAAGCATCAAATACTTCATCATTGGTCCTTAAAAGTATGACCTATACTATCTAGAATAGTCATCGAAAAAAGATACCTAAAACCTCTCCTTATGGGATTCTTTGTAGCCCCCCATAGGTATGAATGAACATATTCAAGCACATTACTTGTTGTATGGTAGGGATGAAGAAACTTAAACCTTTTGCATTTACCTAACACACAACTTTCACAAAATCTCAACTTATGAATTGCATTACCATCCAACGAACCTTGTTTGTCAATCTCAATAATGATTTTCTCACTCACATGTCCTAAGCTTAGATACCATAACTTGGTTGAATCTCCTTTTAGACTAGACACGCCTCTGACCACAATAGACCTTCAAGAACTAAAAACTATTAGTTTTATAGCCTTTCATAATAACGAATGAGGCTTCCAGAATCTGAAGTCTATCACCCTTACCCTTATAGTTAAACCCTTCATCATCTAATAGTCCAATAGAAAGTTTAACTTTGGGAACATAACTCATATTTCTTATAAGTATCTCAAGTTTTATAAATAATTTTAAGTGAATGTTTTATATCCCATTAGTAACAAACAATTCATCATTACCTAATATGACCTTGCAACCATTAAACAATCTGAGGTTTTCAAAGAAATGTTTGTTGTATGTCATGTCAAATGAAGCTCCAAAGTTCAAGACCCACTTGTTATTATACGTGCAAGTAGTATCCATTAAACAATTAGTGTATTCATAGTCATTTAAGACATGTGCATTAACTCTGGCTTCTTACTTTCGATAACTATGGCGATTGCTTTTATCCAGACAATTCCCAATAATATGACCTTTATTCTCGCACATCTAACATTCCACCTTAGAAACAATCACAAATATATTTGATTTTTACCGAGAGTTTCCTCTATTCATCAAGGCATTCCCCACACACTCAGCCCAATGCCATTTAAGACACTTTACAAATAGGTATTCCTCTCAATATTATTTGAGCTCAGAATACTCTTATCTTCGGTCATCGTAAAGAAATATTTTCCATATAGCGTAATGTCATTAAAATTCTTGTACAAAGTTTGGCTAGAAGTTAAAAAGATTCTTTCTTGATTCTCATGTTCCACCATGGCTCCAACTATATCCAAATCAATAATGACTCTATTAAAATCATCAAAGTATCTGTGGATCTTATTGATACCGTTAATTTCCAACATATACAATTGTTTTTTTAGATACAGTTTGTTAGCCAATGACTTCTTCTTGTAAATGGATTCCATCTGATTCTATATATTTAACACAAATTATTTTTAGACCCTCTCGACGTACCTCGTCACCAAACTTAAGATCAGAGCACTAAGGGGTTTGGATAACATTTTGACATCAACCTCTCATTTGATCATGTCATCAATGACAATAAGCAACATTTTATGTACTTGAAAAGCTCAAATATTAATTCTAATGATGTTAAACAACATTTTGACATCAACCTCTCATTTGATCACATTTTATGTGATGCAATCCATATGGATGTTGATCATGTAATAATAGGGTGTCTGTGGCTGTTTGATGTGAATGTTACTTATAAAGTATGTAAAAACATGTGTGTTTTCAATTAAGATATAAAGAAGAATGAAATGGTTCTAAATAGAATTTCAAGTATAAAAATGTCATATATGTCAAGAGACATGTGAAACTGATTGGAAAAATTGGCCATGTTATAATATTTATGTGTAATAAAAAATCCATGTTCGTGTAATTAACCGAAAATGACCCGATAGAATTTTGATATGAATTTAACTTACAAAAAGTGTGAAATTGAATATTTTTTTATAGTAAAAAGATTAAAGTAGTTCAAATACGAAGTTCAAACAGTAGCTCAACTAAATTTATGATTGCACATATGTACTTGAGGTGTAATATGATATTAAGAAAGAACATGGAGTACATGTCGTGATTGTGCGAGCGTTAAACATAGAAAATAAAGAAGAATAAGAGTTTTGTCGGGAAAGTGAAATATTCGCTGCTAAATTAAATGATTTGACATCAAAATATTTACCTTTATACCTTCCATCATCAACTTAGTTTGCAAGGCAAAATGAACAAATTTTCCAACACTAGCAGATAAGCACTAAAAAGATTCAAACTTTACAATAAAAAATTGATAAATTAACAAAGAAAGTTTTTACTCAACACAATATGAGTCAAGATGCAGTTCATATGCTACTTGTTCCAAAAAGAGATGACAATTGGTCGATGTGCATTGAGAGTCACGTGATTAGTATGATGGGTATCATGTATAGTTATCCAATTCCGAGACTAGATAACATGATGGATATGCTTCGGGGGTTCAAATTTATTCTCGAAATTTGATATGCAGAGTAGGTACCATCAGATTTCGGTCAAACTTAGAGATGCGTGGAAGACAAGTTTCAAGATAAAATATGGGTTGTATAAGTGGTAGTGGTTTTGTTAGTTTAATTCACTTACCATTTTTATACGATATTATGGACTAACTTTTACTATCTTCTGTTGGGACAATATGGTTGTTTACTTGGATGATATATTGTTTTAAAATAGAGTAAGAAATGTCATTTGGAATATCCGTGAGTTGTACTAAAAGTGTTGGCCAAAAATAAATTGTTCATTAATCTTACAAAATGAAGACCAATGATACAATGTTTATTTTCCCTTAGATACATGGTCATTTTGGAAGTCATATTGAAAAAAGTGAGAGTCATTTGTGATTGTCTTACGCCAAAGACGATAGGAGATGTAATGATTTTCCATATATTGGCAGTATTTTATCATTGATTTGTTAAAGGTTTTTGTGGTATTGTGCAACCCATCACAAAATGTCTCCAAAAAGTAAACTTTTATTGGAGAAAATAAACTGACATAACATTTTGGATCATTAAATAAAAAATATGCATTATTTTGGTTTTAATGTTCCCTATTTTCATAATTTTTTTGAGGTATAGTATAACGCTAGTCGCATTGGAGTATGAGTAGTGTTTGACACAAGAGAAGAAGCCAATTATAATTTTTAGTGATAAATTTTATTAATTTACTCTAAACTGAGTCTTAAACTTTAGTTGATTCCATAGTTATTTGTTAGGTTTTAAGTTGGTAAACTACTTGAAATATATATGTGAAATATAAATGGGTGAGAAAATAAAGGGAAGGTTACCCATAACTACCCGTTTAGAAATTAAATTACCAATAACCACCTAGATTTTCCACCATAAATACAATGCCTCTGATTACACAAACACGTACAACTTTCAATAATTAGTTACTTTTAAATTTGAAAACTCCATATTTTTCAAACCCAAACTAAAAAGACCAAAAAATTCATATATTTCTATTTTTTAAAGACGAACAAAACAAAATATATGAATGATATTTTGGAGTTTTTTCTTTTGCAACCAAATTACACGTAATCCTAAAACTGGAACACATTTGCTTTTCAGCAACCAAATTACACGTAATTCTGCAACTGGAACACATTTGTTTTTAGCAACCAAATTACACATAATTTTGCAAATAGAACATAATTGTTTTTTAAAACTAATTTCATAAGCAAATTACATATGTTTTCGTAACTAGAACACGATCTACTTTTTTAAAAAAATCAACACAAAAATACACATATTTTTGCACTTCAAAAAAAGTACTTGTTTCACATCTAATTAACACATATTTTCACAAAAACAAGTTGTATTTTGTTTTTTCACCCAATTGAACTTCTTTAGCAACCAAAGTCATGTTTCTGCAATTATTTTCTTCTCATTTTCGCAATCAATTTACTCATAATTCCGCAACTAGAACACATAATTAATTTTTAACAACCAAATTATACGTAACTCCGCAACTAAAACACAATTTATTTTTCAAAACTTATTTCATAACCCAATTACATATAATTACACAACTAATTTTTTAAAACAAAATCATAAAATATATTTCATAGATCTAATTTTGTACGTCTTAAAAAGACAAAACCAATCGTGTCTTCAAATATTTTTGGAGATATGATTTGAAAGAGATGTCATTTAAAAATAAACATGAGAGAGAAAATGGTTAAGGGGTATTTCAGAATACCATATGATTATCTATAAATACTCATTTTAAATCAAGTGGTTATCCGTACTTCATCTAATATTGGGTGGTTATTGGTGAATAAGTTTGATATTGGATGATTATTGGTAGATTATCCAAAAATAAGAATCCAAATACTCCACTATAATACAAAATATAAGAAGTGCATTAGTTCTCTCTAAACAGTACTAGAGGCTAACACAATACATCAATGTAATGAAATATATCAAATCTTGAACAAACGTAACACAAATAACAAAAATCTTCCAAAGTATAAAACTAATATTGTCTGAAAAGAGAAGTACATTGATTTTAGAGTATTCCCTACTTATAGTTCTTCTCATCTATGGGCGGTTACAAGGACATTTATTCCCACTGAATACATTCGCTACTCCACTTACATCACGCTACCTATAATTATGGCTGAAATTTTGAAGTGGTTTGACTAAGAATTACAATATCATTAAGTCGTAATTAGAAATTGTTTCCCCTTTAAATCATACCGTATCGGGTTTGGGCGCGTGCTTTTCCGGGCAGGACTTAGCGATTTTTTTGCTTTTAAGCTCCGCTCAGTTTGAGAAACGGCATAGTCTGAACGGTTCTCGGTTGTTTAATCTCACTCAGGCCTTTATTAGCTCGTTCGACCTTCGGCTCCTCCTTAACAAACTCGGTCTGCCGACTCGTTCGTCAGACTTGATCGTTACTATCCTTTTATATTGCTATTAACTGTGTTCTTTAATTCGCTCATCTATTTTTTTACTACATCTCTTCTTATCTTGCTAGCTCGCGCTCGTCCATTGTTTTCTCATCACTTGCATCCGTTCTACCTTTTAGGTTATGTTCGACCGAGGAATACCCTTATCAGATTTACTTCAACACGAGTTTTACTTTTTTTATATAGTATATTGACACTTATTATGCGTGTACGTTTACGTGTATTGAATTTCTACATCTATACTTAATAGATGAATATTAAAATTCAATCAACTTTGAACGAATACATACGGTTGTGAATACACACACTTATCATGTTTTTAATTAAATCCACTTATTCATTATTTTCAATAAATCCACTTCACATTCTCCATAGTTATTATTCCAAGACAGGAACCAACTAACATATCTCCGCTTTCCAAATTGGTTGGGATTAACTATTAATTTGACTTTCAAACAACATATTAACGACATCGTTTTTATTTTCAAATTCAATCTATTTTCGTCGATTTAATTTAAAATTGAGAAAAAAATCTAGTTTATGTTGCATCGAATAATATTTTACGTCAACATTTTTAGTCAAGTTAAGTACACTTTTAAAAATGATTTTGTATAGAAACATATATTAAAACATATTATGAGCTCATAAATGAATAACGATTTATCTAAAATTGTTTGTAATAAATTAAGAATAATTTACCGATAATCACCTCACAAAAGATTAAAATTAAAGATAATCACCTGGATGTTTAAGTTTACCAAAAACCATCCGCAACATAGATGCTTCCAACAATACTTTTAAACATACAACACACGTACCACATGATAGTTATACAGAATTTAAACCTGTCCGGCCTTCAAGTAGTCCCCGAACTCCTTAGGCAGTTCTGATTAAAACGAAAGAGAGACCAGTCAATTTAAACCAACTTGAAAAAAGGAAGAAATAGACAAAGATTTGAAGTGTGAAACTTACGGTCACTCCTCCACCTGCTTCTGAGGAGGCTTGGGTTCTCTCCGGCCTTGATCTTCTTGCCATTTTCCCAAGCGCCAGTGACAAACAAAAACTGGCTCCTCCACTTGCTCTCCGACTCCAACAGGTCATTGACAGCCTTAAAGTTGTCCCCTATATTGAAGTGATAAAATGGGAATTGGTGATGCTTGCAAAGGTTTGCCACTGCTGCGAACTCTTCCATAGGGAGAGGAATCCCGGACAGCCTAGATGCCATGATACATGACATCAGAGTATACCAGCCATTGGGGCTCAGCTGGCTCGGGCAGAGCTTGACCAGGTGAAAATATCTGACGATCTCCGGATCCAATGGGAATCTGAGTCCCCAATTAAATAGCTCTGCAAAGATGACTATTTCGCTCAGCTTGCAATCCATAGGAGTTTCAAGATCTATGGGGATCCTTATCTTCACATTATCTGGGATCCCCCATTTTGTGCTCATTCGACCTAGTTCGGCCGTGTGGATGAATGCATACTTGGTCTTCTGTAAGGCCAAGAGGTATTTGAGCTCAACCCTATGAAAACACGGCCCCACTTTCCTATCAAGGCACTCCGGCAGCTCCGGATGCCTCAAGTACAATTTTTCCTTGCCTTTTTTGGCAACAGCAGTATTATCAGTCTGGCCGGAAGACTCAGACTCTAAAGGAATTTCTTCAGCAGAGTCCTCCATTCTTTCCTCCATAATTGTTGGGGGATTATCAGTGGCAGTGGTCCGGGGAGGGTTCGAACTTGGCATAGCCTGGCTTCCGGACTGCTGGTTTTCAATTTTTTCTTGGGCAGAGGTCTCTTTTGGGAGTGCTGGATTGCTCGCCTCCGGACTGGATGACCTTTCCCGGGGAGCTCTGATAGGCACTCCGGATCCAGAGCTACTATTTTTAGCCCCCAATTTTGAGGGAGTATTCTTAGAGGCTTGCCCCTTTACTAATCGGCTTGCCCTCTTTACAACTAATTTCTCCGGGGAGTGCTGTGTGTTTGATCCCATAGCAAGGAAAGGAGAGGGTCTTCTGAAACTAGTGGCTGTCGCACCTGGCTCAACAATGGGCACTGACTCCTGAACTGAGGAACCAGAGACTATAGGCGAGAGGGTGGATTGAAAGAGCTTTTTGGGCTTAGTACCTTTAGAGGAGGACAAGCCTCGATCTGACTCTGTAACGGAAGCGGCTGGTCTGTCAATAGGTGATGAAGGTAGCCCTGCTGCGATTCGTCTCTCCTTCTCGACTTTTTGCGCTTTCTCCAACTCTGAAAGGTTGAGCCAACCACCTTTGATCAATGCAGTATTTGCTGTAAACATAAACTGCCAAGAAAATCTTTGCTTTAGAGAGAGAAAGATCTGGGTAAATTTGCAGAGTAAATGTGAAAGAGATAGTAAAAACAGAAGAAAGTGTGTTTCAATTTATAGTAAATCTGAAAAAAGAAGTTGATTCCTAGGAGAATTCGAAAAGTTTGGCAATGATTAAAAAGACGGCGCTGATGTCACCATTTGTAATTAAAGAGGTTGATTTTCGAAGAAGGTGGGTTCGAAATTCAAGGTGAAAAAACGACTGGAACAACCAATCAGAGAGCGACACGTGTCCCACAAACTCTGGCAAAAACCGTTTGAATTCGTGAAGCTTAATCTGTCCGGGTAAACCCATGGACCTGTCCGGATTGAAAACCACTTCTAACGTCGGACTGTTTTTCAGGTCTTTTAACAAGGATACTTGCTCAAACACCTAAAAAAGGGGCTCCTGATGAGTCTGAATTCATCATGCTCCCCGTACAAGGACAGATCGGTCTAGTCTATCCGAATTTCGGACAGGTCACATGTACCGGACAGATCATATGAACCGGACAGGTCACTTCGAACACTATGACCATAGGACTGTTCGAACTATGACAAAAGTACTAAAAAACCTAAACACTTCTCGACTAAGCTACTTGCTCTCCTACTTAGAGCTCATGGGTCTTTGAACAAGACCAGGGTCCTTTAAACATGACCCGAAAGCCCATAAGGGCCTAAACATTAGGGTATAAATACCCAACCACCTGCATTAACTATGGGAAAGGAGAATTAACTGCTACCAAGCTGCTTAATTGTCTCTCTACTCTCTACTTTAAATAGTTTAAACACCCACACACCACCTATAAACACCCACACACCACCTTAAAACACCAACTGAAATTACCAGCCTACCCTCAGGCGAATATTTACCACATCAATATTTAATAGTGATTTTCCAATGACTAGTATCCATTCTCTATATTGTATCATATAATCATAGTTTTTATGTGGAACCTCTTTGATATTTATGCTACCATATATTTGACATTTATTTAACCTAAAAATATTAATTTCCATCTTTTTCAACCTCAAGATTTGGAGTTACCGCGCTTTAATCTAAAATAAATATATTTATCTTCGTCAATTTGGAAGATTTAAAGTAACCTTCCGTTATAATTAAAACTTTAATTTCCATCTACATCAATTAGGAGACATGAATTCACCTCAATATAATCCAAAAAAATCGATTTCCCTTGGGAGATTTGGAGTGACCTCCTTTTGAACTGAAAATTCAAGTTTTCATTTTCTTCAATTGATAAATTTCGAGCGATCTCATTTGAGACTACAAAATTCAATTTCAGTCTTTTTCAGTTGGGAGATATGAAGTGACCTTCTTTTAAACTGAAAACGTCAATTTCCCTATTTGTCAATTAGGAGATTTGCAGTAAGCTACATTCAAACTAAAAAACTTTTGTTTTCATATTCGTCAACTAGGAGATTTTTAAGTGACCTCTCTTTAAACTAAAATTTATAATTTTATCCATTTTATATAGAAGATTTTATTAGCAAGTTACCTTTAATTTGGATTTCTCATATGATATTTATATTGTGTAAACTTTCCTTTGTTTTATTAATCTTCCAATTTATATACTAAGAAAGTTATCGACTTAGTGTTTACCTTGATGTTGCATGTATAGAAGGTCGAGCGTAGAATTATATAAAAGTAGAGAAGTTTTAGATGTCATAATTTGAATGTAATAAAATATAGACGAAGATGTTTGATATTTTATTACTTGTGTATTTTTATTCCTTCCATGTTCTCTAACCATAACGTTCTTGGTATGTTGATCTCGGCCACTCAGTATGGCCCTTTCTATGTTGGTGCTAGTTTACTAGGTCCGGGTTGTTGAGTGTGTTGAAAAACGCGTCTAAGGACCAACTTCCTACCTTTATGGGTTTATGTTTCACCTTCGAACTGTACATTTGAGGTATTTTTTGTTTCTTTGTGAATTATTTTAGATGGATTGTATTGTGGTAGTTTTCCAATAATTCTAAACTGGCTCGTATTCCTTTGTGAGCTGAAGAGGTGTTTCATCGGTGCAATTGTATAACATGGTGCGGTATGTCCATACTATTTATGACAGTATTTCAAGTCAATTTCCTTTGGAATGTCCTATACTGTCTTTATACCATTCATTATGGTTTGGTTGGTAACAACAACCTCGCCGTTTGCTTGTGGATGATATATAAACAAGACATGGTGGTGATTTTGATATTTCTAACGTAACTATTATATATATATATTGTCAAGTCATAGAGTTTTGTGGAAGATAAATATTCTCGAGATTATAAAATGATACACTATATGCTTCAATAAAAATTTATGTATCTCATTCCCTTAAATTCGGTTTAAAGTTTTCCCTTCCACACACATGGTGAAATAATCGATTACCACGATGATGATTTTTATATTCCATGGTCGTGCTAGGAAGGATCCATCGATATCTAATTCTATTTGGTTGAAGAGACAAGCATTTAAAATTGAGATTAATATTACCCTAATCGATTTTTGGAGCTTAGACCACCTCTGATAGTTGTCAAACGTCATAAGCAAGTCCTCGCATCGTTGTGAATACCATGCTAGCTATACTCGAGATTAAGAGCCTTATGAGCCCGCATTCGTATGAAAACATGTCTACCATAAGACCCGATGTGTATTGCTTTTAAGAAACAGTCAGTCTTAGTGGGGCCAAACGTTTTAATAGAGACTGTAAATACCTTATTCGGAGTAAATCTTACTTGGCCCATCATAGTCTCAATCTTATTGTTTTTTCTTTATTATTCTTGTTAAGTATTCCTTGATCTTCGTTATTTATGGTTTCTCTTCTGTACCAATGAATAAAATGGTTTGGTCCTTTCTGAAAACTGAACATGATTCCCCTTACTTATGCAACTGGCCTTTATTAAGGTTTTCCCTTGAGCTTTCATTGGACGTGAGATAATTAGCATTATGTTCTACTCTATTTTGACCTGATCAAATACGATATGCACATATGGTTCACTTAACCGTCTGACTTGTTCCAAATAGTGTTGCATCTTATCTTCTCTTACCCCATATTCTCTTTTGATCTACTTGTCACCAATTACGACTCATTGTGCATCACAAGGTTTTCAACTAAAAATTGTCTTACCTACTTTATTCTCGCTATGATGGCCTCATACTCCGCATTATTATTTGATGCCTTAAAACCAAAGGTTATGGCTAGTATAACCTCTTCCCCTTCTAGCGATACAATATAAACTCTGATTTCGCATCCCATGATGTTAGTTACACCATTTAAATACATAACCTATTAACGAGTCTTTTTGAAATCTTGTATTGGGGTATCCCTTGTTTTTTGGATATGAAATTAGCCAAACTTGCCTCTTTATTGCACCGTAGAAGATAAAAATAATATGAAACTCTCCTAATTTGATTGTCAACGTTTCAGCCGTACCAATGTCTCAGGTGTGTTACGATAGATTATGGATTTTGGGTACCTATATCGAATGAGACTAAAATAACCTTCATGATTTTCTCACTATGATCGCTGATAATAGTACCGTTTTTATGTCTCTTAATACTTGGAGGAAAATGTGGATTTTTTGAGTGGGTGGATTCACTAGTTCCTCATCCTTCCAAAGAATTAATTATTACAGTGAAAAAAAGATACACAAGATTGAAGCTGAGAATGGTAGTCTCAAGACCAAAGTTAGTTTCTTGATGTTGTTTTGCTGCATTCCTTGTCTGTTTTTTTATTAGTCTTGTTAAGAGCTAATTTTCAACAAAGTCTAATTTTTGGTTTGATAAGCAATGTAATTTTTGGTTTAATAATCATTGTAAGAACTGGTTTGGAGAAGCAATTTTATCAGTATTGTTCTTTGTTTGGTTTGGAGAAGTATGTTATCAGTATTCTTCTTTGTTTTTGGTTTGGAGAAGTAATTTTATCAGTATAATAACTGTTGTTTTCTCAACATTGTTGAGAACTGGAATTAATATTTGTGTTAGCTTGTGAACTGGTTTAATTATGGACTATTTGCAAATCTATAAATTAGAGTAGTACTAACACTATAAATCTTGATTCAAAGAAAACGTTAAAATTTCATTCACAATTAGCCAACTTACATCATATTCCAACAGAATACATTATCAACAGATAATACAAAAAATTAGACAAGGTTATGAACACTTATTAACAACAACACCCTTAGAGTTCAGACTTATAATTGTCAACAAAAACTGACACAAAATAGTCTACTCTAGAACCAAAAAATAAATTTCCAGTGTTCAATAGTCTATATACTAGACAATCCTAGAAGTATCATCTAGTGCAGCAGATGAACACGCATCAACATATGAATTCAGGACTCGTCTTGGTCTCTTCCATTTCTCATTTGCCACTCTAGCAGCCTCTTTGAATTGAGGCATTTCCCTTGCGGACACCTAGTTTTCAGTAGTTTCCTACAATCATACAGTAACCTATTAATTATAACTACTAGACCAACAAATATCAGCAATGCCAACAACTGCAACAACACTATTGAATACAGAAACAGCAACACCAACACCATTTTGTTAAAGTCTACCTAAACATATCAACAAAACTATTGAATACTAATTAAATGCACACCAACACCACTATGAAACATACCATGTGACCAATTATTTTATTAAGAAAAACAGGCAGAAAAAGCCAAAATAAAACAACTTTACAGTAGGAGAGATAAGAATCTTACATTTCTTCTCATCCCTCTTCTTGTGGCTTGTGCACCTTGTCCCCCACTAGCTCTTAGATCAACACAATAGACAAGGCTTCCCTGCACCAAAAGGACAAAATTAATATCATTTAAAAACATGAATACTAAGAAAGAGAATACAAAATTTTAAAAACCTTACATCAAGCATTGTGTTAGCAGCTGGACCTCTCCCAACCTATTTCACCACCAAAGAAACCCAATAAGTTACTATTATCCCAACACTCTAAAAAAAACGTATGAAGAATACAAAAAAGTTACCGGGAGTTTAGCCACTTTCCTTGCTGCCTTTCTAAGACGAGCATAGAAACGAGCTTCATGTGCTCTGTTAACTCTATCAGCAGCAGGTCCAGGTCCAGGTCCTTCTGTGTTGGTTGCAACCCAACCATCAGTTGGCTCAGTCCCAACAGTTACTTGTAATCAACAACCTAATTACAATAATCAATATCAGTCCCTACTATACTGATTAAACATCAATCAAAAGCAAAATCAAAACTTTATCATCGAAATACAGAATACATTTATCATGGAAACACAATGAAGCAATAAAACTCGAAATATTCTAATTTTAAAAACTAAAACGATACATCAATCAGACAAATAAAGAAACAAACTAAATACTTGTATATATTCTTCAGAGAAATTCAATTCGATTTTGACATTCTTCTGTTTCCTTCTCGAACCCTTTTTTATTGTTGAATTGCGTTTACTGTTGCCAAAAATTAGGGCTAGCAACAGGGAATGCAGACTATGATTAAAGAAGATGATTTAGGGTTCTGTTTCGATTTGGGTATAGATTTACGACCATATAGATTTGGGTATAGATTAGAGTTTAGATTAGGGATTCGATTTAGGGATTTGATTTAGAACAAATTAGAGTGAAGAGGAGAAAGCCTATGGATTGGAATTCAAAAAGGGTCTAGTCTGTCTGTTCAGGGAGAAAGACAATCTAGGGTTTAGATTTTTTTTAAGTATTTTATTAAATTAAATTAATTAAGATGTAACGCGACCGATTGATAATATTACAAAGGACTGTGGTGACAAATATTCCACGTAGGCTAAATAATGCCACATGGATAAATATACTAAATTATTAATGCCAAGTTAGAAATTATAAGGGTAGGTGGGTCATTTAATGTCACATACTAAGTTTTGGGTTTGACATAAACTCAAAGGGCTACTGGTGACACAAAAATCTGGGGACTATGGTGACAGGTGACAGCCTATAATGGATCAAAGGATCCTATGTACTAACTTTATCCAAACACGATAGTCCAGGGACTGTCAACGGACATTTGAAAGTTAAGGGACTATCTGCCACCAAACGCGATAGTCGAGGGAGAATGTATTGTTCTAAGCCTGTAGCTTCACTTGGAACTGCCCTTATTGCTGAACACTACTCATCATCAATGTAAAATCATATTCCCTCGACAACAACACTTTCTTAATAGTACTACAACCAAACTTGAAACTAATAGTATATTTATTCAGCTTCAGTAATCTATATAAAGCATAATCAAACATACCCTCCAAACTAGCAAAATAAGTTAATTTCTGGATATAAACATCTTTATTATACTTAGAAAGCGCAAATATAGTCAATATGTTAAAAATTTGTAAAATTATAATTTTAAAAAATAACATATTAATATTGTTAAACATCAAACAATCGAGACAAAGCTAAATTATGTGCCACAATTTGAATTTTAGTCATAGTATTTATTCATATTGTTATATATATATATATATATATATATATATATATAATAAAATATTCTAAATAGATTAAGTTATTAAAGTGAGTGGTTGTAACAAATATAAGTTTTCGTATCTATAAAAATCAAATGCCAACCATAACTTGGATAAATTACACCATATAACAATAACATATTAATATTGTTAAATGAAACAATAACACGTAAATAGGGATACACCTTCTTAAACAAAACATAAACAATGTACACATACATTCTAAAACCAAACAAAAAACATACCAGTCAGTATAAAGAAGGTAGGTGAAACAATCAACATACATCCAAAATATAGAACCAGATTACCGTACATAGTGCTCCGTATATGGGTGTGCACGAATGGAAGTAGCAAAGCATGATCGTGTTTTCAAGACACGTCACGATCAGAATGAGAATAATTTGGTTATGCATGGTCTCGCATGTTACTGGCGATTTTTTAAATGAAAAAATATCATTACTGGGTCTAGTTTTTTCCGTCTTAAAAAAACAAAACCGATGGTAGTTTCAGATTTTTTTTTTCTGAACTTTGATTTGAAAAATACTAACCTTTTGAAAAAAAATATAAAAAATAAGAAACCGAAGATTTGGTCAAGAATGAGAAGTTGTTACGTTGCTGTCATGAATCATGGGTATTTGAGATATTATTTAAAGAATTGGCTATCAAATGAGAATTAAGTACACAAAATGGTTAAATAGACAAAATAGATATTAGGTAAGTAATAATGAAAATCGAGATTCTCGATGAAACTAAAATTTGGGTTTAGATACTTTTAGTTACCTTTCTCTAAAATATATAATAAAAATTAAACATAAAAAACTTACCAAATAATTTTTTAAATTTTGATATATAAACGGAAAAAATCATTTTTTTTATAATAATTTTTTATATCCTAAAAGATCTTTTCCAAACCGGTTAAAGAGCAAGTTGTAAATATAATCATAACTATTTATGTATTTAAATAAATAAATAAAATAGCCAGCAAACAACATTCATCCATTTTTTGTCTTTTTTTGTCCGTGTTCTATGAACAGTTGAACACAACTAAGACAAATTTATAAATAATAGAAGTTTTCCTAAAGTTTAAAGATCAATAGAGATCCACCAAACTAAATAGGAGGCCGAAAACTATAACTCTAAATATCACTAAAAATACCTAACTAAATTGCAAAATAATTACACTGATAATTACACAAAATCAAGAGACCCAAAGAGTGATTGGGACAGGTCGTAAAATAAGGGAACTCTATGTTTTGGAAAAACTCGAAGTAACAGATACGGATGTGTATGGTGTTGATAGTGAAAAAACATACTTGACTGATATTGCTGCCTCTAGTGTTGATTTATCTTTGTTTCGTTTGAATCCTTTATCGTCTAAGTTTTATCTTTGGCATTCTCGTCTTGGATATATATCTACATCGCGTTTAAAGTTTTTAGTCTCTACGGGTGCTTTAAATCAGCTAAGCACTTGTAATATCTCGGATTGCAGTGGTTGTAAACTTGCAAAATTTTCGGCGTTACCGTTTAATGAAAGTATTTCTTCCTCTATTGCTCCGTTTGATATTATTCATTCTGATGTCTGGGGTCCATCTCATGTCTCCACAAAGGGTGGTTCATCCGACTATGTTTCTTTCATCGATGATTATACTCGATATACTTGGGTTTACCTTATGAAACAGAGATTAGATTTCTTTGGAATTTATAGAGAATTTCGGGCACTTGTTAAGACTCAATATTCTGCTGTAATAAAATGTTTCAGGTGTGACTTGGGGGTGAATATACATCCAATGATTTTACTCAGTTACTTGCATCTGATGGTACCATACATCAGTCTTCTTGCACTGACACCCCTCAGCAGAATAGTGTTGCAGAAAGAAAACATCGTCATCTTATTGAGACTGTTTGTTCTTTACTTTTATTTGGTGAGGTTCCTACTATTTTTTGGGGAGAAGCAATTCATACTGTTGTATATGTGATTAATCGAATTCCCACTGCTCATAATGCAGGGATGTCTCCTTTTCAGAAGTTATATGGACAACTTCCAAATTATTCTTCCTTACGAGTGTTTGGATGTACATGTTTTGTCCTTCGTCCTCATGTAGAACGCAACAAATTGGGCCCTAAATCCGTAATATGTGTTTTCTTGGGTTATGGTGTTAGACAGAAAGGTTATCGTTGTTTTGATCCCACTAGTCAGAAACTTTATGTCTCTCGACATGTTACTTTTCTTGAGCATATCCCGTTTTATTCGATTCCAACAAAATCACATGATATAACAAGTACCAAACTTCAGACCATTAATCCCTTTGAAAATAATAGCGACATACCCATTGATATTGATGAGCCAGCTCCTGAGACATCAACTACAACCGATACTACTTCTGCTCCATCAAGTCTTGATTCAGCTTCTTCTTTTAGTGAACCATCAGCTCCACCCCTTAGAAGATCTACTCGTACAAGTAAGTCTACCAAACTACCAGATTTTGCGTATTCTTCTTACTCAGCTCCTTTTGCCTCTTTCATAGCAAAAATACATGATTTATATGAACCTCAGTCGTTGATCCTCGTTGGCAAAATGCAATAGTCGAAGAGCTCACTGCTCTTTACCAAACTCATACATGGGATATAGTCAAGCCTCCATCCAGTAAGCATATAATTGGTTCTCAATGAGTTTTTAAAATTAAAACAAAATCTGATGGATCTGTTGAAAGATATAAGGTTTGTCTTGTAGCAAAAGGGTATTCACAGAAGTATGGTATGGATTATGATGATATATTTGCCCCAGTGGCAAAAATGACGACTGTTCGTACTCTTATTGCGGTTGCTTCTGTTCGCCAGTGGAAAATCTTCAAACTCGATGTCAAAAATGCATTTTTGAATGGTGATCTTCATGAGGAGGTTTACATGACTCCTCCTCCAGGTGTTGCTCACCAACCAGGTGAAGTTTGTCGACTTAGGAAAGCCTTATATGGACTCAAACAAGCTCCTCGTGCCTGGTTTGAAAAATTCTCTACGGTTATAACTTCACTTGGTTTCCTTGCTAGTAATCACGATTCGGCCTTGTTTATCAAATCTACTAGTGTAGGACGAATTATTTTATCCCTATATGTAGATGATATGATCATTACAGGTGATGATATTGATGGCATTACAGCACTAAAACGTGATTTAGCTCAGCATTTTGCGATGAAAGACTTGGGACTATTACGATATTTTTTAGGTATTGAGGTGGCTTACTCTCCAAAAGGTTATATTCTCTCTCAGACAAAATATATATCTGATTTATTCGAACGAGCGCGACTTTCTGATAACAGAACGGTAGATACTCCTCTTGAAACCAATGTTCGGTATTCTCCGACTGATGGCGTTCTTTTGTCAGATCCAAGTCTATATCAAGTCTATATAGAATTCATATCTTAACGTGTTTCCAAGTTTTGATTTCAGAAATCTTGACTTTTTGGTTTGCCAATTTTGAGAGGTTTTAGGTTAGAGAAGAGAGAAAAGAGAAGACCAATTTTGCGTATCAAACTAATTTTTTATGTTTATTTTTGTCTCCCACTAATCTGTATATTTAAAAAAATTACACTATTTACTCCTGTGCACACGTGAGAATTATAAAGTTGACATGTGACATTCCAAACGTCAATATTTTGTTTCACTATTCGTCTCCACAAAATCTAAAGAATGTGATTCCATAATTAAGGATTTAGGGCCCCCATGGGGTAGCCGAGTTGGTTGAGTATGACATTCTTATGACCAAAAGGTCATGAGTTCGAGTCCCTCTACATACGTTTTCTCGGCTGAGCCTGTCACCTTGTGTGGTTTACCTTCTGGCGTTGGTTTGCAGGCTATCGCGTCAGACTGAGGGTTTACTCTGTGCGCACTCATTGCACTCTGAGTAGCGGCTGCGGGTTCCCTCCGAAAAAAAAAAATAACAATTAAGGATTTAGGAGGAAAACTATGTATGATACATTATTTTGAACTGGTCGCTTTTGACTGGGAAAGGCGCTTGGCAGTGGACAGAGAAGAGGTATATTGTTCGAGATAAGCATAATTAGTGTAGCTACTAACTGTTACGTTTCCAAACATAAGGAGAATCAGGAAACATCTTTATTCATATACTATAACATTCACGTATTATATATCTTTGTCTTTATTAATACTTTCTATGTCCCAAAATACATGTAGTTTTAAGGTTATGCACGAGTTTTAAGGAAAGTCATAATTACACCTCTTATTCATAAAAAGTAGAAAAAAGAAAGAGTCTAATTGGTAGATGATTATAAATCATATTAAAATTTGCATTGGTTAATGAGAACGACATGTATTGTGGGACAAAAAATATTTCTTAAAACGATAAATATTTTGGGACGGAAAGAATATAAGCATAAAATATTCAAATTATTTTGAAATTTCAAATCAATTACTAACTTTATTACCGTGTTTTTTTTACTAATATTAAAAAGATTACCATATTATATTACTATTAGTCGGTATAATATAATATTAAACTAGTGATTAATAAATGATGTCATCTTATTTATGGATTATTTATTAAATATATTATATGAAAATTATATAATATTAAATTTTAATTGATTAATATCTATTAATCATAATATATTAATATTATACTAAACGTTTCGTATAATATTAAACGTTATCTTCATAATAATATAATATATTAAAAGATATAGTAAACTATAAATTAAATGCTCGTTGAAAATATTTATTTATAAAGCGTATTTATTTATAAAGCGTATTTATATTTGATGTATAAATTAATTTGTTTGGCTCCAATAAGATGATTACTCAAATTAATAAATGAGTTTATGCGCATTGATATGATTATCTTAATGATATTAATAAATGATGGAGATTACTCAAATTAATAAATGAGTTTATGCGCATTGATATGATTATCTTAATGATATTAATAAATGATGGAGACCGCAAACTTATCGCTATCTTGCGTATGGGGATTCGTTCAAGAGAAGTCTTATTGTGTTAAAGTAGAAAAATCTAGATCTCTATTATGGATGAAAAACTTCAAATCAAACTATGTCATTCGAATTATTTTTGTTCTCCGTATTCAATTCATGTGAAAATTTTTCTTTAAAAAATTAAAAAAAAAATCCTTTTTTATAGATGAGAATAATTTAGGTTTTTTGTTTTATTAAAGTGAAAAACAAGTTTGTAAAGATAAATTTCATAATAAATTACATAAATCATTTCAATGATAAAAAACGAGAAAAAATAATGATATAAAATTATTTTGTATATGATCTGATCCGTCTCACTGTTATTTCTATATATTACATAAAAGTTTCTCTCCACTTATTTATTCATATTCGTTACTGAATATAAATAATAAATATGTAATAATAAATGTCTAATTAATATATAAATACACTGTATTTTTAGATATTATATAGGAAATATTATGTTAATTTACCACATTTCGGCATAATATCTCACTTGATCATCAGATTCTATTTCTATCGCCCACGTGGATAAATTAAACAATCTAATAAAAAAAATATCACCCATATAAGACTAAGTAATCTTCATTGCTATAAGCGCAAATAGATGCATCATTAATCATATGTTAAAGTATTCAATAACAAGGATCTATCTTGGTGCATGCCATAACAATAACAATATATGATTAATAATAATAAATATATATTCTTAAGTAGTCTTTTTAGTTGGAGATCAACTATAAGAAGTCACCCCGAAAGTGGTGGTTATTGTTTGTAAAAAAAGTCATAATCATAACCAAAATAAAAGACGAGAGTTAGAAAGGAAGATGATAAGCCAATGAAATATCTTTATCTGAAGGATCGTGATCAAAGTCATTGAATATCACAAATATCGGTTTGTAGAGGCCACTAAAGAGCTAGCCTCTGCGGCACAAGGGGCCATGAATTTGCCTAAATCTTGAGCCTTCAAGTCTCCCATTTTTTATGGTTCTTTTAGGGTTTAAATGAGAAGAATAAAAGGATAAAGTGTAAAAGTGAGGTTGAGATGTCACCTGGAAGACCCCCTCTCCCTTCGATTTTGTTCTCTTGGTTGCCAAAAACAGCACGGACGGGGAAGTGATTAACTTCACTTTCTTCAATAGATTGGCCGAAGAGAGGCCTATTGCTGACATCACATCTTGGTCGGTCGCAAGTTCGATAAAAGTAGCATCATGTTTTTGGTCAATCATGATTCACAACTTGGCTTGAGCAAAGTAGTGACTAGTAAAACAAAGTTGAAACCTTCTATCTCAGTTGGCCTAAGCCCAAAATCGGAGTTGGGGGAAGATCTTAGAGAGAGAAATTAAAAATATAGAGAGTTGTGCTTTAGATAGAATTGAGAAGTGAAACACTGAGACCATGAAGTATTTAAAGTAATAAAAAAACGACATATGACGACGAGACTTAAAAGTAACACAAGTACTTATGTATATATATGTATATGTATATGTATATGTACATGTATATATAAAGAATAATACAAGAGAAATAAAGCAAAAGCCCCAACATGATATCACATCGGATAAAATACTAAATACAAATAAAAACACTCATTTAGTTCCACACGAAGAAAAAGTGAGAGGAGTTACTGATACGACATAAATAACTTTAAGATGAGTTAACCATGCCCGAACACATGAAATTAGATTTATGAGCGAGATGCGACTGATCATGTCGGTCTATTGCCCTTAAGAGACCACCTTGTCGTTTAAGACTACCAATGATAAAAACCGGCACAATGATCGTACATGACTTGCTAGCCGCTCGAGGCCAAGCTTACTAAAATCTACCACACAAGAAGGAATCCTCTTAGTGCTCAGTGGAGCGTTTGTAATGAAATCTTACTTGATACTAGCGCGATCAGTGACCCATAAACACTTAGCCTCTATCTTCCTCCCACCCCGATTATCGTAGAAACATATGTAAATCATATCTGATAAACGTACAAGAGCACATTATGCTTTCATACAAAAAGGATTCCCAAAGGACATACCTCCATTTGAAAAAATGTCTGAAAAGCCACAAAAGGTTACGCCAATAAGAAGTCAACAACTTAAGACTTCACCAAACCAGAACTACTATATATGAAATAAATGTAACATTGGGGAAGTAGGTGAAAGTTAGAGAGAAAACAGTAGCAACAACGAGATATTTTGCTTTGTAATCCATATTATCAATAAAACACAAGTGTTCTTTGTTCAATAATTTCAAGTTCTTGCCAGTTTTAGTTATAAATCTTTATTTACTTAAACCACTACGGTTCTTTAGGTTCGGGCCATTCCCCCATAAAAACAAGAGATACCAAATCAAAATCTAAATAAAAAATAAAAATAAAAATAAACTCCCAATCGAAAAAAACAAAAATCAAATTAAACTCCCAATCGAAATCCAAATACAAAAAATAAAAAATTAAACCCAAATTCTGATCGAAGTCCAAATTGAAACCAGAACTAAATCAAAATTCAAAATCAAACCTAAATTCAAATAAAATCCAAACTAAAATCAAAATTAAATCCAAATAAAATTCCAATTACTTTATTGCAAATATACCACTCATGCATTTTTTTTTTAAAAATATCCACAATTACTTTACTATAAGTATATAACGAGACAATTACTTTTTATTAGAGAATTGCTAAATTGTAGTCGAAACTACTCTACAAAGTCGTTTTTTCCTGTTTTTCAATATTTACAAAATTACCACTAGGCAAAAAACCCAAAAAACTTTTAAAACTCTAATAAATCACAATTCATGCCATTGAAGACTCAAAACTACTCCATGAAGTTGCAAACACAATTTCAAACACCAACCATCGACCCTATTCTCCAAACAACCAAAAACCTGAAAACACAACTACCCATTTACCCATTTTTTCAAAATTTTCAAAACATTTAAAACATGGTTGGAAAATATTCGGAACCACTTCCCATACAGAGCAACATGGACACCGAGGAGGTACATTGCTTCCCCCCTCTAATTTTTGCAAAAACAGTTTTTTTTAAACCTGATTTTTGTGTTCTTCGCCACTCGTTGGCATGGGTGTTGCGGACTGCCCCAACAGTAGTGGCGTTGGACACCAACCCCATGCCAACGAGTGGAGTATGGAACCTCAAGTTCGCCACATGTGTGGCATCCAATGGGTTGATTACGCCACTGGATGGCGTGGTGATGGTGTACTTCGCTATACCCGTGGCGAAATGACATAAACTAAGCCGTAATACCGGTTTAATTGGTTTTTCTACTTCTTACAAATTGCAAGAGGTAACCCACTGCAAAATTTCGTTTGTTTTGGACTATGCTCACCATTTTACCACTCACAGCGAGTATATCTTAGACTCGATAACCAAGTGGGTAAAAAATATGAGAAAGTCGTTAGATTTTTCGATTAACATAGCATCTAAGGAGATCGGGAAAAGAGGGAGAACACCGAGAGTAGATTATCGGTGTGAGCGATCTAGAATTTTTAAGTCGTTCGTTAAAGAGTGCAACCGTAAGTGTAAGGCTACCGACAGAAAAAAAAAAAGAATTGTTTTATTCATGTGGTAGGTAATCTGGTAAAAGGCGAAGATAAGTGGGCTCTTAGTGTCCTTTCCGGCAAGCACAACCACGAACATATTAAGTATGCCCAAAGACATTTGCAACAGTCCAAGTTAAAACAGAAGGAAAAGGAGCTTATTGATCTTTTGACAGTGAACAGAACAAGCCCGCGACAAATATTTGGTGCTTTGAAGAAGGACGATCCAGAGAATGCTTCAAATATCTGTCACGTTTACAATTTTTGTTAAAGAATGAAGATGGTTGAAAACTATGGTCGATCTCAAATGCAATGTTTGTTAGTTAACGTACAAATATTGGGTACGGATGGGAAATAATGGCTCTAACTTTATAATCAATTTATTCTTCACACATCTGCTTATTATTGATTTACTACAGACCTTCCCATGCTTGCTAATTATGGATAACACGTACAAAGTTATTCGTTACAGGATGCCTTTGTTCGAAATAGTCGGGGTAACATCGATCAACAAAATGTTTTGCATCGGTTTCACATTTATGGTGAGCAAAAAACAAGACAACTACTAATGGTCATTGAGATTCTTGAAAATGGTAATGGAGGAGAATGATTGCAAATTGTCTTGTGTTATAATTACGGACCATGAAAATGTCTAAGATGTGATCAATGTTCAAAGACCAATATAAGGCGGTGGATTATGTCGTAGACTCGTGTATTACACTTTATAAAGAGAGGTTCGTTCACGCATATACTAAAAAAATCATGCATTTCATTGATCACACCTCTAATAGGGCGAAAAGCTCGCAGGCTACGTTGAAACAATATATATGGTCAAACTGATTGGGTTTCGATGGGTTTTGGGATAAAGTACATTGTTTGTTAGCAATGCACCATTCAACCATTAACGAATTGATGGAGCTTAGAAATTTTCGTCTAATTCACAAATTTCAAGATTTTAAACCGTTCAAATTTTTACAAGGGTACGTATCACATATAGCATTGACGATAGTATATAATAACTTTGTTGATAAAAATGACGGTGATAAATCTTCGTGCGTTTGCACCGATCGTATGATCCATGCTTTACCGTGTTCCCACAAACTTGAGGCAATCCAAAGAGCGGACGGTAATGCACCTACTCAGATTATAGAAAACCATTGGAAGTGAGTAGACATCGTTACTCGAGTTAAACTCACCGGCGAAGAAGAGGTGAAATTGAATTTCGCAAATCTAAATGCTAAACTTGAAGAGTTTGATGTTTACAAACAAAGTCATTGGCTAAAAATATTTAATCAAATTTTGGATCCATCGACGACACTCATTTGAGAACCACTTGAAAAGGTTAAAACCCACGGTAGAACTCCCAGAAGTGTCAGAGGTCGCGGCCGTGGACGCGGTAAAGGTAACAAACTCCAACGTGATTATTCTACGGAAATAGATCATTCTTACCGCGAATACGCCGAACAAGAAATGTTCGAGTCTCACGATGATGCCGAAACTCCCAAAATGCTAACACCTGCCGCTAGTTTGGTAACCCCGGTCAGCACTTTCGGTAGCACCATACGAATGGTCCACACACACACTCTAAGTAATTCCGAAAAAACTTATATATCTTTTTTCTATAAATAATTTTTAAAAAAAATATGATTTACGGATTAATTTAGTAAATCTTTTTTTTAACATTTTCCCACTCCTTTTTAATGGAGCAAAACAACCAAAAAATAAAAGAAAAGGTTTCATGTGTGGGTTTTGGAAATCTGGATGCGGCGAGCAACATTACCAATATACCTTCATTCTCCGTTAAACCAATTCCGGCAAGGTTACGAAATTTTCCGGACTCGAGATATTCGAAAGACATACCTAAATTTATGCGCCATTTCATAAGCAGAATTACAAACATTATGTCTGACGGTAATTTTGTTTTTAGAGCCATCGTGTATGGTATGGTCGGATACGAAAGTGGATGGAAAATGGTTAGAGAAGCCATGGTTCATGAGCTAAATAACAATCGAGAGTTTTATAAACGTGTCGCATATTACGATGAGGAAAGCGAAGTTGATAAGGAGATACACCGGTTGACTTATAATAAAGAGAATGCACCGGTCAAAAATTGAATGACGTTACCTAGTTGCGACAAACTAATCGCGACGACATTCAATTGTGTTTTTTATTTCCTAGCTACAAGAGGATGTACGACTTACTTACCGGTGAAAAATGCACCACCAAAAGATGGTTATGTAAAGGAGATCAATGTGTCATGTGTCAATACAAACCATTTTGTTCACATGAGTAAACAATTTTTACTTTTGGATGCACTTACTTATTTATTATCTAAATCCACACTTAACATAGAATATGAGCAACTCGTAATAGACTTAACGAAAGACTTTTAATTGAGTACGTGTTGTAATTTTAGATTGGAATCGTATTTAGTGTGTTTTATAGTTTTTGTGTTGTAAATTGTATTCATTTTGTATTAATGAACCATTAAACTAGCAAGATTAAATCATTTTGTGTTGCAAACTATTTTAGATTAAAAATTTTCGCCTCATTGAAATAGTTTGGTCTTTTCACCACACAAATAGCGTGTGTATTGATGCCCACGCTAACGATTGACGTGAGACATTAATACGACGCCAACCATTGGCGTGCACATCAACACACACCATTTAAGTGGCGAAAAGGTCAATTTTATGAGGTGTGCCCTAAAAAGAACAGAAACCCCCTTACCCGTTTTGCGTTTTGCTTATTGACGTCAGATAATGGAGAAATGGGCTTTCTGCACACTATTGTCTGACGGCAATAAGTAAAATGGGTAAGGGGTTTCTTTATTATTATTTTTAGAGATTAATTATTATTTAAAATTTTAAATTAACCTTTTAATTCTAATGATTGCATCTATTTATATTTAAAAAAAATTAAAAACCTTAAAATTTTAATCATTTATTGTTAATGCAACTTCACCGAATAATTTTGGATGTTTTTTTAGCTATTCCCGTTTAGAGAATTTGAATTTAGTTAAATTTTATACAAAATGCGTATTCATAAGAATAACCATCAATTTTCTACTACAAACGAAAATAGAGTTCCATTTCATAACAAAAGTAGTGTTCAAAACAACAGTTAAAGGAAACCTTAATCTAAAAAAATAATCGTGGAAAACTTCAAATAGGTGCGTACATAAGTAAGATAGTTGAAACATAAACTATTCGAGACATAAGAGCTCAAAAACACAAACAATGAAAGCTGCTCAGTCGTCGAAGTCGTATCCCATATTGTCTTCTAATCATCCCCCTCATCCCTTTCTGCAATACTATCCTCTAGATACACCACCATATCCCCAGTGATGTAGTCTACTACCATCATGTTCCAGACTAAAGGTGTTTCTTTCTTAATTTTAGATGGCATGAACAACAAATGCTGTAGCGGTTGGACAAAGAAGTATATGCGTCTGATTTCGTCACAACTTCGCACAACAAGAACTCATGTTCCTAAACAGCCATAGTTGAAATACATCATAAATAGGACATGCTCAAAAAACGCATCGCTTGTATCTTCCCCCAGCTCTCGGTGGGAAACCTTCACCGCCTGAAGTATATGGTAGTCTTCGTCAGTCGTAAACTCCATCTGTATAAGTCTTTGTGTTTTTTTAGTAAGTATATGTTTGGTTTATCTTTTCTTAGACTATATTTTATGTCATTTTTATAGGGGCGAGTTACTCTTGGCGGGAGTTATTTTGTTGGCGGGAGTCTCTTTGGGGGGGAGTTATTTTTTTAGCGATAGTCGTTTTTTGCAGGAGTTATTTTTGTTAGCGAAAGTCACTTTTGGCAGGAGTTGATATTGGGTCCCAGTCAAATTTAATCATTCATACAACTTCACGGAGTAATTTAGACATTTGTCCCTTTACTTATCTTACATGTGTCATGTATTGTTAGGTCTACTTGGATTATGTTATCCTTATTTTACATGTGTCATGTGTCACGTGTTGATTGGTCTATCTGGATTACGTTATCTAAAGACAAAATGGTCAATAAAGACGCTCTTCAACTATTAAAGGATAAAGTACAAATAAATTTTGTAAAAAATGTCTCTATAGACTGAATTGGAAGATGAATATCTGATGAAAGCATCAATCGAAGTTGGTAAAATATACGAGCAAGAATGGGGTAAAAATTACTGGAAAGCAATGCTACGCCAGATGTATTTTCTATACGACACAAAAGGTATCCAGCCACCTAGAATTTCAAGGCGTTTGGATGAGGTGAAAGCTAAGTGGTCAGTTCTAGTGAAATATCGTGTACATCTAGTTTCTGACCTCAACGACTTGGAACGTCATGTTGCATTTAACCGGTTCATCTGCCAGCTCACTTATACTTTAACGGAGGAGCAACTAGATCATGTCCATTTCAAAATTGTTACCATCAAAGAAGAGGAAATGCGTGACTACTGGAGTGCGAAAGAAGAAAGGAAGTTGATGAAATAGAACTGGCCTGATAGATAAATTATGATTACTAAAAATAATTGCAAACGTTTGTATTGTTGTTTGAGTTGTTGTTTGGGTTTATATTTCAGACAATGTTTGAATTTGTGTTTTCGTTTATGTTTGAGTTGTTGTTTAAATTTATGTTTTTGTTATTTCATGTTGTAGTTCACTCTTTCCTTGAATGTTGTTTTAATTTTAATGAGTTTTGCTCTACTTTTTATTAGCCTTAAGGTACTATTAAGTTGTTATTAGACCTGATTTGAGGGTGAATTTTTTTATTTTATTCCCCACCTATTTTTGGTAATATTGGTAACAAGGGTAACGACAATCGTAAAAATAATACAAAAATAACTATAGCAAGATACCAAATAAGACATTATAATATCTAACATGTTATGAAAAAGTATCATACAACAACCAAACCATCAAAGTAACTAACCACAATCATAAAGTATCATACTAAAACGATGAACATTATACCACCAAAATATCGTAAATAGTATCATACATCCCGAAAATAAAACATAATGTTTAAGAAAGTCTCCTGGTAGTAGACACAACATGCCCGTAAGCCACAACCAAACGACCGAAATCATGGTCAAACTCAACAACTCCGGGAAACAACGAGAACCTGCGCGTACCAGTACGCAAATGTCGAATAATAACTCATTCTCGATCCTCGTAAATATAGTCATCGAGCGAGTAGATTGCAGTGTTGATGAGGCTGAACCAGCTAATCCTCTGATGGATTAGAAGGTAATTAAGAGTACAAAAAGACTTTATCTCATCTCTCATCAACACCCATCTTAAAACCCCATCCAATGTGTTGCTTTGCCCATTCTCCCAATTATCCTCCTCGAATGCATAGGCTATTATTTTCGATTTTCTTCTGGACTTTGACTGAATCTGCAGCAAAGGATGAAAGATAAGCCTCTTGACACGGCCATACTGCCTCAACACCCGCTTTGGATAGTATGCCTACGAGTGATTTACACCGCAGATGACATCTAAAAACCATGTTTTACGTTCAAACGGAAAATGATCGCGTGTCGCACCAACAAACAAGAATAAACCGGTCTCGCGTTATTCCGGTGAGCGGAGCGGCCAACACCATCAAGAAGGCGTGGATATGGCTAACTATGTCAAATGTGTTGCGTAGGAAGGGTTCCCCACGCCATAGTGATGAAGTAGCGATGGTGCTCGACGCCTCCCGTGTGGCGAAGAACACTATCGCCATGACAAAGGCTTCAAACTTCTGCCAAATCTAACCAACATCAAAACTACTCCCTAAATACACCTTAATCGATAACAAAACCTAACTAACACATTTATCAAACACTGAAACCAACTTATAGTGATTTGTTTTTAATCTCTTTGGTGGATCTTCTTGCGGTCTCGAGACGGTTCCAGTTTTTGCTTTTGATTCGGATATCCGGTGAGTTTCGGTCGATGGGTGGCTGGAGATGGTACGTGTGGTTACTTCAAATTTACCTAGTAATTTCTCTAAAGATATTTCTCCTTTTCATCATGACGTAACAAAAAGTTTACATAATGATTTGGATAAAATGTAACTACATGAAAAAGTTAGATGGTGTATACATGTTACGTTTCGTATATTATTTCTTTAAGTAACAAATGACCAGTCATAATTTTACTAGTTTATTCTCCATTAGTTTTTAGGTTTGGATAATTTCTCAACTAAGTACTAAATTATTATTTTAGATCATTCCGAAATTAAGGACCACATTGGTCATAATTATATTAAGTGTATTTTAGCATATAGTTTTTTACGTACCTTTTATGTTTTGCCTTTTGGGTTTTGGTGCGGGACTTGCATATATCATAAGATTTAAGTCTACAATATACGAATGAACAAATGTTTGGATTTTGAATGATTACAAACTTTTGGAAACCATTTTTTTAGTTTGGTTCCAAACATACAGGTTGATATTATTATTTTACGACTCCCACTTACGTAATAGCTAATTAGTTTCAATGTCCAGTCTAGAGATAATGTTTCCATATGTATGAGATGTTTCTAATTATTTTACCCTAAAAATCTAGTTTGGTATATGTGCTGAACTCTATGGAAGCATATAAGGATGATTGGGATGCCATTTTTAAATATTTTTCTTTCTTTGAAACATACAATGATTATCTACATATTGATAATTATACTTAAAGTGCTAACAATTTAATAAATTGGACATACTAGTTTGAGTTACGACTTCGCAAAATCCTAGTAACTGAACAAAAACATTTTAGTGTAATGTTAAATTTTGAAGAGTTTGAACGTTTTGTTAACATTGACACATTATGGAAAACCACATATATAAATTCAAAGACTTTTAGATTAATTCCTCTTATGATACAAACCTAAACAATCTTGCTACTAAACTAGCATCAAATCTGATAAAAAACCCCAAGAAATATAAAAAAAATATGATGTTAACCTTTTTCTTAAAAAAGTAAGAACTTTGGTTAAAGAAGACACCACAATAGGATGAAAAACCAATTGATATGTTATTTTGAACACCACCCGTAAAATCTGATAAGTTCATAAGTGGTGTGGATTAATTTCGACTGAGGGTAATTTCTTTCTGAAGTTTTGTAGTGTTTCATAGGTATCTAATGTTTGGTAGTTTGTAGTGAGAGATTTGAGCTGCCTAGTTGTATTTAATGTTCATTACCCTCATTAAATGAAAGTGAGTGGGTATTTATACCCTTAATTATGGGCCACATGGGCTTTCGGGTCATGACTATGAATTCGGGTCGAGTTCAAAGACCCAATAGTTTTTAAGTAGGTAGGTAATTAGCTTAGTCATGAAGTGATTATGTTTTTAATACGTTTGTCTAGTTCGGATGGTTCAGTGGGTGGACCTTGTCTGTATTGCCCATGTCCGGTCCTCATAATAAGTGGTGATAAAATCCTGACTCATCAATAAGTAGTTACCCAACAACCAAAGAGAAATACTCTTCAATTTCATTCGCTTAAGATATGATGTTCCTAACAAAGATTCTAAAACATATATATTTATATATGGAACAACCTTCAAATATGTAAAAATTAACTAATATGATTTATAAAATTTAAAAGTATAAATTGTCAAGGTTGGTTCGAAATACCAATTGTCAATTACGAATCATTTATAGAGAAATAATAACACAAACGCATTAAACCCACAGCAACAAACATGAATAAACCATCCCTGGATTATTCCGGTGACCGGAGCGGCCAACCCATATATCCACGCCTTCTTAATGGTGTGGATATAGCCAGCTATGCCAAACGTGTGGCGTAGGAAGGGTTCCCGCCATAACGATGATAAGGTAAGGGTTAATTTATTCTTAGTTTTAATTTTAATTTTAGATTTAATATTAACTATAATTTTAACTTTAATCTACTTATAATATATATTTAAGTTTTGTTTTAGTATTTATTTTTAGTTTACCTTTAATTTTAGTCTACTTTTAGTTTTAATTTTTTTGATTTTTTAAAGAGAAGATAGAGAAGGTAAAGAATTTGATTTTTTTTGAAATTATAATAACTTCGCGGAGTAATTTGTCTATTTATAAGATTTCGTAAAAATAAAATCGTCAAACAAAATAACTTCACGAACTAGTTTTAAACAAAATGACTTCGCATAATAGTTTTGATCGTTTTTTAAAAAATTCCTTTTTTATTATCCAAACTGGTCGAGATCAAAGCTTAATTCAAATTTACCTAGTAATTTCTCTAAAAATATTCCTCCGACGAAACAAAAAGTTTACCTAATAATTTGGATAAAATAATTTACATGAAAAAGTTAGATGGCGTATACATGTTACGTTTCGTTTCGTATATTATTTCATTTTACTAATTTTACTAGTTTTTGGGATTGGATAATTTCTCAACTAAATACTCAATTATTATTTTAAATTATTCCTAAATTAAGTACCCTCATAATTATATTAAGTGTATTTTAATATAATTTCTTTTTGCGCATCTATCAGTTTGCATATATAAATTTTGCGCATAATAGCATTTTCCATCAGTTAATAGCATTTTCCATCAGTTTGCATATATAAAATCAAAAGTATAGACAGCATATATAAAAAATATAGACAGCACCAGTTTAAAATTGTTCTAAGACATGAAAAATATAGACAGCACCAGTTTAAAATTGTTCTAAGACATGAAAAATATAGACAGCACCAGTTTAAAATTGTTCTAAGACATGAAAAATATAGACAGCACCAGTTTAAAATTGTTCTAAGACATGAAAAATATAGACAGCACCAGTTTAAAATTGTTCCAAGACATGAAAAATATAGACAGCACCAGTTTAAAATTGTTCCAAGACATGAAGAATATAGACAGCACCAGTTTAAAATTGTTCCAAGACATGAAGAATATAGACACCACCAGTTTAAAATTGTTCCAAGACATGAAGAATATAGACAGCACCAGTTTAAAATTGTTCCAAGACATGAAAAATATAGACAGCACCAGTTTAAAATTGTTCCAAGACATGAAAAATATAGACAGCACCAGTTTAAAATTGTTCCAAGACATGAAAAATATAGACAGCACCAGTTTAAAATTGTTCCAAGACATGAAAAATATAGACAGCACCAGTTTAAAATTGTTCCAAGACATGAAGAATATAGACAGCACCAGTTTAAAATTGTTCCAAGACATGAAGAATATAGACAGCACCAGTTTAAAATTGTTCCAAGACATGAAGAATATAGACAGCACCAGTTTAAAATTGTTCCAAGACATGAAGAATATAGACAGCACCAGTTTAAAATTGTTCTAAGACATGAAGAATATAGACAGCACCAGTTTGGAACGTAGGAGAGAGTACTTGCACCCTTAATCCTCTCACATATGCAAAAGCCCGGCCTCAGATTCTCTTACTCTTAGGGGTACATGCATTATTCACCTACACCTACAGGGCACTTGTAACCACCCCTAGTGTGGAGGCAGACGCTTTTCTTGTCATTTCGGCTTCTCTTCATAGGAGGCAGCTCATCATCCGTACAATGAGAATACTTACAGTTCTCGCCAAAAGGGCATTGTCGGCCGTTCTTCCATAAAAGACAGACTGTATCCTGCCTGGATTGGGCATGCTCCCTCGATTGTGAGTGGACTTCCTCACCCCTGCCTCGAACCTTCAAGCACACATACAAATATTTAGTCACAAGTGAAATTCTACTTAGTAGTTGCTAACTACTTAAATAGAAAGCATTGAGCAATAGCTAACCTGTCCGAGATGAGCATGCTCCCTCGATTGTGAGTGGCCTTCCTCACCCTTGCCTCGAACCTTCAAGCATACGGACAAATATTTAGTCACAAGTGAAATTCTACTTAGTAGTTGCTAACTACGTAAATAGAAAGCATTGAGCAATAGCTAACCTGTCCGAGATGAGCATGCTCCCTCGATTGTGAGTGGCCTTCCTCACCCTTGCCTCGAACCTTCGAGCATACAGACAAATATTTAGTCACAAGTGAAATTCTACTTAGTAGTTGCTAACTACTTAAATAGAAAGCATTGAGCAATAGCTAACCTGTTTGAGATGAGCATCACCACTGGCAGCTGCTATTTTCTGGGGTGAATTTCCTCCCGCCCTGTTGTCCAAGTGTTGAGTTTGGAAGTCGTAGGCACACTGGAGCTCTCTTGCTTCGTTCCTCAAATATTTGAGGTGTCTAGACAGACGACTAAAAGAAGAGAAACAGATGTCGAAGTCCCTTGATAGACACTCCAATCGATCAACAATGTCGTTTATACGGTTGGGAATGAACTGTGAGGGCGTTATGTCTTTCATCATTTCTGTAAAATTTAAGGAGGTACAGAGCCCTACATTCTACAATGTGATTAACAAATCCTATAACTAAAACGTAGTAAGAGAAATGAGGTACAGAGCGCTAAATTCTACAATGTGATTAACAAATTCTATAGCTAAACCTCGTACGAGAAAGGAGGTACAGAGCGCTAAATTCTACAATGTGATTAACAAATCCTATAGCTAAAACGTAGTAAGAGAAAGGAGGTACAGAGCGCTAAATTCTACAATGTGATTAACAAATTCTATAGCTAAACCTCGTACGAGAAAGGAGGTACAGAGCGCTAAATTCTACAATGTGATTAACAAATTCTATAGCTAAACCTCGTAAAAGAAAGGAGGTACAGAGCGCTAAATTCTACAATGTTATTAACAAATTTTATAGCTAAAACGCGTAAGAGAAAGGAGGTACCGAGAGGAAAGAGGAGACCGACAGGGAAGAGGAGAATCGCTGGCGAAAAGGAGAATCGCTGGCCAAGCTAGAGAGAGAAATCGTTGCGTGGAAATTGAAGTTTGAGAGGGAGGATTAGTATTTAAATCGAAGAGGTTCTAGATTGACAGGTGGATTTGCTTTGTGTATGTAACAATAATGAGTGTTAATTTTGGTCCTCCTAAACTTTAGAGTTTTTCAAATTGTGCCTAATTTGCTTAATAATAATAATAATAATACCGATGTCAACGTCTTGGATAATCCTTCATCATCTTTTTGCTCTTCGAGATCTCTTACGATACGAGTGTTTTGGAATCTCTCAAAGAAGGTAGTCTCTCTCAACACGTGCGTCTCTATCAACAGGTATTTAGATTTGATTTCAAGTTCCTTTGTTTTCTATGTATTTGAATTTGCTAGGGCTTTGTCTGTATTGGGTTGAGATCGAGTAAATAGGTGAATGAAATGGAAGAAGGGTTGTCTTTCGGATTCGAAGAAGACAGAAATTCTGGGGATCCTGGCGATCTCAGTGAAGCTACCTTGTGTGCTACTGCATTCCGTGTCTTGAAGCAACTAATACCGAGGTGTCTTACAGATGCATTAGCATCAGGAAATGTATTTGCTGAGGCAATATTGCAACATTTATATCGATGGCTCTGCAGGTTTTGTCTCTAACACATTTTGCATGCGTCTGAATAATTACTCATATGCTAACTGCTTTCCATTTCGTCTTACAGCCCTTGCTCAAAACTTCATGATGTAGCTCTTCACCGCATGCTTCACAAGGTAAATGTTAGTTATTTTTGCAGATCATATATACTATTATATGATGTGGTCTGGTTATAGGCTCTTCTCTAGCTTTGTGCTCTCTATATTCTCTCATTTAGGATTAAATTACTTTCTGAAGTTATCTGTAGGAATGCTATACTGATTTTAGTGGATTGGAAGTTCTTACTTAGTTACTCTGCCTATCTCAGAGATGTATCTCATGCTCATCCATAGGATATGTGATCAACTGCTTAAAAACAAAATAACCTTGTTTTTCATATGTTTTGACATTTTAATTTCCAGTCATACACTTAGGCTATGCAGAAGGTGTTTGCTTTGCTGCTGGCTGAATTTCGCAAATTAGGTGCTTCAATAATCTTTGCAGATTTCTCAAAGATTATTATAGATACTGGGAGGTTCGAGCTCTCTGCAGCTGAAGCTTACTGTGATAGTCTACTCAAGGCACTGCAGAATAGGTTAGTTTTGATTCTATCGGTTTTCATTTTAACTATCTTAATATTTCTTTCTCTGTATGTGATTCCTTCCATAAACATTTTTCAGAGATCTTTTTGAGTGGATTGAGCTTGAACCATTACAGTACTGGCACTCCTTGCTCTTTATGGATCAGGTCTGATCTTTTAACTTCCCTTTTTGGTTGTTGTATAGGTTTTTTGTCCTTTTTAAATCAGAGTTTGAATGTAGTATAAAAATATAAGTTTGTTTTATTTGTCAACGCATTTAATATCACCCAGCAATTATTTAGCATACGCATAGCAGTTTCCGAACTCCATTCAGTTAAATGCATCAATTGATTCAATTGTTTCAGTCAATTTCGGGGGATAGATTCTCCAGCTTTGTTCATCACAGTCGTCTATTGCCCCCAAGTAGCCCATCACTGGACCCCAAATGATTGCGTAGAGGGAAATTTCAATATCTTTTGAGGGTTTTAACATATTTGTAAAGAATATTGTTACAGGAAATAAATACAAATATTTGTCAAGACGTGTAAAAAGTTCTATGTTACATCGATTTTTTTTTTGGTAGCATTAACGGGCAAACAAGTGAGTCTCTGCATGTTGGCACATGCATGGAGCCGCCCAGTTATGTTAACTTGTCCAAGATTCTTTGGGGAACAACATAGACTAATATGTGGCAAGGAAGTGGTAGAATAGAGTGTCCTCGTTTCTCCCCTTAATGGGTTATTTTTCAGCGAATTCGTGTTTGCTTTAAGATGTGGGTCTTTTTTCCCATTTTGCTAATGCTAAAATAGTTATAAAAAATAAAGTCTATGTTCTGCTTCATGGACATATTGGAGATGAACCAAAAAATCCTAGTAGCTTTTGTCTTTTTCTGTAAATCAACACATGTCTGTCTGGATATATTCTCACAGTAGTTTGATTTCTTTCATTCAGTCACTTGCTTTCATATTACCATCTAATTAACCAGGACTCCAGTCTGATTCAAATTAAGAAATAGATAGCCATGCCATTATTGGCAATTAAGCTGTATCATTATCTGTCATAATGTCCTGCCGTATTGACACCAGAAGAATCAGTATGAGAACTCATACTAAGAAACTGTTTCTAAAATCTCCTAGTGTCGAGTCTTATATAATATAATGATTTTTTTTGTAATTGTTTAAAAATCAGTAAAATTATTTCCTTCTATTTTTGTGTTATCTTACTGTCTTTTATTTTGACCTTATGGTATAATTACGGTGGGATCCCAGCTAAAGGCAATGAAACTTCATTGGATAAAATGGATATTCCAGCTAAAGGCGAAGAAACGTTACCGGATAAAGTGGAAATTGTGTCGAGCTGGAATATTGCTCGTTTTTTACCAGAGAAAATTGGGGTTAGTATTATGTTTTAGACTATTGTATTAATTTGTTAATTATTCTGTTCTTTTATTCTGACTTAGGAATTCACTTTTTTGGCTCTTACAGGATCATTTTGTTCTAATTGTTTCTAAGTTTATATATGATCCCTGGAAATTTGCCCAAGATCAATTGACTGCAAGATTATCTCGAATTGCATGTGGTGAATTATCAGTCACTGTCGCAGCTGCAGAACCTTTGAATTGCATGTGGTGAATTATCTCGAAGAGCAGGTTAGAGAAGTGGTCCTGAAGGTTGCTCAAGAGCACAAAATTTTATTCATTGTTAAAAATGCTACTACTTTTTCTACAGATCCGTTCCAACTTCACAGAGACACTTCTAAATAATGTCCGCGATATTGATCTCCATATAAAAAGAGATAAACAAGTCTGGCAATGCTTAGATGACTGGCAACAATCTTGTGGGAAACGCCGCTTTGGAGTTCATCAAGCATGTCTGTCATGTTCTAGCTCTCGACTACAATGTTCAGGATGATCAAATGTTATGGTAATACTTGAAACAAATATCAGATCTGATATTAGTTTTGATGTTTCTGGTGTAGTGACTTCATTTATGCATTCTCTTTGCACTTGTAATGAGAAAGAATTTATTGAAGTATGTGCATGTGAGGGAGTTTGATCCCGAGGCTTAATTTAACGATCCTTGTCCTTCCTTCATCTTACTCAATGTGGCTTGCAGGTATGATTCAGATTCTACTTGTAAATACATATTTGAGTATATTTTTTGAGAAAGAGTATCAGTGAAACACATCCCTCACTCGTAGACTTCTCTTTGCAGCTTCTGCAATGACTGCAGGGACCTAGACCTATGTCGCGACCCGACCCTACTTACTGGGGAGTGGTGCTGTGCAATTCCACACCGCGGTCAGCCTTGTGATCGCGAGCTTATGGAGAACACCCTTCTTCAATTTGTACGACAAAGAGAACGTCTATACCACCTGCAGGATCCCGTATGCATTCGGTGCAATCAAGTGAAAGCTGCTCATTTAGCCGAACAGTGCGAATGTGCTGGCTCTTTTAGATGCAAAGAAAGCCAATCTGAGTTGCAAGAAAAAATGCAGGTTATCTTCAACATAGCCAACAGCAAAAAATTTAGACTCCTACAAGAGATTACCTCCTGGATCTTAGGACTAAACACATCTTTATAGCCTACAGTGCCATTTGCTATCCATTTTTTTAAAGTTTTCATTCAGAAGTCCAAGTAAATGGATATTTAGGGATTGGGGTACAATCCGTTGATTACACTAGGATCGAAGAGATCTACTCATTGTAGGAATATAGTAACCAAAAATTACGTTATGTAGTGTATTATAATAATTTATTATTTCAGTTATTTCTAGCTTGTACCGTTGTTTGGATAATACAAAAAATCATAATTGGGAAAAGTTATTATACTCGACAAAAATATAAAGTAAAAACTATAAGATAAAGTAATTACCAGGCTTTTGCGCTACTAGTTAGTTCCATGTTTTAGTGCAAGTAAAAACAGACAAAACATACACTGGATACACTGTTCAATTTTCAGGTAATAGAAGATAGATTTGTCGGATTAGAATTTAAGGAACTTGTTATATGATATATATCGTACGCTAAAAGGTTACTGTAAAATAAATTATATGCCAAACAAATTTCTTCTCCAATATGGAGAAATCGGTTTAGTTTAAGAATTATTGTTCATTAAATTTCTCCACCATATTAAATTTAAAATTATCATATTATAGTTTTTTTTTCAAATATCATCATTTTTGTTTTTTAAAGACAGAAAACTCGATATATGAAAAATATTATTTATTTTTAATTGCATAATTACATGTAATTTGATTGCGAAATAAATCTAGAAAAATTAAATTTGTTCTAGTTACAAAATTGTGAGTAATTTAGTTTAAAAAAAACAAATGTGTTCCAGTTACAAAATTACGTGTAATTGGATTGTGAAAAAATATTTGTGTTCAAATTGCGGAATTACGTGCAAATGAGTTGCGTAAATAAAAAAAATAGTTGCCCAAATATGATTTTGGTGGTGAAAAAACAATCGTGTTCTAGTTACGAAATTACATGCAAATAAGAAGAAAGTATTTGGATAAATAGGACTTTGGTTGCGAAATAAGTCGAGAGAAGGTAATAGTGTTCCAATTTCAAAATTACGTTTTGATGAGATTAAAAGTAGATAAAATAGGTATCTTGGATTTTAGGATTCGATGTGACTAGAGGATAAAGTGTAGAGAGAGAAAGTAGAAAAACAAAGTATTTATTAATGCCCACCAACCCAGAAAAAAGGGGCTCATTTATATCGTGGGTGAGGTGGTGTCCACCCTTTTTTCTTTTGTGGTCTTTCTATTTTTATTATTTACTTTTACACCTTAATCCCTTACTTTCCAATATTTGGGAACATATTTTTCTCCAATTATTGTTACAAATTAATAGTAGGTTGAATACATTTATTTTATTTATTCATTGTCATCTCTAGACTCGAGCCCGAAGATTTATTGCCTCATCAGTAGCCCCCCAGTTTTCAAGACCGTGGGAGTGAAGACTATTGCATCTGGGCTCGAGTTTCCCCTGCTTCGTTGCGACGTTGAGTATAGCCCATTGTAAGGAAAAGCTTCGGGTTCGTTACTACGTCGGGACTGATCCAGCACGATGAAGTGCCTCGGGTTTGCCTCTGACGCGTCGGTAAGTTCTGGTTCCATGATCCCGTGGCTAACGGCCTGTCCATTCGATAGATCTTTGTCTGACCCTATCGTTACATTTATGGTGCTTACTCTTGGGTCTTTATTTCTTGGAGCTCTTCATGATGGGCCTTATTCGAATTTTTTAAACTTTTTCCAGTCCATTTAAAAAGACGAGATGTCACGCTCTTTAGTGTTTGGGTACACGTGGACCTTGCTTAAATGACACACATATTTTGATGCCTTCATACGCCTATTAGGTTACATTAATCATTGCCTAAACCCTTTGTAGCTGTTGATAATTGCCACATGTGGTATTTTTACTAGAAGTGTGTCCGAGCGCGCGTTTCTCTAGGAAACTCTTCATCTTCTCGCGACTCTTTTCGCTTGGTCTTTCCCATACACCAGTCTGTTGATGAATAAGGCTCCCTAGTTAGAATACTAGTGATATAAATTCCCAACCTTGCTTGTTCAAGAGAGATAAACTACATTGTATTTATGAGAAAAAACATCCCGAAGAGAAATAAAAAACCTAAACCAAAAAAGAAACTCGTCTTCAGGTTTATAGATTACGCGAGTATCATTGAAAGAGCTGAAGAGTATCGAGCTGCGGGATTGATTTGGGACTCTGCCAAAAAAATTTATACTTCGGTTCACGTTCCTCACGATCTTGTTCAATCATCACCGTTACCCATATGTGACCCTTTGCCCCAAGAATTTCCTCTTGTCTAGACCCGAGATCCGATCCTTATTTCTTCGAGCAATCCTACCACAAGTTCTTCTCTCGTCCCTTCTGGTAAGGCAAAACCTAACTTAGCAACTCCCACTGGTGATTTTGTCGGTCCTTCCGCCACCGAGCCCCTTTTAGTGACAAAATCTCGACCTCAATTTCTCGTTATGGGTGACTCCAGTGCTTCCTCTTTATCTGAATTGGTTCAGTTGACCATAACCATTGTCTGTTTTTGGACCGGTCATAATACCACTGCCACTCCTCCGGGCGTCACTCAATGGGAAGATGAGCATCAGAGAAAGGAAGAATCTGCATTGAAGGGTTTAAAAGAAAGGGAGGCACACAATAAGTGCATCGGTAGCAGCTCAAGCTTCGTTAACCCTGCTTCTATCGCGTCTGACCCTGCCGACCCTACCGAAGCTTCAAGAGACGACACGATGCTTAAAGAGAAAATCCCCACTCCCCTTACCAAAATCAGTATCAAAGATGACACCGTTGTGTGTCAAGAGTTGAGAGATAATTATTTTTACCGATCTTTTCAACTGGGGTCTTAGACTTCATTTGGATCTCGACATCGTGAGGTACTTTAAGATTATCAACCTTGGTCCATCCCAACTGACCCCTAATGGTTGGTACACGCTGATGTCATATATCATGGTCTCCCGATTGTCCGGTCAGCATATGCTAATGGAGGAGTATGTTGCAATGTCTGGCCTTACTCAGCTGATAATCTGAGGCGATTATTACGCAAATGGATTTATGACTATAAGTATATTATTATTATTATTTTATTTTAATTTAATAACCAAACTGCTTACTTCAGTGCGCAAGGAGAACATTCAGAAGATAAATAAGGATTACTTTGAGTCTGCCAAGCTGACCTTCCAGAAGTTAAAAGAGTGCGCTCAAAAAAACTGGGGTCGGGCGTTCCATCGGTGCTTCAAGTACACAAACTTAATAGGTAGTAACCTATGGGGCTGCTCGGGTGAGCCTTTGACTGTTGAACAATTGCGTCAGCCGCCCAGCTTGGTGAACTTGGTTATGAAGACCGATGCACCTGATGAACACCTGTTTCTGCCCAAGCGTAACAGGGCGTCAAATAAGCGTTCCAAATCTGATGAACTTGCCGAGCAGGAAAACAGAGATGAAGCTGATGTTGAGGGGAACGATCTAATGGTCACTGCTGAGGGTGAGACTACCGTAGTTCTTAGCGACCATGGTGCCAGCTGTAAAGAGGAGAAGGTGGTTAAGAAGAAATAAAGAAGACTGTAACCGACGGTGGTGACGCCAAGAGGTGTAAAGTAGTGAAGAAAAAAGTTGGTCCTAAGACTAGATATGTCAAAACGGCTTTGTGGGTCGTCGAGAAAGCTACTATCCCGGTCCTTTTTGAACAATATGAAGAAGGTTCTAAATCTGGGGACCCTATTGCACCAGGACTGCCTTCAGTGGAGAACTCCACTGTAGTGGTGATTGCCGATGAAGATGAAACCGGTGAGTTTACACCGCAGAAAAAAGGGTCGGTCCTTCTGATGGGAAAAAGATTGTTGGAGCATCATCTAGCGGGACGAAACTACTCGTGCTTTTAGTTCCTGGAAGTTCGAATACCTTTCCCTTGGAGTGTTCGGATGTTATTTCTCTTTTCTTATATAGCATTATCGTGTCGTTAGCTATGAAAGAGAGATGAGCGGGACAGCTGAGCCACAAATTATCAGTGCTAAAAAATGTGTAGCTGACTTGGAGAGAGAGCTTAAGGAGAGAAACGACAACCAAAAACTTTTGGAGAAGAGAGCCGAGGATGCTGAAGGAAAGGCGACAAAATCTGAGGTAGAGTTGACATCCCTTTGGACAAAAAAAACATCTATGAGTAATTCTCTTTCGCAAGTCAAGAAGGATCGCGACGATAAAAGGTGTAACTTGGCTGCTTTGAGGCTCCAGAACCAATTTCTCCGCCACTTGGTGGTAAAAAAGAAGAAGGAGAATAACGAGCTTCAGGCCCAAAATAAAGAAGAGAACGCCTGTTTCGCTGCCTCGTGCAAAAAGGTGATGGAAATAGAAGTGATCGACGCTAAAGCCGCCTACGTTCTGAATTTTCATAGCCAACTTCCCGACCTACCTTTGGGTTCAATATGGTTGGATGTTCGTGAAGAAGATCGCCCGTCCGACGTCGTTTACGAAGACGAAGAGTACGATGATGCTAGTATGTCTGATACTGATCACGAAGATGAAGATGTCTGATCTTATCGAAGTTGTATTTTTTGTGTTTTCTTTTTTTGTATTTCTCGCCTAGACAGGCGTGTTTTGAAGAACCATTCTGAATGTGTAAATCGTCGTGTTGTGCCTTTATTTGATCTTTATGGTTTCTTCGTCTGTTATCCGTTCTCCAGGGACTTGATAATGAAACATCCCTTAAGGGTCGGGATAATATGTAGAGTATTTAGAAACTGAAAATTCTCATTAAGGGTCGGGTTAACATGTAGATCAGTTAAAGCTGAAAAACTCATTAAGTTCAGAATAATATGTAGATCAGTTAAAAATGAAAAAACCCATTAAGGTTCGGGAGACTACGTAGATCAGTTAAAACTAAAAATTCTCATTAATGTTCGGGATAATATGTAGATCAGTTAAAACTTAAAATTCCCAACAAGGTTTGAGATAATATATAGATGAGTTAAAACTGAAAATTCCCAACAAGGTTCGGGATAATATGTAGATCAGTTAAAACTGAAAATTCCCATTAATGAGCGGGATAATACATAGATTAGTTAAAACTGAAAAACTCATTAAGGTTCGAGATAATATGTCGATCTGTAAAAACTGAAAAAATTTGTATTGCTGAGCTCAAGGATTGTGCCTTTCAACTCGTCAGTTGATGAAATTTCTAGGAGATCCCCTACTTTGGTATCACATTTCTTATTAAATAAAAAAACGAGTAGATTAAAATGATCGGTTTCTATGGATGCCTCATTAAAACCTCCTCGCACCACCAAGGTAGGAAAGAGTGCAACCTCGATCAAACGTTTTTACATAGTTATAAACAGGAATAAGAAAGAACAAGTTTAATGCAAATAAACTTTAAGATGTTCGATATTCCAAGGAAGTCGTAGGATTCGTATGTGCTTGTCTTGGAGTCTATAGATGTCATTCTTTACTTTTTCAACAACTTGGTACGGGCCTTCCCAATTTGGTGCTACTTTACCGAGGCTCTTATCTTTTGTATGCAAAAAAAATCTTCGTAGAACCATGTCCCCAACTTTGAATTATCTTCGGCGAACTCTTGATGCATATCGACTTCTAATCAGGGCCTGGTAATGCAACGAGTTTAGGTGTGCTCAGCTTCGTATCTTTTCCACCAAGTCGAGAGCCAAATATTGGTTGTTTCTATTTCTGTCCTCATCGTAGCTTCCGATCCTGAAGGAAGGGAAATTGTCTCTGCAGGGGTTACCGCATCCATACCATAAACGAGAGCATAAGGTGATTCGTGGGCCGCTATTCGGGGGGTCGTGCGATAGGCCCAAAGTACTTCCTAGAGATAGTCCGGCCATTTGCCGGTTTTTCCTTCCAAGTTCTTCTTGAGTCCGTCTACGATGGTTCGGTTTGTAACTTCAACCTGGCAATTACCCTGCGGGTGGAAAGGTACTGAAAAACATTGCCCGGTTCTATGAGACAAACAAAAAGACTTCATTTCGTTGTTGTCAAATTGTGGACCGTTATCTATAGTGAGCCTCTAAGGGATTCTATACTTGCAATAAATATTTGACCGAATAAACTTGATGATATCTTTAGTCTTTATTTCAGATAATGACTCGACCTCGGCCCATTTGGAGAAGTAGTCCACCGCGATTACTATCATCTGCCTTCCACCAGATGTCATTGGTAATGACCCGGCCAAATCGATTCTCATCGGTCAAATGGGAGACCGTCAAAGATCAACTCCAAGAAGGTTGTGGGCGTGTGAATTACGTCCGCAAATCCCTGATAAGTATCGCAAGTTTTCACCATGTTTTTAGCATCAGAAGTTATGATCGGCTAGTAAAATCCTACAAGGAAAACACTTCTTATCAGCGGTTTGAAACCATAGTGGGCAGATCTTTCTCCATCATGGAGCTCGGATAGAACTATTTACGATTTTTTGGTTCCCAAACATCTTAACATCGGTTTGCTAAAATATTTTTTGTAGAGCACATGCGTTTGACTTCTCAACGGTTGCCATTGCACTTGTGGCAAAACCATCTGTTCTTCTTTGTTTGATGTTACTATTTCTTCTTTTTTGTGAGAATTCGATGTTCTCTTTTTAGTACTATCTCTCTTGTGCTTAGGTGAGTCGAATAACCGCGACCTATTGCATCGAGATTTGCTCTTTCTTGTCAATTTGTTGCGTCATATCCGACGCTGGGCTTCTCGCCCGGAGGAGTCATCAGTTGTGAAATCGGTGGAATCATCGCGATCTTGTGTCGTAAAATGATTAACTTTTCTTCCCATTTCTTTTACCTTTTTTTTAATTCTCGATGCCCTATCCTACGGGGGTAAATTTTGTTTCGCTCCACATTAGAAGAGTCTTCTCCATCGGTGTCGATTAACTGTTCCTTGCCTTTCCCTTCTCGAATCACTTTTTTTGGTCAACGTTTTTTCCTTTTCGACGTTCAACTTAGCAATTTCTTCCATCAGTTGTCTCCTTGTCATGATTAAGGTGGATCGTTTTTCCTGACCCCATCCGTAGTGATCATGGTCGGGGTATCTCTCTCCTAGCTGCCCGCCTTCGAACAATGAAGCATCCCCAGTCATTTCGAGATCCATATTTTACTGTGTCATGATTTTGAGGAAAATTCGACCTTCAAGTATCACGTATTCCTACATATAGCGTCAATGATGAGATTAAAAGTGGATAAAGTAGGTATTTTGGAGTTTAGGGTTTGATGTGACTAGATGATAAAGTGTAGAGAGAGAAAGTAGAAAGAGAAAATATTTAATAATACCCACCAACCCAGAAAAAAGGGATTCCCTTATATAGTGGGTGAGGTGGTCCCCACCCCTTTTCCCTTTTGGGTCCTTCTATTTTTATTTACTTTTACACCTTAGTCCATTACCTTCCAATATTTGGGGACATATTTTTCTCCAATTATTGTTACAAATTAAAAGTATGTTGAATACTTTTATTTTATTTATTCATTGCCATCTCTAGACTTGAGCCCGACGATTTATTGCCTCATCACGTTTGGTTTGGTTTCTAAAAAAGTGTGTTCCAGTCGCGTAATGACATGTAATTTGGTTTTAAAAATAGGGAAAAAAATAAAAATTATCCAAAAATATAACTCATGGATTTCATGTTGTTTGTCTTTAAAAAATAGAAATATATGTGTTTTCGGAATTTTGTTTGAGTTAGAGTTTGAAACATATGAAGTTTTAAAAGTTAAAAGTAAGTAATTGTGAAGCATATACATGTTTTGTGTGTTTCAAAAGTATTGGTGGAAGAATTTATGTTGCATGTGGTTTTTGATAAACTTTAAATCTCATATGGTTATCGATAACTCTCCCCAAAATATTTAAAAAGATGAGAGTATCTTTTTAACCATTAAGGTATTCGATTAATTCAACAATAACTAGTTATTTTTTTATTTTAGATATTCCAAAAATACCATTTTCATTGTGAACCATATGTTTTTTAGGTTTTACATCATTTTTTTCGTTGTTCAAACTCAATTTTTTAGGGATATATTTTTAAGAATTTGGTGTTGTGTATTAGTTTATATATTCAATTTCTTTTTATTATTATTATTCAAATTTATTAGAGATTTTTTTATTCGAAGTAATTCGATTGTTTTTTAATATACACCTTTGTTTTTGTTTTTATATTTTTTAAGATATATACTTCATCTCTTCTATAGTTTAAATTCGAAATTTGGTCCAATCTATTTCATTGCTAACTAAGGTTTTATGGTTTTTGATAATATTGACGGAATACGTTGACATTCGTTCTGTCGACATCCTCAAAATCCAATAACAACTAATATCGATGCATGAAGTTGACATTATTTGTTTTCCGCAACATAACTCTTATCAATTTTAAAGAGACTTTTGCACTAATTTTGACGCATCATATTGACATTAGTGTAGCTTTTAAAAAAACTAATGTCGACGCATATAGTCGACATCAACTATTATGCTGAAAGCTATACAACTTTATAACAAGTATTTCTTGATTGTCAGTGTATATTTTTTAGTTATATATAAACAATCATTTTGAATATAAAGTATTAAAATGAATATTAAAAATATAAAACATAACTTGAAATCCATAAAATATATAACATCTAAACCATAACATCCAAAAACCTAATAACGCTTCAAAAATTACAATAATTGAAAACGAACTAAGAGAAGTTTTTCTCTAAAAGTTTCATTAACAACACTTCAAAAAATATATACAATAATTAAAAACGAACTAAACAGAATCTTCTCTAATAGTTTCGTTAACAACATTTCAACAAAGATAAGTTAATAATAATAATAATAAATTCTTACACCCTTTTAACTTTTAGCCCAACGTACAGAGAAACCTTGTTTCAGTTTAAAATAAAATTATCAAATCTCCTTTCTAGATTTATTTAAAATTATCAATTTAAGAACTCTAGCATTTCCAAGTAGGAATCTCACTAAATATTTCAAACATGTTGTCTCACCCAAAATACATATGCAAGCAAGTTAGGTGCAACCCCAAACAAGATAATATATATTTTGCATCAACACATTCATTTGTGCTCCCGTCTATTTTACACGACAAAAAATTCACGAGTAACAAACAAAAAACTTGATGATTATCACAATTAATGTATTATTATATGTACAAACTTACATTTATCCACAACTTCTTTAGATAAGATGATATTTACAAGTTTAGTAACGCACAAACACACATATCAAGAACTTCTACCGTTAGGTATATAAAATTCTTTAAGAAAGAAGAATGCACGTATTTAGGTTTCCATGTTGATAAAAGCTTAATGAGAGAAAAACAAATTTCGGTTTTTAAATAAACTATAAATATTCAAAACTAAACTACGGCAACAAAACTTCCAAAGAGACTTACATTGTTATGACAATACACCAGCTCTAAATTTCTCTAATGGTGGACAACAAGCTGAGGATGTGTATAAGTATGGAGTCCGGTAAGTCGCTAATCTTTGCAAACACTTCCATCTTATTAAGATCAAACCTCTAAGCGGAATCAAACAAAATAACCAACAAAAAAACAATAGAAATAACCAAGACACACACTTTCATTTGCACATAATATCGACAAACCATTCGTAGCCAATCACGATTACTAATATTGAGACACGAGAGAACCCAAACATCAATCCTAATTCACAAACCTCCAATGGAAAAACTTCTGTTTCAAACCTAATTCAATGAAATTAGGCTATAAACTCTACATGCATAGATAACTAATAATTTATTATAACCTAAAACTGATTTAAACCATTATACAGTAAGAAATCTAGAATTTTATTAAGTTTAAAAAAACTAATGAACACTAATTTGAAACAAAGATTGTTCATGATAAAAACATTATATAAAACTAATTAAGCATCTAATAAACATTCATTTACCTTCAATTTTAAATTTGAGAAAATTAAGAGATTTAGGTTTTTTTTCTTCAGAAAATTAACAAAATTTTATTTATACATTATTTTATCTAATGATAAAATATATATTACTAGAGAACGTATTTAACAATTTCGGAGAGATAAATAATACAAAGTATATTTACTATAATCATAGACATATATAACCAAAACTATATTATAAAGATGGGCAGTTCTAAACTTTTAATTAAAAGAAAGATATGATTCATAAAAATGCATTTATTTACCTTTTTGTTATTCGATGTTATTTTTTTTTCTAATTTGAATTTCTAATATTATTATTAAATATTTTCACTATATATTTGTCTTTGTATTTATTTTAGTAAGTTCGTTTTCCAGGTTCATAATTATTTTTTCCATTTGAGATTACTATTTTACTTTTACATTTTTAATCAATTTACATTTTCTTGCAAATCGTCCTAAATCTAACAAATATCTAATTTAACATTTATTAATCTATACTACCCTCTTATATATTAGGAATAAAACACACAAACTAAAAAAACTAAAAAAAATCAAACAAAAATCATAAAAAACCATACCTTCGTCATATTCGGAAAATAGAAAAATTGACAATAGAATTGAGTCCAAATGAGATCGAAGAATCTAAAGTAGAAGTATAAACAACATCTATTGTATATTTTAGAGTAAAAAAATAAGACTAATGTTTTAAAAAAATCATGAACTAGGGTTTATAGATTTTAAAGATTTCGACAAGATGCGTCGACATTCACATTAGATGTCGACTCATCAAGTTGATATCATCAAATATAGTTTCACCTAATATCGATGAATTAACTTGACATTCGGTACAAATGTCGACTCCATGCATTGACATTAGGTGACATATGATTTTTTAAGTAATGTCAACACATAGAGTCGACAATCTTTACCAATGTCGACTCCATGCGTCGATATATTTGAATTTTTTTATAGTTCTTAATTTACAAGGATTTTAGTTTATAACTTAGTTTATCTTATTTTCTTGGCTGCTAAATTAAATAGGGAATCAAAATCAATATATAACCAATCATTTATAACGAAATATCTATGGGACATATCCTTACATGAAGAGTACAAAGATAATCAACAACAAAGAGGAGTACAAGCGATAAAGGGACCTATATAGTGAGAAAAGCGGGGTATTTGGTTCTGACAATCAGAGAGAAACAAGGTGAGGGTGGAACTATCCAAAAAAATATTGTGACCTGTAAAAGAAAAAAAAGTTAGTGGTGCTTAATTAGGCCAATGGATCTTTGTGTCTATCTAGAACGTAGGTAAGAGAGAATGCGGTGACTCATTGTCATAGCAAGAGAATTAGAATCCATGAAGATCATAACATTTATTTTCTGTCATATATGATAGACCACCGCACAGAAGGTAGTGCACCAAAGATTACCAAGTTTGGAAGATGATGAGGTGCATGAACTGACAATGTGTAGCCATAATGGAAAATCGACAATAAAAGAAGAGACCATTAGCTTCCTAAATGAAGCCTCAGAAATAAGACTGGAGAATGAACATTCTACCAAAATATGTTTAGTAGATTTCGGGGAGCTATTTCATAAAATACAATATGAGACTATGATATAACCCCAAGAGAGAAGTTTATCCATGATAGAAAGTTTACCTTGGATTTACAGCCAGACATTGAAGGAGTGTATGATAATATTATTTTTGTTACAAACAAGATTAACCCATGACACCTGAGGGGTTGAGTAAGTCAGTTCTAAGAGCCATTGTTGATGATATCATAACTTATGCTATTACTGCGCATTCTAACATATAAAATAATATTGGGACCGTAGCGGTCCGCTAAAGAGTTAGGAATAAATCATGAGTCATACGAGTCATACCAGAGAAAAATGGAGAGGTCTTTACCAACATCTGCTTGTATAGTTTGGCGGCTAACGGTCTTAAAATGATGATTTTCATCCACCTGAACTAGTTGAAGAACCAACATGGAGGTTCCGTAGATTTTTATCTTTTACCTTATGGACAAGTACCCGGTTATACCAAATGGAGGATGTTTTGCTGTTCAAAATAGACAAAAAAAAATTGAGGGTCGATGACTGATTCCAGTGGGGTCTATAATCCCAACACCGCCCTCTTGTGAGGGCAAGGTAATTTTGGACCAAGAAACTTTGTAACCAACGATTTTCATCTCAGGATTCGACCGTAATCCTACAGAGAAGTTTGGTAAGGTTCTTAAGGACACATACATGAAAGATAAATATTGAAGACGTTCAAGAGCTGGTATAAATAGTAATCTTATTACACAATGACCCACAATAGTTTTAAAAGAGACAAGAGGTGATGAGTGAGAAACTCGGGTAACGCACTGAAAGGAAACCTTTCTCAAAGCCCAATATACTTATGATGGAATAACAGGTTGAGTGAGAGACCCCAGACAAGAAGATTTGGCTCTTATCGGGGTTGATTCGAGAGGGAGGCGAATTCCTTAAGACCCTTTTTAATAAGGTTGGTGGAATTGATGTTGGCATGCCATATAATCATTAGGTAATATGCGAACAAGAAATTAATGTTTTAAGCTTATGACACTTCCAATGGAAGTGAATGAGGTATTTTGACTTTTCTCTTTGAAGATACTTAAATGGACTTGCATAATAAGAACAAATAGGAAAATAGATATGGGATCTCCTTGTTGTGGACCTTTATTTCTTTTGACGGTGATGTTAATAAGGTATTAGAGAATGAATATATATTGACTGATTCATCCAATCATTTGAACGTAAAAATCCATGATGTAGAGGACATCTAAGAGGAGATGCCAACGAATATTGTCACAGAGAAAAAATATATTTTTAGAATTATTTTGATCAAATGAACAATTTTTAGTGGGGTTTGAGAAACTCAAGCTCTGCCATTGGAAAGGAAAACAATTTTTTTTGGTTTTTTTTTAAAAACAAATATGTATATGGTGTTACTATTTTTTTCTTTTTCATATCCTAAAATTTAAAGAAGGAGAATTGAAGACCGATTTATTATTGAAAATGGGATGAAGTTTAAAATCAATGACGATTTTTTAAAAATTGAAAACGATTGAAGCAAGAAAGAATATAATTTTTTTCTCTCTCTCAAAAGGCTTTTTGGAATGAAATTATTCAATTTTTTAACTTTTTATTTTAAAACATATGTTTTTTAAGACTAATCAAATTTAATATTATTCTATTTTAGATTTAAGTAATCATATTGTATTTGTTTATTCTAAGGAGATTTAAAACACACACGTAAGGATAACGATAAATAAGTGAAAAGAAAAAAATTACAAAAACTTTATCAAAAAACGTGAAAGAAAATAACCAAAACCAAACCAATTTAGTATCAAATTGTACATGAAACATACCATATAATTGGAAGCAACCAAACCAATTTCGTATTAGTTTGTACATGAAATATACCATATAATTAGAAGCACATGTATCATTCACTTGCAATAAACTATGGAGCCTTTCATATCGATTCTTAGTTCCAAAACCTTTCATTCTAAACATAAAACTAAACTAAACTAAATGGATTCAAGGTTGTCTTCAGCATGTGAACTCTTTTTGCCGGAGGGACAAAAAAAAATTCTGATGAATATATCTTGGATCCAAAGTTTTATTTAAGAAGATGATTAAAGTGATTCATCTAGTATATTTATGGGTTTCATCTGTTCTATACATTGACAAATCAAATTTGGCAAAATAGTAGCATAAGATAGTTGGGAAAGATGTTTAATCCCCAACTAATAAGCTTATCTCGAGTAGACAGCATGTCATGTAAGGTGAACCATACATAAAGGTAAAGATGACAATGGGTCGGATGGGTGCGAGTATTGTTAAACTTATAATTCATCCCGCCTTTATTTTTTATATCCGACGGGCTCAGGTAGTTGTTTGGATAAGAATGTTTTTCCTCACGTCCAAAACGGTTGAGTACGGATACCTATCAACCAATATCTATCTAGTGTTCGTTTATTTATCTATAAAATATTTTGTAATTATATATCTAATAAAAAATTATAAAAACAAAAAAAAAATTAAAATAATAATTAGGATAATAATATATATGCATAAAAACTTTTAAGATTAGTAACAAATTTATAAAACAAATTTATTATTTACAATTCATATTTATTTAAATTTTTAATAAATTATATTTGTTTATATATATATGTATATTTAAAAATGAACTTTTTCTATAATTTATTCGATGTAAATATTAAGGCTAATTTAATATAACTTTAAATGTAATAAAGTATACATAATAATAAAATATCAAAAATAAAATAATAAATACATAAATTATAAAAAATAAAAATAAATTGAATTACATTATAATATAATTTTAGAATTCATAAAATAATAATATATCATGTATTAATTGTTCAATACTAAAAACTAACGGATGTCATGTAGATCTGGCTTGAATTTTTTCGTGGATTTTAAACGCATAACTCATTCCAAACGTAACGAGTAGTAAATTTTATAACTTACTACTCATTCATGGGAAATTAAAATCCATAACCTATCTCATTGGGTCGGTTCAAGAAGAGTATCCACGGGTTCGAAAAACATTGCCATCCTTAGATAATTCTTTATATTGATTAGATGTAAGGATAACATAATATGTATTTTTAATAGTAAAATTGATCTTTTAACTTCTAGCGGTCTAACGATAGATGTCTTTCTAATCTATATTTGGGGTAGGATGTGAGAGATGAGATTGTTAATCTCTATTATTATGATTTATGGCACTACCATACTTTTTTTTTCTTTTTTCGGAGAGAATCCGCAGCCGCTACTCAGAGTGCAATGAGTGCGCACAGGGTAAACCCTCAGTCTGACGCGATAGCCTGCAAACCAACGCCAGAAGGTAAACCACACAAGGTGACAGGCTCAGCCGAGAAAGCGTATGTAGAGGGACTTGAACTCATAACCTTTTGGTCATAAGAATGCCATATTCAACCAACTCGGCTACCCCTTGGGGCTTAAAGTGTTTATTATAGTAGCTGATTTGTCCTAATTACTGATATTTTTACTTATGGTCTAAGTTTAGGTATTCTTTTTAAATTGCCAAAAGGAGCCAATAACATTATTGAACTGTTAGAGGCAGTTTTTTTTGTTTTTAATTGATGTTGAAGACACATTACTTAAGAGACAATTTTTTAAGGGGGTTAGTGTGATAATGAACTTCAGATTTTAAAAAATTCCTTTAACATATTATTATTGTTATTTTAATATACATATTTTTAATTTTTTATTATATAATTAATTATAAACAATATTTTATAGATAAATAAATGATTAACATATCCGGCGGACAAATATCCAAACTTAAAAGTTGTTGGACATAAAAAAAATCACATATCCAAAAAATATCCTAACCCGACCGATTTAGAAAAATAAAAGACGGATGAGTTACGAGTTTAAAAATGTTTGCATTCATTTAATCCCTATTATATTTTTTAACTTCTAAAATAACTGGTCATTTAATTGTTATTACGTCGGTTTGGTTGTTTTATCATAGATTTTTAACTTTTCGACGGAATATATTTCAGATATTTGTACAAATTATTTATTTATTTATAAATTATTCTTCAAAAAATATTATCGATAAAAATTATAAATAATCTAATTAGTGTACGTTGATTATGATGTGTTAGATAGTACAAATCTAATACCAATTAGTATGGTTTTAAACAAAAATCTTGTTATATTGAGAGCCATAGTGACAATGTGTTACCTAGTGGCGTGCGGCGGTCCGTGGCGAAGAGAGCTAAAAAAGCCACCATGGCGAGGCGAGCCGCGCGGCGATGGCCACATGTCATGAGATTCTTAGAACATCTGAGTCAAATGACAAACACATAGATTAAAAAATCAAATTATAAAACATCAAATTACATAACTCTTAAAACATATGAGTTAAATGACAAACATAGACTAAAACACATCATCGTCCGAGACAACATCTTCACATCCAACCCATCCGATTGTGTAGACAACATCTTCACATCCAACCTATCTGGTTGTGTACACGCCAGATAATATTATAGTCAGCGCATTGTCTTCTCGTTGAAAATACTGAAATGCAGAAGATAGTGATGCATTAGTAGGAACCAAATAGTAGTACCCCATTCTAAGCCTTTTGTCAATCAAAATTCCTCTTGGAAATTCCGTTTGAAAACAATTTTCACTTTATAGCCTAAAACAGTTCCATATACTGTTTGACAATTAGTATATTCATCTCCCTACGAGACTAACAAAACCCAGTAGTAATTTCAATAAATATTTGGAGTTGGGATACAGTTAATATAACGAGTGTGATGATATGAAAGATAGGATATGGAAGCTTACCCTTAGAACAAAAGCATTCCAGATACGTGTGTAGGGAATAGTTTCGGATAAATTACCATAAAAACAGGACCGAAACGGAGGTCTCTACGTCGCCATCGGATTTGTGGCTGCTTGATTGAGGGAAGAATGGAAGATGCTAGAAGTAGAAGAGAGAACGTGGATCTATTAAGTTATTAGGTTTTTATTATTTAATTAATATATATATATATATATATATATATATATATATATATATATATATATATATATATATATATGGGTCTTAGTGTGGCGCGCAATGGCGAACGCCTCGCCACACCATTTGTGGCGACCGTGGCGCGCCATGACGACCGCCATGCTAAGACCGTCGCCACGTCCCATCCTGTGGCGCCGGAGGCTCGCCGCGCCTCGCCACAGCGCCATTTGACAACTATGACCTACATCAGTAACATATCTGATAATGATAATTTTTCTGTTCTCCGAGGGTTTTCACGCTCTTGTTCTGGTCATTTTCAACCATTTTTCTATTTTAAACAAGTCTATCTGGTATCGCATTACCTTGCCTAGGATTTTCTTTTTACCGGCTATGTTTTCTTCGTCGGTTTTGAGTGTCGTCAGATGCGAGCGTCCCATTCTATCTTGACATGAATTTTCCTTTTTCCGGCTTTATTATTCTCGTTGGAAGCGAGCGTAATCGATTTCTCTCTCGGATCTGCCATGCTCGTCGGAAGCGAGCTTCGTTGATATCATTTCGACGGTTCATTTTTCTTCTCTGGTGGGCTTGCTCAAGCCTTAACTGAGTTGTTTATTTCTTCCATGCTCCGCAGAGCTTTCACGTATTGGTAAGTTTATTTCCTTCGCGTATATCTACCATGATGGTATAGTTTTCTCGTCGTGGTTCGTGTCCGCCACAGAGGAGCTCTACTATCATTTGTCACGCATTCTCTTCTTATGTTTTAGATTGGTGCGATGGTTCATGGTGGTGCAGATCCTCAATGAGACGAAGGTACATGGTATGTTTTCTGGATGCACATGATTACTCTTTTCAAAAGAGGTGCAGTTGTATAGGGCTGGTCCTCAAAAATATCGATCGTGGAGTTCTCTTTCGTGAAGCAGAGTCATACCTTGTTTAGGCATCTCAGTGCTTGGCGTTGGCTCTGGTTTAAAGTGATTGGTGTCATGCCGAGAGTGATGCGGGTTTTTCGAGCTTAGTGCAGTAATGGGTATGGTTATGGTCTTGCCTGGTGCAAAGTCTCATTTGGCTCGATACTGAATTGGCTCGGTGCAGAGTCCGGTTTTGGTTATATCGAGTGTGGCGCATTGTTGAGTTATGTGTGGCTTGGAGCTCGAAGCAGATTCTGACTTGGTTATGGCCTGGCTTGGTCCATACACTTGGTTTCTTAAGCTCCGTACAAAGTCATGGATTTGTTCTGGGTTTGAGCCCGTTATCCTTCATGTGTGTGAGGTTGTCTTTCAAATACATGAGAAGCTCTCCTATTTTATTCACATTAAGCTCTAATCATAATCTATCTTTCTGTACCATTACCCTTTTGGTATTTACTTTTGCTTCGGTGGTCCCGAAAATAAATCACATGGGTATACATATAAATTATAAAGTGGGCCTTTCTCATTTTGTTTATTTTGCTTTGGTATTTTTTTCTCTTATTAATGATTTAATATTATATTTAAATTATTATAAGATTTTAGTAAACGTTACGTTTGGGTATGCCAAACTAAAGATCATAGTCTCAGATCCATTAGAAAGGGTTGGTTCAGTTTCTCGTAAAATTATTTTATCCTATTCTAGATCAAAGTTGTTGGAAATGGTAAAAAGGTAGACTCACCTCCTAAGAGGTTTCATTCTATTGGCGCCAATGCTTACGGTAATATGGATTTGTCCTCCGACAAGACCATCGTGTGACATTTTATTTAGGGTATGTTCTGTCTCCTTCAGTTCTCCCTCTCGCAGTCCCGCCATTTTAATCTAGACTTCCTCGATGACCTCATTTGAGTCTGATCCTTCCGAGGAGAAGATTCCTCTAGATGCTGCAGAGGAAGCAGATAAGACGTGGACTCCCCGACGTGAGGATCCACCAATCATGGATAGGCTTTTATTGGCCCTTTGTCTATACCATCGCACATAGAAACTACCTAACCCTCTGTAAGTATTTCTTTGATGTTTATCGCTACTTAGAATGTGCGTGTGTTAAATACCCCGTTAGGAAAAAAGATGTCAATGATTTTACTATGAATAATAATATATTTGTAATGATCCTTGTTAAAACTAAAGTCTGCTCCCACAAAGTTATCCATATTATTAGTAAATGACCCTTTACTGGCATTATACTACTAACCATGATCATCACCCATTGAGTAGGATCTGGATAATCTTGAATTCTAGTGTTATCATTGTAGCTACTCTATCATCCTCATCTCAACACATCCACTGCTATGTGAAGCACCTAAATTCTCCAATCTTTTCCCCTTTTACAATGATATATGCTTTCAACAATAACCCTCATAGACTCCCCTTTTAGAATAATCTTCAATCCATTTCATCTCAAGATCAGGGCATCCCATGGGTTACTGATTCAGAGTGAAATGCAAAAGAAGCTAAAAGAGGGATAAAAACCCTAATTTTATTAATCAAAACAACTCTCCAAACAATGTAAAGAAGATATGTTTATATAAGGGTTCACTTGAAACCCTAAAACCAAAAATATGAAAATTACTAAAATATCCTAAAGTATTAAAAACTCGAAATAAACTGATAGATGAGCCCGAATTCCCAAAAAAGCCCATAGTTCACAAGCAAAACTGGTGACTTGCATTTGTGACGTCGTTTCCTTCGAAACAAGGTGTTGTGGGTCAAAATCAGATACCGGAGCTCCAAATTGTCAATTCACCGCATTCTTCGGGTGATCGCGAGTCTTCATAATTTTAGCGCTAAACTGTCTGCATCATTCCGGCCGGGGTCGAGAAGATTCATCCTCGAATCAGAACCAGTCTCCTCGTCAGAAGAGTCACCTGCATAAGGAATCAGATGCTTAACATTAAAGACATCAGACGTACGAACATGGCTAGGCAAACGCAGTCGATAAGCATTCGGGTTTATCCGCTCCACAATATCCACCGGGCCAATCTTCCGGGTGGCCAGTTTGTTGTACTCACTAGCAGGGTACCGAATTTTGGTTAAAACTGCCCATACATAGTCACCAACTTCGAACTGAACAGGACGACGATGAGAATCCGCCTGAGATTTATACTTGGCGGTGCGCAAGACAAGCTGATCGTAAGTCGTCTGGTGGGTTTGGCGAATGTGCGACACAAGCTCCTCAGCAGTTGTGTGAACACGAATTGTACTGGGTAGGGCGAGCAAGTCGACAGGACCCCGGGGCACAACACCATACATCACCTAGAAATGAAGAAAACCCATCGAGCGATGAAGGGCATGATTGTGGGCAAACTCTGCCTGCGGTAGGCGCTGAGCCAATGCCTTCGGGTGATCTCCCATCAGGCTGCGCAACAAGTTACCGAGGGAACGATTAACCACTTCTGTTGGACCATCAGTTTAGGGGTAGTAGGTACTACCGAAATTGAGCTGCATATTCACCATGCACCATAAACTGCGCCAGAAATGACTCACAAACCTGGTGTCACGGTCAGAAACAGGAAACACATCTGTAAACACATCAGTCCCAACAGGGGTAGCAATAGGAAACACATCGGCAAACACATCAGTCCCAACAGGGATAGCAACGGGAAGCACATCTGCAAACACATCAGACCCAACATGGCTAGCAATAGGAAACACCTCTGCAAACACATCAGTCCTAACAGGGCTAGCAATAGGAACCACATCTGCAAATACATTAGTCACAAAAAGGCTAGCAACGGGAAACACATATGCAAACACATCAGTCCCAACATAGCTAACAACATGAAGCACATCATTCCGCAGCCAGTCACTCTGATCAGGTTCACGAGGAGAAAGAAAAGTGCGTTGTACCATCAGAACTGCACCAACATCACCTGTCACAACCTCCGCTATATCATCATCATATGTATCAAACTTTGGGAGACCATCAGGAACAATGGGGGCCGGTTCAAATGCCTCATAAGAGAAAAGACCCCTAGCACCTACAGCATTCGGACATTCTACCTGACGATGCCCTAATTCTCCACAGTCAAAGCAACGTAACTTACCAGCAGAACGGTTGGTCGCACCAATGGGAACAATGGGAACGGTTGGACGTGGAACTGGTTTGGACGCCGAAGTCCGTGAAGAAGCACCAGTCCGTACGCCAAACTGGGTCCGGCGAGCCAACTGTTTTTCTGTCTGGAGGGCACGCCAATGGGCTTCGGAAACAGAGCACGAGTCGAACATGCTCAACACATCTTGAAACTGAAGACGCAACCCACCAATATAGCGGGATACCCGCTGATGCGGCGACTCGTTCACATCCGTACGAGCCAGTAGCTGATAGAATTCTTCTGCATACTCATCCACAGATCGTGGTCCTTGACGAAGATTCTGGAATCGCTAGAATAGTTCCCGCTCGAAGTTGTAAGGTAGGAAAGCCTTGCAATTTTTTTTTCTGAACTTCTCCTAACAGCGGACTTTCTCCTTGCCTTCACGCTTACGGGTCTTCTTCACTTGCTGCCACCAAGCCTGTGCCTTGCCGCGCAGACGGATGGTGACCAAAGCGATCCTTCTCTCCTCAGGAACTTTTTTGAAGTCCAGCACTTCCTCAACCTGGGATAACCAATCAACAAATGCCTCTGTCTTAAGGCTACCATCAAAGTCAGGAATGTCTACCTTAAATCCAAGCTCCCAGCAGCGGCCGTGATAGGTATTCTGTTCGAACCCCTCCCCAAAAGGGTTATCGATACCTTCAACCTCCGTGCCTTGTTGCTTGGCGTTAAGATCAGCGATCTGACGGGTAAGATCAGCCACCTGACGGCGTAGGCCAGCAACTTCACGATCACCGAAATCACTTGTATCTCTAGCCACTGCAGCGCCACCGCGACCGCTGGTTCTTCCTCGCGCCTGTGTCTGATACCCCTATGATTCAGAGTGAAACGCAAAAGAAGTTAAAATAGGGATAAAAACCCTAATTTTATTAATCAAAACAACTCTCTAAACAATGTAAAGAAGATATGTTTATATAAGGGTTCACTTGAAACCCTAAAACAAAAAATATGGAAATTACTAAAATATTCTAAAGTATTAAAAACTCGAAATAAACTGATAGATGAGCCCGAATGGCCAAAAAAGCCCATAATTCACAAGCAAAGCTGGTGATTTGCATTTATGACGTCGTTTCCTTCGAAACAAGGTGTTGTGGGTCAAAATCAGACATCGAAGCTCCAAACTGTCAATTCACCGCATTCTTCGGGTGATCACCAGTCTTCATAAATTTTAGCGCTAAACTGTCTGCATCAGTTACACTTTTGTATTTCAATGCTATCCACATGCCAGAGGTGCGTTTTCATTCCTCCAATATCTGGTCTTCAACTATTGATGAATTTAATAATTTTTGCTTTTATTGCGAACTTAGTGATCTTCGATCCACTGGTTCCTTATATACGTGGTACAACAAATTCCATCCAATTCAATCTTCTCCAAGATTGACCGTGTTCTAGTCAATAATTACTGGAATGAGGCTTTCCCAAGATCTTCAGTCCACTGCGATTTCTCTTGTTCCTGTGACTATACCACTGTGACCCTTAACATTGGTATGTTTTGTAAACGTCAAAATAAACTCTTCAAATTCTTTAATATATAGTAATCTCACCCATCATTCACTGATATTGTCACCTCTAGTTGGAACCCACCCTACCTCGCCCATGGCATAAAACTGGTTTCCTTTAAATTCAATCGTCTTTAAATTTCCCTTAGAAACCTCAATCGTAATGCTTATAGTATTATTAGCTTGAGAGTTTCCAACGCTCAAAAGGATCTCTTCTCCGCTCAAGACCTTCTCGCTCAAGACCCTCCAAATTCTTCTTTTATCACTAAGGAGATAGAGACATCTTCGTCATTTATCTTTCTTAGCAAAGGTGAACAATCATTTCTTAAGAAAAAATACAGAGAAAATTGGCTCAAGCTTAAGAATATAAACACCAAATTCTTCAATAACAACACTAAAAATTGTACATTGCGCAACAAAATTGCTTTTATCATGAATAACCAAGTTAATTTGATTACAACTTATTCTAGCATCTCCAATATCCTTGTCAGACATTTCAATTCATTGATGGGTACCAGACACCCTCTATGGTATCTAAGTCTATCCAGGGTCTCTTCTTTTATCTCTTCCAATGTCACTTTCTCGGACAAGTCCTTTATAACTCGTCGGATTACCAACAATTAAATGAAAGATTCTCTCTTAAGTATTAACAACAACAAATCCCCTCACCCTGATGGTTTTAACTCAAGTTTTTTTTAAACTATTGGACCATCGTGGGTAATGACATCTGCAATGATGTTCTTGAATTCTGTAGCTCAAATAAAATGAACCCGTTTTGGAATGCCACTGTCATAGCCCTCATTCTGAAATCTGATTCCCCAACTTATGCCTCTGAATACCGTTTCATTTTTTTATGCAACGTTGTTTACAAAATCATCTCTAAGATTCTGGCCAACAGAATCGAATATGTTTTCCCCTACTTGATCGACAACTCCAATTCGGCCTTTGTGGCAGGTAAGAACGTATTCGATAACATCCTCATTTTCCAAAAGTTACTCAAAGGGTACCACCTTAACTCCAAAAGCAAGAGAGTCCCTGCAAAAATAGACTTGATGAAAGCTTTTGACAATGTTAGATGATACCTCATCCTGACATTCTGGTCTTTATTTGATTGTGGGAATTAAAAAAAAAGAAAAGAAAAAAAAATTATTATATAATGTAACATAATTATAACAAGAGTATTTTTCTATAATTTAATAAAAATATTTTTATTAATAAATAAAAAATATATAAAAAATATTTGTATAAATATTTAAATGGACGGAGTTATATTACATCCGAGTGAAACTATCGCTATAGGATTCCAGGGTTAAATAAAAGGTTGAAAATAAAAACAATCGAGTGAAACTAGCTTTATTAGCATTTACCAATATTATATTTATTAATCAGAAAACAGTAACGGATAACTATTCCCAACTATTTTAGTCAATTTTAGGACCCCGCCAGACGCACTTGAAGTTGAAGTCATGGGTGGATGAATGGGCCTGCATGTCAAACTTCCATAATATTTGTGATGGGCCACCAACGTTATTGCTCCACCGCTTTGAATGAGTACGGAAACATTTGCAGAACATATTTTCATCTTTTCAAGTTAAACCGGCGAATGAACCACTCGATTTCTTTCTTTGTAATCAAAGAAACAAATTAGTTGCGGAGATGTCGGTGTGATCCATTTCAATATTTTAAAGTCCAAAAAACGAAAAAGTTATTAGTACCGATATTATGCAAATAATTTGGAACCTAAAAGATGATAATAGATAAATAAAAAGATTTAGTATATAATTTTTTTGATTTGTCTATTTTGTTTCAATATAAAATATGGTAAAGAGAAATATTACTATAATTAGTTTGTAATTTGATATTTGTCATTAATTTTTGAAAATAAATAAAATTTTGAATAATATTTCAAATTTATTTGTTTTAAAACATATTTTATCTAAAAATAATATTTATTTTATAATATATTTAATTAAATATATAAATAAACCTTTTTATTATTTTAGATATTAATTAATTAATTAGATAATTTTTGAAAATTTTCGTCCTACAAAAACTTATTTAATATATATATATATATATATATATATAATAAATGACCTGTATGGAAAAAAAAACAACATTCACATTTGAAGATTATGGATGAATAAAATGTTTAGTACGATAACAAAATGTTATAAATTTTGGTGTCATATTTTTATAATCCAAAAATTTATTTGTATGAAAATAAATTAACATATAATAAATTTTTATATAATAGATTTATAAAACACCTAAAGCGTGTTTAATGGTTTCAAATTGTTCCTTACAAAAACAAATTTTAATATATAGATAAAAAAAACACAAAATTCTAGATCCTTAGACAATAATTTTTATGTTTAAACACGACGCGTGAATAAAATGTTCCAGTATGATAAAAAAAATGTTATAGATTTTAGTGTTATTTTTTTATAACCCTAAGAATCTATTTATATAAAAATAAATTGACAACATATAATGACTTTCTAAATAAAAATATCCCGACTATCAACAAGTATAAGCATAAATTTAAACACTATAATGACAAATCACGGAAGAATGTACATTGTGAATACAAGAATCACAAGAGCAACTATAAAAACAAGAACCACAAGGTACCCTGTAACTCTTATATGACCAATTATTAAAGTCTCAGGATTATTCGACTCATTTTCAGCAAATCTTCTTTTTGAGGCGAATATCCTTTTTCATTATCAACAAAGAAACTTATCATCATCTAACTCACCGCATTCCCCTAAAGTATTCACCTAATGTCACAAATAAAAATGAAGTTTAAGAACTCCTTAAACTTTCAAACCGATACGACCTTGCTCATTATATTTGTTGGATTATCACGTGTAGACACTTTATATACATCAACCATTCTCATTGATATTATATCACGAATAATGTGATACCTGATATCTATGTGCTTTGTACACTTGCAGTATATAAGTTTTCCCGTAAGATGTACGAAGCTTTGACTATCACCAAAACATAGTTCTATCCAAGCCCAAATATACCATTAGACCTTGTAATCATATTTTCTCATCACTTACCTCCATTTTCGCAACCATATATACGATCTCTATTGTAGACAAAGCTATAGTAGTATGCAATTTATGTTTAACAACTCATTGCACTCCTAGCTAAAGTAAACACATATCAAGTCAAAGATCTTCTTTTATCCAAATCCTTTACAAAACCAACCATTGATCTTACAACATCATTCAGAAATCCACCAACATCGGTCTGGTTGAAGATTAAACAACATTCATAGTATCCTTTGATGTAGTGTTATTTCCCATAATATCTCATGTACCTGCTAATTACATTAACTGCATGTGAAATGTCAAGATGTGTGCCCAACATAGCATACATGATGTTGACAACTAAATTTGAGTATAAAACCTTTGAAACTTGTTCCATTTCGTGAAAATATATAATAGTTTCATGACTTTTCCCTTTAACCGTAAAATAAAAAGAGACAACAAGTATAAATGATAAGTATTTTTACTTGTGATTGATTTTAAAATTTGAACAACGCGATCTGGAATTTTATATAAATGTTGCTGGGAAGGATACACTATTTTTTGTAAAGTATTTTTTAGAGAGGGAAAGTATAGAGAGAGAAGGTCTCGAAGAAAAGTTAAATGAAAACTTTGAAACCTTAATATAAATATTTTTTTTGAATTAGAAACGTTAGATTAAAGTTAGAATGAATGGATATGATTTAATAGTAATAGAAAACAAGATTGGAGTGCAAATAGTTTTTTAGAGTTTTCTCCATCTTGATAAAAATATAAAATGACTATTTACAATAATAACACCACATAATTTTAAAACCAAATGAGTAAAAAGTTATAAATGCCACAATAACACGACATTTACCTCTTATAGTACTCCTTAAGTATAAATTATACTTATAGACTATAAAAGCCCTGATAAAGTTAAAATTCCCGTATGAATTATATGAATTTATTCAAAAAGAAAAAATCCTTAACCAACACTAAGATTCACCAAACGGAAGGACTAGTATTCCCAATGACGATCCTATAATAATGTTATATTAATATGACAACTTGAAATCTACCAAATATTATGATGATCTCGGAATGAGACTATATTGATCTTAATAAGTAAATGATATGAAAAACTAATAGAAAAGTTTATTTAATGACATGGAAAAGGATTTAAGTTTATCAAGTAAAAATCATGAAAAGTTAAGAGAGAAAAAATTGCGTAAGTATTATAATGACCCCGATATAGAAGATAAACTGGTTAAAATAGACGAACAAATAATTGATATGAATACCTATATACATTGTCAATCGAGCTAAACGTATATAAGATAATATGTTAAACAGAATGCTAAAAATGCTTTCTAAAGCTTCTAAGATCTTAAAAAAATCATTCAGTATTACTAGAATACCATATATAATTAAAAGGTAAAATTGTAATGTTTGTAGTTAATTATTTCTTGAATAAATTCCACATGGACGCAAAAATATGTGTCATTAGGCTAGAATAGTACTATTAATACGGTATTTGGACTCATTATGAAGGATTCCACAAATTATAACTGAGAGAGAAATCTAATAAGAGAGTAAATATTCATTGGGTTGTTGAGTTGTCCAATATGTAGCATTATAGTATTTGTTAAAATTTATACTTATCAATATTAAAAACATGATTAATGATGGAAAATTTTCGGAGTTTTTCAAAAGAAGAATATAAGCGAACCAAGTCGCGTTGATGTTAACAGAAACCAACTAGCAAAGAGTAACAAACAAACACAAGACATGGCTGAAAAGACGAGAGCCTTGGACAACAATTTAATATTTTAGGTGGAAGAATATCATTATTTTAGACCATGATCCAAATAGGAAAATTGTATGTGTTACTGAGTGGATGGGACCCATTCTCAAAGATCACTAAGACCTTAATAAATAGATATAAAATATACTTAAATGTGCAAAAACAAAGTCAAACATGAACGCACTTCTACTGAAACTTATATCCGAAGTTAGCATTATCTGATGATAATTTGAAAGGATTAACATCACCACGCGGTGACACTGTACTAATCATGGTAGAGTTGGTTGGAGTAGAAATCAAACAAGTGATGATAGATACGATGAGCTCGAACAATATATTATACAAGACTACCTAAAAAGAGAGGTATTCTAGAGATGATGTTTTCATGGGGTATGTTAAGAGGATTCATATGTGTATATGCACAGGTTTTGGGGAAGCTCAATATGGAATTAGTCTTTGGCATGCATAAGTTCAAGAAAAAAGGCCAATACTTATTTGTGATAGTCGATGTTTTCTCTTTTTATAATGTAATCGTGAGAAGTTCATGGCGGAACCAAATGCATGCTGCAGTATCTACAATATATCAATGTCTCAAGTTCCGGATCAAATAAAAAGTATGAGTAACCAAAGGAAACCAAAACACATATAAGGAATCATATGTTATTTCTCTAACTCGCAAGCAACAAAAACCACAATTAAAATTAGCGGGGAATCGATCGTCTTAAAAAATATAGATGTTCCTTGAGAAATGCACCTCTCATCTAATATAACATGGAGAAGAAGTAGAAAGCATTAGAATGGAAGGAGAGAATATATTACGACTCAACCAGATTATTTCCAAGAAACTAAAGTATAAATTAATTTATATTTTAGAAAATAAATAGGTTTGTTTGTTTGCAACGCCCAAGATGTCACATGGATTCATGTCAAAACCAAGTGCCACAAATTATCAATCACCAAAAAATTTCGACTCATGAAATAAATAAAGAGATCATACTCCCAACAAACGGCAAAATAAAAGTTGAAGAGGTGGACCAACTAATTGCAGTAAGGTATATATGAATCAAAAACAACAAGTAAATAATATGTATGGACATGAAAGATCAAAATAAACCATGTCTAGAGGATCTTTTTTCGAGTAGAGAATTGATAAACTAATTGATGCTACTTTAAGTAATAAGATGTTGTCCCTCGTGAATGCTTATTCCAGATATAACAAATGCATGAAGATGATCTAGAACATACACATTTATAACTGAAATAAGGTTTCATTTACATAAGGTAATATCATTCAGCTTTAGTAATCTAAAATACACATATCAACAACTTATAAATAAAATATTTCCAATACAAGTAACCGAAACTTACAGCCATACATTGATGACATATTTATAAGAAAACAAGATGAAAATGACTGGGCTTACTTGGCCAAGACCTTCTCAAACCTTAGAAGAGTCAACTTGAAACTGAACCAAAAAAGTGTACCTTTGGTGTACGGTTTACCGAATTCATAAGCTACATGGTTATCAAGAAAGAAATTATAACAGATTTCACCCACCTTTCAAATATTGTTCTATGATACCTCTCAAGAAACACTGATGAAGTATAAATTCTGATAGATAAATTGGAATTTCTTAATATATTCATTTCCAAATCATCAGAAATCCCATTTTCTTTCAAACATTAAAAGGCATAAAGAAATCCAACTAGACTACAACGTGTGAAAAAACTTTCAATAATATTAAGAAGTACATTTCCTCCCCGGTAATACTAACGAATCCAAATCCATGGGAATCGCTTTTCTTATGCCATGTAGTCTCGAACTATATCATAAGAATAATTTTGAATATGAAAAACTAAGTAGAGTTGAAGCCAATATACTACGTCAGTAAATATTTATTGAGTGTTAAATTCATATAAGTAATATACTTATAATTGGAGAATCTTACCCTAGGTTTGGTGGTAGCAGCTAATGACATGTTGAATGTACTTGTAAAATTCAGGACGTATGTTAGACCAAAACTCAAAAGTATGAGTCCAAACAATAGGAGATATAATGGCTCACTCTATAAAGTTCAGCATCCAAACCTCAAATAATGAAACAAAATATGAAGCATACATTATAGGTGGTTAATCAAGATTTTGGCCAAGTAGAAGCCAATAAAACTAATATCATCAATATTTAAAAGAGTTTCATTTTAATAAAAAAACCTTTTCGAGCAAGTGGTTTTTAAGCAGGTGTCAAGAGGATAAAATGAAGATATTGATATTTTAACTTCTTTGGCTTGAACAATAACTAGAGTGAGAGTCGTTTTTTCAAAATAAATCATTTATCAGATTGCCAAAATATTCATATTTATAGTTCTAGCCTTTGGTGTCATGATAATAGAAGGATAATAAGAAGAATAAGAAAAAGAATAGAAAGTCCTACCAAGAGATACTCAACCTATGGAAGATTGCATGAAAGCAAATCAGAGGGGTTTGTATGAATATCTGACACATTATACATACAAGGTTTAAAAAAACCTTTGATCAGATGTCTAAGCTTAGATGAAACCTCCTTTTTATATGAAGATATCCATGATGGAGAGGTCATTACATATTATGGCTACAAGGCCCTACACAAATTAAATTTCCTTTAAGGTTATTATGACCCACAATAATAGATGATGTCAAAAAGAAATATTGTGAAAGTTAAAAACTCTTCTTAACTTCATCTAAGTCTTATGGTGCTGTTAAAGACCATATCTTAAACAATTTCACTTGACATATGCGGTCTTGATATTGTGGGGACCCTTGTTAAAGCTTTTAGATGAAGAAAGTTCTTATTGGTAGCGGTAGACTACTTCTCAAAGTCGGTGAACGAATAAAGTTAGAAAAAATCACAACAAATAAGGTAGTCAACTTTGTATCATTAAATATCTTCTCTTGTTATGGAATACCAAGGGTCACAACAATGCACAACAAAACCCAATTTCAAAATGAAAATGTCATGGTTATGGGGAAAGAAAGGTATAAAACAAATCGTTTCTTCTCTTTTTTCACCCACAAACTAATAGCCAAGTGGCTTTTACCAACAAAACCATATTATAAGAAATTAAGAAGATGTTAGAATGAGCAGCTAGAAATTACCCTAAAGTTTTACAAGAAGTTATCTGGTCCTGCAGAAACACTTCAAGAATGACCATAAAATAAACACCATTTACATTAGTGTACAAAATTAAAAATACTTGTCACTACCAATACGACTATTCTTTTATATAAAATCTATACTCAGGAGGAAGAATAAAACTCATAAGAAAGACGAGCCAAACTTGATGTAATAGAATAAATACTGGTAAAACCCCATCCCCGGTTTAGACATTATAAAACTCTAATGTGCAACATATACAATTTCAAAGTTCACCTTTAAAGTCTAGGTCTAGGAGAAAAAGTCTTAAGAATGGTTTTTCTTTATACTAAGAAACTAGCTTTGGTAAATTTTCCCTATATTGGGAAGGTAGAGGGGTATTCATTCGCACTAAAGAAAAGAGCCTCACCAAACTCGCCCTGAATTGGAAAGGCCATATCACAATATAGTTAAAAGTAAAAATGGGACCATATAGAATGTTGGATGCAAAAGGAAATCAAATTTGAAATTTATGGAATATAGAATATCTAAAACTCTACTATCCTCCATGAACTTCGACATCTAATACAAAAGAGTTAAACATAGTCTGCAAGATCAACTAGTTTAAGATAAAGTAAAATAATAGCAATATGTTAATAAGATAAAATAATATATCAAAAAAGTACCTCCAAACCCTAATTCATTTGTATTTTAGTTAAATCTGAGGTGGAATGCTGAATAAGAACATTTATCTTTCTTGTTAAAAACCATAAAATGATTAAGTACTTTAATGATTTAGTCGATGAAATATTTTGAATCTTTGACGGAAGTAGAACCTCCATCCTAACCAACATCAACAATAACCAGCTTATTTATTATATTCACTCAAGATGCATCAACTTTAAGAATATAAAGGCTTACAAGTGAAGCCAAGGTAATAACCTCTGTAGGGATCTTCTATACAATCTCTTTAGGATACACCATCAAATTTAGAGCCATAAGTATTTTCAAGAACAAAAATTATATCATCTGAAGCCTTTAAGTCTTTAGCATAAACCATTACATCTTTTGCATCATCTATAACCCTCGACCGCTCATTATTCTCAATAATATCATCCATAGTTTCAGAAGTATGAATAGCCAAAATTGCTTCAGCTACAATCACATATTTTTAGCCACTTTAGTTTCATGGACATATATAATGAATTATGATGCAGTCTTCAGTCTCTTAAAAGACAAAAAATCTACATTCTCAACAATATGATAAACCATGTTCTCATGTAGTTTATCATCAACTTTTAATTTTTTAGCTCAAGAGCGTTCGACATACCTCGCGCATTTCATATTCTGGCTAAGAACATACTACATCAACCAACTAGATTTGACTGCTAGTATACAAGCTATTTATTCTTTTATATTAGTGAAATCTATCCTCATAAACAACTATGGTACGAGACTTTTACCTTTTCCAACACAAGCAGGGATATCATGCTCATATCGTGTCCCACCTTTACCATTATTACTTTTTTAGTACTAACACGAGTCATCTCATTCATCCAATAAAATTATTCGTCGTTATATTTTTTCCCAATTGTTGGAAACTTGATTCAACTAGGTTTTAATGACACATTTGGGTCCCAAATAGACACGGCATTCAACTCATCTACAACAGGGATAAAAAAGTTACCTAAGCATGAAGAGTATATGAAATCTCCTTTTCAGCAGCACTATTGGGATTTGAAAAATCGTTTTTGGTTTGGGTAACATTTTCATTAGTACCATTACTTTTTCCAGTCAAATCCTTCAACATCTTCATAGTAGTACCTCTATAGCATGCTCTCGGTGCTGCATTTTTTCTCCTATTTGATCTAATACATTCGGCTGCATATATTAAAACAATACGAGGGTTGGTAGCTGCTGTTCACCAATATAACACTTCATAATAGACTTTTTACCAATGAAACCTTAATTTTAGCAGCTTTAAAACTTGTACTTGTTTTATATGGTCTCTTGACATGAGTTCTTTCACCATTATTAATTTTTTATAAACATTAAAACCTACAATTCAGAATATATTGGGCCATAGGCTACCCTCTAAAAATTGTTCATGGACCAACAAAACCCTATAAAAATAGTAAAAAATAACGGTCTCATGCACAATTTAAATGTACTAATTCTTTGCATGATCCATTTAAAACTTATAATCAAGATCTGGCATGTAAAACATATACGAAGAAAACACATAATGAGGATAATATACATATATACACAAATATGATAGAATATATCACATGAAGGATAGTGAATTTACATTTTAATTTCAAAGTCCGAGAGAAAATTGAAACATCTTATTTAAACCATGACTTCAATAACTTAATACATATACGAATTTTCTCTTCCAAATATTATTGCAATCAGGAGATTAGTCAAGATCTTTGTTGCATCATCGACCCCCCAAATAACACTGACAGGTAATACCAGGAGATTCTTAATTCCAATTATTTAGCTAAACATTGCTTTTGTTCACAAACAAGCGAATTCATTACTTATAAAATTGGTGTAAAAATGTTATTATAAGGAGCATGGTGCCATGATTTTCATTATCATAGTTGTTGTATTCGCGATGAACACTAGGGATCACATTTGTTTTCTCTACCATTTTGTAAAAAAAACAAGCTAGACTGGGATGCAATCCAAAATTAAACAATACGGTATTATATAAACAACAAACTAAATAAACACAAATCAAGTATTAATGACTAAATTCTGCATCAAATATATTTAAACAATTGAAGGTAACCAAATAGGATAAGGGTAGGAAAAAATATTTAATACATCGAAAGAATATGCACGACTGGTGCTTGGTCTGTGCACCATTGGTGCAACTGCTTCACATTGATAGTGCACAACCAAGCATAATTGGTTTTGTATCGATGCACCGATGTTACACAACACATGCATTATTAATGCAGCGCCTTCTTTGTTATTTTGGCGAGGGATACCAACCCCAAAACTCTTAAAATCCTCAACGAAACTCTAAACTCATAAAGTCTAACCCATAAGTTCATCTTCTTGGAAACAAAATACATTAATGAACAATTATACACTACGTACTAACATAAAAATGTATTATGGATGAAGTAAAAACAAGTCGAACTTCTTCACTAAGCCATCATGAATTGGAGAGGATGTTAACATATATAGTTTTTATATAAGTGTTTTGGTAATTTTGTGGTGTTTTGTGTTTAGTGTGTAGAGTAGAGATATAATTAAGCTTCTTACTAGTAATAAATTCTTATCACCCTCACTAATGAAAGTAGTTGGGGTATTTATACTTAATTACTGACTCATGGGCTTATTGGGCCGGGTTGTGAAACCGGGTCGAGTCTAAAGACCCATTAGTCATATAGTTTTAAGTTGATTAGAAACTAGCTTAGTCAATAATTAGTACATTTGTCCAGCTCAAATATTTAGTGTGGTGGTTTAGTCTGAATTGCGCTTCAAATTCAATTGCGGTATAATGACTAAAAACTTTGAACTCATCAATAACTATTCTATTTATCTTTCTAAATTATAATAAAACTATAGTTGTTTTTCTTTGTTTATTATTTTCTATAGTAGTGTGATTGTCAAAATATGGTTGTCGGATTTGATTTTCGGGATTCAAAATTAAAAAAGAACGATAAAAATAAGAACGGAATAAAAAATAAATATTATTTTATAATATGACATGGTTATAGAAAAACAAAATTATTTTTATATAATTTTATAAAAGTATATTTGTTAATAAATAAATGAAAATATAAAATATTTATATAAATATTTAAATGGACGGAGTTATATCACATTCGAGTGAAACTAAGGATTTTAGGATTCAAGGGTTAAATTTGAGAGCATTGGAGAGGAGAGGATCAAATGTTTGATAAGAGAAGCCGAAAAAACAAGTGAAGGAAGATGTATCATTTGCATCCATGATTAGAGATTTTATTAGGATAAAGATTAATATTCTTGCATTTCATAGTCCACTTGGCAAGCCAGTCAGCTGCCAAGTTCGTCTCCCTGAAAATGTGTATAATTGTAGTGTTGGTAGTGAAGAGACTTCTGCAACAGTCTATGATAACAATAAAGAACCATAGAGAATTATGATTATCTATCATAGCATTTAGGATTTTAGAATATGTTTCCACTTCAATATTATGAATTTTAAGTTTATTACATAAAAGGACCATCTAGCAAAGCTAGACATTCAATATATATATATATATATATATGGGTTTGTTTTCCGTAAAGATGGCCTTTGGGTGCAATTAGGTCACCTTTAGAATTTATAAAAATGACCCTTCTGGATGCTTTCCCATTTGAAAAGTAGGAGGTGTCAGTGTTAAGTCTAAAGGATGGATCTTTACGAAGGTGCCAGCTGACAACAGCCCTATTTCTAGGAAAATTTAAATGGTTGAAATAGTTTAAAGCATGGGCTAAGTCTTGTCATTAGACCAATGCTTTCTCTTAAGAAGATTTGTTTGGTCTAAGTTAATGATAATAGTGTTGATTTGATTAATTATAGATTGAGTAGTTACAATAGGGTGACCATGTTTTATCTTGTTTCAGAAATGCTAGATAGACCAGGTAATAATAGCAAGAATAATTATTCTAATATGAATATTAGTAGGAGAGGAATCAAACCAAATTCTAACTATATGGTTTATAGTCATATAGTTACCCAACCTTAGGTTGAAGAGCCCATCATAATAGCTCCAGACCTTCCAAATAGGATTACAACTGATGAGTGTGAATTCTGCCTCCTCTCCGGACAAGGACAAATCAGACCAAACTCACCGGACCGGACAGGACACTTCGAACACTCAGCCCATTGAGCTGTTCGAGCTATGACAAAAGTACTAAAAAACCTAAACACTTCTTGACTAAGCTACTTTCTCTCCTACTTAGAGCTCATGGGTCTTTAAACATGACCCGGGTTCATTAAACATGACCCAAAAACCCATAAGGCCCAAATGTAAGGGTATAAATACCCAACCACCTGCATTAAATGTGGGTAATGAAAATTAAATACAACCAGGCTGCTTAATTCTCCATCTACTTTCTACTCTAAATATAAAACACCCATACACTTCCACAAACCTCCAGATAAATTACAAATTTACCCTTAGACGATAATTAAACCTCACCAAATTGGCGACCACAGTGGGAGAAGAATGTGCCTGAATCAAGCATTCGAAACCAGTAAGAAAAGTCAACCTGAATGAATCCAGACGCCCCGGAAGTACCACCAGCTTTGCTCGAAGTGGTGGGTGAAAACGATGAGTACACTATCGAAGAGCGCGATAGGTTAAAGGGTGAAATAGAATCTCTAAGGGCAGAAAAAGCTAAGATGGGCATGAAAGAAAATTCAAAAGCATCAGTTGCTCATCACACCGATAACCCCAGAGAGTATGAGCCTTCAAAGACTCATGTGAGTACCAAAAAGACTCATGCCAGCTCCAAAAAGTCTCACCGATACAAGCCAGTGGAGAGTTCTAACTCAGGCTCAGAGTCTTCTGATAGCTCTTCGAGTGATGAGGGAGTTGAAGAATCCTTATCCTCTAGCAGCGATGAGGATCGAACTAAAAAGAAGCAAAAACAAATAAAAAAATACTCAAGGAAAAGGGATAGACATTGAAGGATGAAGAGGAGTATTGGCAAAGGGACATCTCACAGCCGGAGGCATGTAGACCGGATGCTGATGGATCCTTTCGCTTTCCACAATGAACCAGGTATCTTTGCAACTCCCAATGAGGATACTGTGTTCAGTCGTGGTAGAAATTGGAGGCAATCTCCATTATCTTCCAAAATTTTGTCCGGAAACCTCCCTAAGAGGTTTGACAGCACTAAAATGGAAAAGTACGATGGCAGTACTGATCCGAATAACCATTTGGAACAATTTAAAAACTTCATGATGAACTTTGATGACGATGATAAGCTACTTTGCAGAGCATTCTCCCAATCATTTAAGGGGAGTGCTCTAAAATGGTATAACAGCTTACCACAAGGTTGTATCAAGAATTTCGATACTTTTTTGGTAACCTTTTGAAGGCAATTCGTTAGGAGTAAAGAATTAAAAGGCAACAAGGACACCATAATCCATTGTGCCCAGGAACCGAATGAATCCTTAACAGAATATATAAGTCGATTTGTGAACACCAAGAATGGGTTGGTTGATTGCTTCGAGCAAGTTGCAATAGCATCTCTAAGACAGGGCTTGAACCCTGGAAATTTGGGTGATTCGGTAACCAGAAAGAAGGCTATGACATGGGGAGGGTTGCTGAATCAGTTTGGAAAACAGATTAACGTTGATGAAACAAAGAAAACAAGGGTGCACAGGCAGGTGAGGTCTGCCCCGGTGGCACCAAACCCCAATCAGAATCAGTCCGGAAACAAGGCAAAGGAGACCGGACAGGGGCATGGTAGGGCTAAAGCTCAATCTCAGCCAGCTGCACCTGCTCAGAGTCAGCAATATAGAAATAAAAGAGGGCCTTGGGTTCAACCGGAGTGGTTCGCAGAATTAAAAGAAAGTGTGGCCACCATTTATGATAGAACAAAGGAAGAGGTAAACTATAGAAGACCGGCCACACTACAATCCCCTAAAGAACACCATAATAACTCTTTCTGCCAGTATCACAATGATACTGGCCATACCACCGATGATTGTATAGCTTTAAAACAAGAGGTTCAGAACTTGATTGAGAGGGGGGAAGCTGGGGGCTTACGTTAAAAGAAGAGGAGGTAATAGGCCTGACAATACTCACCGGGTTGGTCCAAGTAATGCTGCTCCGGAGGGAGCCATGGTTATAATCGAGAGGTTTGATGTGGAATCTGAATACTTGGATTCTGATCCAACTCGAAATAGAGTGGGTACAATTGAGGAGTGTTCTAGGACAGTCTCCGGCCTCATTAAGTTTTTTGAGTCCCTTACAATATTCGGAGGGGATACTATGACAGCTCCTACTGCTTCTTCGAGGAAGAGGCACGTTCATACTTTGGCCACCCAGCTAGAGGGAGGCATGACTTCCTATCAGTCGCAAATTCATGTCCCCTTCATTGGTTTTGATGAAGATGATTTGAGAGATATAGATGGCCCTCATGAAGATGCTGTTGTCATAGGGGCATCTATTGGGGGCAACGACATAAGACGAATTTTGGTGGATACTGGTAGCTCAGACAATATCCTGTTCTTAACGACTTACAGGAGAATGAAAAATCCAGCCGTAATTCAGAGTTCAGACAAATCAATTGTGGGCTTTACTGGCAGCTCAGCAGATGTGATCGGGGAGTTCGAAGAGGAAGTTCTATTGGGAAAGGGCCCATTCAAGAAGATGGTCAGGATACTTTTTATCGTGGTGGATTGTCCCACTTGCTATAATTCCATTTTAGGGAGGTCTTGGCTCTCTAGGATGCATGCGGTGGCTTCAACAGTCCACCAATGTTTGAAATATGCTGTTCAAGGACAGGTGGGAGTTGTCCGGAGCAGTCAAAAGGTTGCAAGAGAATGTTATGCTACAGCCCTGGCTCCCCGGACGTTAGGGGCAATTCGTATCAACGAGCAATAGCAGTTTGAGGGGCTTTCTGGGGTGAGGGTGAAATTGATGACCCCAGAGAGACCCCTGGAGTGTTAATACCGGTCGAAGAGGTAGACACATTGTTTAGAAGAAGGAACAAGCGTCAAGATAGGGTCTAAAATGCCATATGATCTGAAAAGTGAGATGCTAAAGTTTTTGAAAACCCATCAGCACGTTTTTGCTTGGTGCAATGTTGATGTTACTGGGGTTCCAGCAGATGTGATATCACATCACTTATCCGTCCGGAAAGACATAGCACCGGTGGTTCAAAAGAGAAGGGCTTTTTCCAAAGAAAAGGCTGATGTTATTGTACAAGAGGTTGACAGGCTCACAAAGATGGGGCATATCAAGGAGTCCCAATATCCTTTGTGGACTGTCAATCCGGTCCTGGTAAAAAAGAAAAATGGCAAGTGGCGCCTGTGCATTGACTTCACAGATCTCAATAGAGCTTGCCCAAAAGATTTGTATCCAGTTCCCTGGATTGACCAACTAGTAGACTCTACCTCTGGAAACAAGCTACTGTCCTTTATGGATGCGTTCTCCGGATACAATCAGATCCAAGTAGATCCGAAGGATCAAGAGCATACTACATTTGTCACTGACAGAGGTCTTCATTGCTATAAGGTAATGTCATTTGGATTGAAAAATGCTGGGGCTACTTATCAGAGATTGGTAAACAAAGCCTTTGTTGATCAGATTGGGAGGAATATGGAGGCATACATCGATGACATGATGGTGAAGAGTGTGGATGAGCAATTGCACTTGGCTGACCTACAAGAAACTTTTACCAATCTGATGAAAGTGAATTTAAAGTTGAATCCATAAAAATGTGTGTTCGGAGTACAATCCGGGAAGTTTCTAGGCTATATTATAAGTGAGCATGGGATACAGCCCGATCCGGACCAGCTTAATGCTCTATTCCAAATGGAGCCTCCTCGAAATATTAAAGAAGTGCAACGGCTAACGGGGAGGTTAGCTGCTTTAAACAGATTTATCTCAAGGTCTTCGGACAGGTGTGCCCCATTTTTTCAAACCTTGAAGGGTGCGAAGGGATTCGATTGGACCTCACAGTGTGATGAGGCTTTCAATGAGATAAAGAAGCACATGTCTTCCCCCAAAACCTTGTTTAAACCAGTCGATGGGGAGACGCTCTTCGTATATTTGGCAGTTTCAAGTTGTGCCATCAGTGCTGTGTTAATAAGGGAAGTAAATAATTACCCCCATCCAGTGTACTACATCAGCAAAAGCTTGATAGATGCAGAAAAGCGTTACTTAAAACTTGAGAAATTAGCATTGGCCCTGGTGATAGCTGTTAGGAAGATGAGGCCTTATTCCCAGGCTCATCCTATTATCGTCCGGACATCTTTTCCTTTGAAGAATGTTCTCCAAAATGCATACATTTCAAGTAGGATGACCAAGTGGTCAGTAGAACTGGGGATTTCGATATAGATTTTGCTCCCCGAACAGCAGTCAAAGCCCAAGCTGTGGCTGATTTTTTGGTTGAATTTCACTCCGACAGAGATTCGGAGCAGGCTACTGAGTTGAAAGACAAAAAGGTCTGGATCGTCCGGACGGATGGTGGATCCAGCACTATGGGATGTGGTGCAGGGGTGTGTTTGACTTCTCCATATGGTGACAAAATGTACCAAGCTATATGTTTCGCTTTCAGGGCTTCCAATAATGAGTCTGAGTACGAAGCAACTATAGCTGGTTTAAAGTTAGCCTATATTTGTGGGGCTAAGAGGGTCAAGCTACTGAGTGACTCCCAGCTTCTTATTCACCATGCCCAAGGTCAATCTGAAGCTAAAAAGGAGCAGCTAGTGAAATATTTATTTCTTCTTAAAAATGAAGCACTCAAGTTTAAAAGCGTTGTTTATGAACATATACCCCGGACAGAAAATGAGTTGGCAGATTCATTGGTAACCATAGCATATACGGAGTCGTATTCATGGATCCATGTGCTGGAGAGCCCCTCCATTCAACTTAATATGAGTAAAGAAGAAGAAATTTTTGAGGTACAGATGAAACAACCTCATGATTGGAGATTTTCTCTCCTGCAATACCTCTCTGACGGCGTCGTGCCTCCGGATAAATCACTAGCAAGAAAATTGAAACACAAGGCTCGTGGTTTTATCATACTGAGAGACATTCTATATAAAAATTCTTACAGTTAACCTCTTTTGCGCTGTTTGGGGGATGATGAGTCTCAGGTAGTCCTCTCTGAATTGCATGATGGTGAGGGATCAACTCATTGTGGATTCAGGGCTTTAACGAGGAGAGTTTTACTGTCCAGCTACTATTGGCCATCTATCATGAAAGATTCTAAGGAGCTGGTAAGAAGATGTGACCCATGCCAAAGGTACAGCAATGAAATTCATGTCCCAGCCATTCCTTTAGAGTCAATTTCTGAGCCTATACCTTTTGCTCGTTGGGGGTTGGATTTAGTGGGACCTCTCCCTATGGCATCCGGAGGGCGCAGAACTATAATTGTTGCTATAGACTACTTTTCGAAGTGGATTGAAGCGGACCCTCTAGCAGGAACAACATCAAAAGCTATCATAAAATTCATTCCACCCAACATCTGTTGCAGATTTGGTGTCCCACAAAAGATAACAACAGACAATGGGCCACAGTTCGACAATAGGAAAATGGAGAGTTTTTGTGCCTCAAGGGGTATACAACATTGTTTCTCTTCACCTTTCCACCCACAAGAAAATGGTCAGGTTGAAGTGGCTAACAGAGGTCAGCTCTATCTAGTGGAAGAAAGACGAGTTAAAGCTCACCTTAGAGTTGCACACTATCAGGGTTTGATGAGGAGCAGATTTGCTTCTAAAGTTAAAAGAAGAGATTTCCAGCCGGGGGACAAAGTATTGAGGAAAGTCTTCTTACACACCAAAGAAAAGCTGCTCGGAAAATTGGCCCCAACTTGGGAAGGACCTTATGTGGTTGTTGAAAGGCTCAAACCTGGAACATATTGGCTGGAAGACAAGGATGGAAGAGTCCTGACCCACCCTTGGAATATCGAGCATCTCCGGATGTACTTGGAATAACATCTGTGTAAATATTTGGGGGCATACTCTTTCCTACCCTGGTGGCGCGGGGAGGTTTTAATGAGGTGTCCGGGTTTTTAATAAAATTTGATGCCTTCTTAAAAAAAATTCGAAGTGTTGTTACTTTGTCTTTTGTCACACCATCCGGACTGAAATAAAAGAGTGATGACCACTTAAACATTCGTCATCGGAGAATTTAAGTACTCTCATTATAAAATAACTAAGGGCTATTTAAACTCTAGCCATCAAAATTGGAACAGACTATGAAAGAAGGTGAGAATTTTGCAAAACAAGGATATTCATTAAAATAATTTAAGTGCCCTGGCCTTCCAAGGACTTTCAAATTTTCAAAACAGAGTAAAGGATCTCTCCGTTCAGATACCGAACACACTTACAAAAAGAATGCCTTGGGCTTCCAAGGACTTTGGTTCAAATAACATGAAAAGTAAAAAGTAATTCATAAATTAAGACTGAGCCTTTGAAGATGGCTCAGCTTTATCTACTTTCTTCTTCCCCTTAGGATCATCTTTTTCTTCGTTTGGGCTCTCCCCACTGTTTTCTTCGTCATCGGATGAAGATGCACTAGAGAAGCCAATCCAGTCGCCTTCGGCCATTGTATGATATGGGAGGTCTTCAACCTCTACATGAAGCCATAAATCCCCTAGGTTCCTCTTCAGAAATTTCTCGTAGAAGAGCAAGACCATGTCCGATCTTACCTTGGCATACATCTGCTCTTGAGTGTCGATCATGTTGTTGGCATAAGCATCGATCTTGGCTTGGATTTTGGCCTCCTGCTCCCTTATCAAACTAGCTTTCTCCTCGACAACTTTGGACACTGTATTCTCAAGTGCAATTTTGTCATTGGTTAAGTTGGTGATGATTTGGTCTTTGGCATTGGTCTCCCCTTTTGAGGTGGCAAGATCTTTCTCCAGACCGGACAGCTTCTCCCGGAGCTCTATGATAGTGTTCTCTAGTGTGGTGACTCTTGTGGTACTCGCTTTTTGGTTCCTCTTCAATTCTTCATTTTCTTCCTTTAGAGTGGCAGCATTCGAAGTGGCAGTAAGAAGGTCGTCGGACAGCCTCTCTTTGTCAGACTTAAGGTCTTTGATAATGTCTGCCTGATTTCGAACTTGTTTTTCCAACACGAGCACAGGCTGAACATTGCTTAATAAAGAGTGGGCTATGACATCCCTTTCACTTGAAACAATAAAGGTCTTACCATTGAAAGTGACTGTTTTTAAGGTGCTCGGAGGGAGGTAAGGCCCAGCAAAATCGTCTTTGGGGAGATTGATGAAGTACTCACCAAGCCCACCAATACCAGTGATGTCTACCCCATCAATATTAAGATCTCCCCCTTCAACCTCATCGGTTTGGAAGTCACCAGGTATTTCCTCCGCCTGCGTTGGGTCAGTGGGATCAGCTTGGGAAGGAGGCTCCGGAGCCCGGAGAGAAAGCTCGTCACCCATAGAGGTCTTTTTCTTCTTGGCCTCCCTGTCTTTACTTTCACCTCCCCGTTTACGATTTCTTTTGGAAGCCCTTGGAGGTTTTGGGGAGTGCACTTTTTGCCTTTCAGTCTCCTTCTCCACCACTTCCAAGAGAGCAGCATCAATTTGGCTGGGGACTGGCCCCTCCGGATTTATTGGAACATCATCCTCCACCTTCTTGCCTTTCTTTTTGCCTTTTATCTTGCTCGGGGCCTTGGCCCGGCCTGGCAGGTAGAGTGTCCCAACCGGTTCATGCGTCCTCTTGAGCACTACATCCGGATGAGGCTGGGTGGTGAGTTCCTCCCAAGTTAAGTCTCTCCGACCTGTGGTGTTCCACAGATGAGACCTTGCCAAATTCCTCCCGGTAAAAGCAGCATGGAACCGATTCCCCCACTTCTCTGCAGCCCAAGCGTTGATCTTGGTGCAAGTCGTCTGCCCGGTTTTCAAGTGATCACTAAAGTCCTTGGGCAGTTCTGCTAAGGAAAAAGTAGGACCAATTAGTTTAAACTAACTTATAAAAAAAGAGAGAGACAAGAATGTAAAGTAGAAGACTTACGATCGCTCCTCCATCTGCTTGTGAGAAGGCTTGGGTTGACTCCAGACTTGATCTTCTTCCCATTCTCCCAAGCGCCACTAACAAACAGGAACTGGGTCTTCTAATTCCTCTCCGACTCTAGCAAGTCATCCACAGCTTTGAAGTTATCCCCCATGTTGAAATGGTAGAAGGGGATGTGGTGGTTTCTGCAGAGACTGGCCACAGCAGCAAACTCCTCCATTGGTAGAGGAATCCCGGAGAGCCTTGAAGCCATAATGCTAGCCATGAGGGTATACCAGGCATTGGGGCTCAGCTGGCTCGGACAGAGCTTTATCAGATGGAAGTATCTGACAATTTCTGGGTCCAAGGGAAATCTGAGCCCCCAATTGAATAGCTCCGTGAAGATGACAATTTCGCTTAATTTGTAGTCCATGGGAGTCTCTGGGTGTATGGGGATCCTGATCTTCACGTTCTCCGGTATTCCCCACTTCGTACGCATCCGGCCCTGTTCAGCTGTGTGGATGAATGCGTAGTTAATCTTTTGCAGGGCGAGGAGGTACTTGACATTAACCTTGTGAAAACAAGGCCCCACCCTTCCTTCGAGACTCTCCGGCAGATCCGGATGCCTCAAGCACAACTTCTCTTTGCCTTTGTCTTTTTTGGCAACAACAACACTACTGGTCTGACTGGAGGGCTCAGACTCAAATGGAGCCTCTTCGACAGAGTCCTCCATTACTTCCTCCATAATTGTTGAAGGATTTTCAGTAGCAGTAGCAAAGGGAGGATTCAGATCTGGCTCAGCCTGGTCTCCGGACTGCTGGGCTTCAGTGTTCCCTTGGCTTCTGGCCTCCGACTGGGGCTCTGATGCAGAGGTTTCTCTTCGAAGACCTGGGCTACTGCCCTCCGGACCAGACAGTTTGTCCTTGGGAGCTCTAATGGGCACTTCTGACCCAGTGCTGCTGTCTTTTGCACCCGACTTTGAAGGAGTGCTCTTAGAGGCCTGACCCTTGACCAGCCGGCCTTTTCTCCGGTCGACTAACTTTTGAGGGGAGGTTTCAGTGTCTGACCCCATAGCTAAGAAGGGGGAGGGCTTTCTGAAGCTGGTAACTGTTACCCCTGGCTCAACAACAGGTCCCGATTCTTGAACCGAGGAACCAGAGATAATGGGGGAGAGATTAGTTTGAAATATCTTTTTTGGCTTGATGCCTTTTGAGGAAGAAGAACCTTGATCTGATTCTGTGGCTGAAGTCACTGGCTTGTCGATGGGCGAAACGGGTAATCCTGCTGCAATGCGTCTTTCCCTTTCGACCTGTTGCGCTTTTTCTAATTCAGAAAGGTTGAGCCACCCACCTTTGATCAGAGCGTTCCTCGCTGTAAACATAAACTATTTGGGTAAATTTTTGCTTTGGAGAGAAAAATCTTTAAGAAGTTGCAGAGTAAATATGAGAGTGATGGTGAAACAGTAGAAAGTGTTTTAATTTATAGTAAATCTGAAAAAGGAGTTTGATTCCTAGGAGAATTCGAAAAGATTGGTAATGATTATAGACGACGCTGATGTCACCACCTTTAACTAAGAGGTTGCTTTTCGAAGAAGGTGGGTTCGAAATTCAAGGTGAAAAAACGGCTGAAGCAACCAACTAGAAAGCGACACGTGTCCCAAAAACTCTGGCACAAAACCGTTTGGGTTCATGAAGCTTTATCAGTCCGGATAAAACCATAAGGCAAACATACCTGTCCGGATTAAAACCACCCCTGACATCGGACTGTTTTTCAGGTTTTTGACAAAGGTATTTGAACAAACACCTAAAAAAGGGGCTCCTGATGAGTCTGAATTCTACCTCCTCTCCGGACAAGGACAAATCAGACCAAACTCACCGGACCGGACAGGACACTTCGAACACTCAGCCCATTGAGCTGTTCGAGCTATGGCAAAAGTACTAAAAACCCTAAACACTTCTTGACTAAGCTACTTTCTCTCCTACTTAGAGCTCATGGGTCTTTAAACATGACCCGGGTCCATTAAACATGACCTGAAAACCCATAAGGCCCAAATGTAAGGGTATAAATACCCAACCACCTGCATTAAATGTGGGTAATGAAAATTAAATACAACCAGGGTGCTTAATTCTCCATCTACTTTCTACTCTAAATATAAAACACCCATACACTTCCACAAACCTCCAGACAAATTACAAATTTACCCTCAAACGATAATTAAACTTCACCAACAACTAACAAAGACATGGTTAATTGTTTCAGAGTTGTTGCAGTATTAGAATTTAGATGCCAACTGAACATTTATGGTTTGAAGTATAAAATCTATAGGGAGCTAATTATAAAAAATTCTCCAAATAAGAAAGGAACACTTCTTTGGAGTAATATGATTCCAAATCCTTTTATATAAAGTAGATTTACATATTCTGTTTTTTTTTATAGAATCTCAAATGTTTTTGGTATGAAAATTACCATCACCAGATAAGGTTCATTGGGGAGAGTCATTAACATTTTCTTTAATAGTAAGATATTTGATAATTGATATATCATATGTGGAAGCAGATGTAACAAGCTTTTGAAAATCCCAGCAGTTATTGTTATAGTAGTCTGTAACATAGTGATGAGTGTACCATTCATTGTTAGTCTCGGGATTCTAGGTAATTATAGGAGTAGATTTGAACCATCTGTTTAAGTTAAAGTCAATGTTGCCATTTCCTAAGAGCCATAATATGTGAGGGTCAGCAATAGTTCTGATGTCCATTAACCTCTTCCAAGTATTTGAGCTAGAACTGGATTTGTGGACCTGCATATGATGTTTAGTTTTGCAATATTTGTTATACATAAAGGTAGCCCAGAGAGCAGTTTTAGTTCTGAATTTAAACCAAAGATTACAGAAAACTTTGATTTCATATCTTTGATGTTTCTGAGGTTGAAACCACCCTCATCATAAGGAAGGGAAATGGTTTCCCATTTAGCCCAGATTATAGCCTTGTTATCATCATTAGATCCCTAGAGATATTTATTACTTATGACTTCGATTCTCTTGGATATATCTTTACGAAGTATATAACGTTTCATATGATAGTAGGGAATAAATTGGAGGGAAAATTGAATGAGAGTGAATCTACCTCCAAAAGAGAGAAGACGATGACTCTAATCCTGAGTCTTGTGTCTGACTTTGGTGATAAGGTCCTCAAAATTTGATAACTTTGACCTGTTGTTAATGATGATTCTAATGTACCTCATTGGAAGCTTTTTGATGATGAGTCTACTCCTATTTATTTTTTATAGTAAAGAGTCAAGTTGTATATATTTTTTATGAAGCAATGATACTAAATTTGGCTTGATTAATAGTATGACCATAAATTTTTTGATATTTTTGCAGGGTTGCTTGAAGGATGGTGAGGCTAGAAAAGGATCCATTGGTGAAGATTGAGATATCATCCGTAAAAGCAAGACAACGAATCAAGGTATTACATGCATCCTTAAACCTCTTAGAGAGTTCCATAGCTCAACCCATAGATACTTGTTGCATTTAACATGGACTATAATACTTAGTATGGGTTTATTAAGAGGGAGATAAATGACTTAAAGATAAACAATTTGGTCCTGATTAAGGAGGATCTGAACATTATAGTCTTGTCTCCACGTGATCTATATTTTACTTGAGATATTGGAGAGAGAGTGTTGAAAACCAAGAAGCTTAGTAGTAGTAGTAGTTAGGAGATGATCCCCAAGCATAGGCTCTTGAATAACAATAAAGTTGATTTTTTTAGACTTGTAAATATATTTAAGTCTCATTCTAGTTGGCTTATCGCCAATGCCTCTTACATTACAACATAAAAGGTTAACTGTCATTTGAAAAATCTAGAATAAGGTCTGGCAACTTCTGGAAATTACAATGCTTTTGTAGCATCTTGTCTGATTTATTGTTTGTAAACTTGGTTTGGATCTTTTGCATGAGAAAATGGAGTATAAATGAGGCTACATGAGGTTCCAACGTTTTGAGACGGAGGGTCAAGAGTATCAAGGCAACAAGGGAGTCAGAAATACTGATTCTAATATTAAGGATGGTGATAACTTCATTGATGGTAGGGCTATGGATATGAGGAATGGAGGAGTGGCTCAGATGGGTTAGAATTAAGGTAAGAGTGGGATTATAGCTAAGACTTGAATTTTGGGTATGGTCAGAAGGTTGAATTGGTGGTTTAATTTGTAGGCCAAAAGAGACTTGAGAGTGAGAGGTGTCTTGAATACATGATGGATCAGATGATGTCTGAAGAATTATAAACTTGAGCTTGTGATATAAAGGTTGATGGAGAAAAGGTAAGATAAGTTTAGATAGTTCTCTGCATTCTGATTGATTATGGCCCAGATGCCAATAATGAGAACAGTATGAAGGTCTAGGACGATAGATTACAGGTTGCCAAAAACCATTTTTAGTGCCAAAACTAATCCAAATCTTGGATATTTGTGCCGTTGTAGAGTCTGTCTCCACCCAAGCCATACATGAGTTGTAGATTGCTTTATTTTTTTGAGGAATGCTAGTCTGAAGATGATTTCCTATAGTTTTAGCCAAACTATATAGGTATGAAGTTTAGGGAAGGTTATCCAGGTTGGAGTGATATGAGGTTTTTTTTTAGGGTTTAAAGATGTAGACCATTTTAGGATTCTCATTGAAGATTGGGCAACAGTCCACACATTTCTTCTTCATATATTTTCTACATCCTCAAGAAGATCAATTTTGATCATTAAGTGTCTGCTGCCCCAAAAGGAAAGACTAACCTTACCTTTGCATTTTAGAGAATTAAGTTTTTTTTTTAATGTCTGTCATCCTTGATCTTCCTTGAGCAAATTTACCAATAAGACTGCATTTGTCTTGCTGAATGAGATCCTGTTTATCTTGAGATGAGAACATAACCGCTAACTGATCTCCTTTAATTATTATAACATGATCTTGAAGGTGTTTGGGTTTTTGCTTAAGCATTTATGCATATGTTGTATTTGTTGGTTGATGAAGATTGGAGGATTCAAAAGTTGGATTGAATCTCATATTGGGATAGTAGACTGATGATGATAGCATCTTTGGTTGACGGAAAGACGTAAAATCATTAGAGTTTGATGACGAGAGATCAGGGGCTTTGGGGTGAGGTATTCCTTTGAAGACGCGAGCAACCTGAGGAGGGCTAGATGGAGGAGGCGAAGAAGCCATTGAAGATCAAAGGGAAAAGTCTCTCTCTTTAGTTGCTCCTCAATTAGCGCAGGCTATATTTTTTAGGGTCTCGTTTTTCCCTTCCTTTGATTTTGGGCTAGACTTTTGCCTTGTTTATTTTGACCTTAAACCTATTGTTTATTAGGTTTTATTTCAATAAAATATTTCTTTTGGCTGAAAAAAAATGTTTTAAGTTGAAAAGGAAGCTTAAACGTAAAATTGGAAGCGGGAAACGAAACGTTTAACCGCAGAAATGAAAGGAGAAATATCATTGTAACAAAATTAAATGGTTCCGTTATTTGTGGTCACCGACTTAAGAGTCAGACGACGAATAGTTAAATATAAAAATTTAGTATAGTATCGGGACAAGTCATAAACTCTATCTATTGCGTTAGATTTAATTTCACATATCTCTCAATCTCACTATGACTTATTATGTTGTATTTGTTGGTTGATGAAGATTGGAGGATTCAAAAGTTGGGTTGAATCTCAGATTGGGATATTAGACTGATGATGATAGCATCTTTGGTTGAGGGAGAGGTGGAAAATCATGAGAGTTTGATGACGAGAGATTAGGGGCTTTGGAGTGAGGCATTCATTTGAAGATGCGAGCAACCTAAGGAGGGCTGGATGAAGGAGGCGAAGAAGCCTAAGAAGATCAAAGGGAAAAGTGTATCTTTTTAGCTGTTCCTCAATTAGCGCATACTATATTTTTTAAGGTTTCGTTTTTCCCTTCCTTTGATTTTGGGGTAGACTTTTGCCTTGTTTATTTTGACCTTAAACCTATTGTTTATTAGGTTTTATTTCAATAAAATATTTCTTTTGGCTGTGAAAAAAAAATGAAATGTTTTAAGTTGAAAAAGAAACTTAAACGTAAAATTAGAAGCCGGAAACGAAACGTTCAACCACGTAAATAAAAGGAGAAATATTAGTGTAGTAAAATTAGTTGGTTCCGTTATTTGTGGTCACCGACTTAAGAATAATTCGTCTAGTGAACTATAAAAATTTAGTATAGTATTGTGACAGATTATAAACTCTAGCTATTGCGTTATATCTAATTTCACATATCTCTCGGTCTCACTATGACTTATCATTCTAGTTCTAGGAGTGTTTGCTCTCTCCATTAAAAATCGTCGTCACTTGATCCACCACCCGTAGATCAAAGACGATCGAGACCTAGACATAAAATAATTATTTTGATATTCTCTTTGACATCCATCATACCTTCCGTCATTGTTGTTGCGGATCAAACCCTAGATCCAATAAGGCCATGCCCGATCAACCTCCACTTCAGACGACAAAAAAATACCGATAAAAATCCACCACAAAAGAAAAAAAATATCCATCAGAAAATGTCTAAAAACTAAGACACATCAGCTTCTTCCCGTAAAATAAAATATTACATATCGGTTGGTAAAAATTAGTAGGTAGAAATCTAGATTTAAGGATAGGAGTTCTTAAAAGGTTACTAATTACAACGCAACAACTACCGAATCTTAAAGAGGTTCCATATATTTATATTGATTATTTCTTTACGGTTTAAAGATTAGGCTTATTTAGTACTGATTTTAGGACATATTTCTAGTACTTACGCATTCACCGTTTTCAGTCAGATTTTAGAAGGAAAAAAAAAAAGGACTCAATGGTTAAATAAAAGGTTGAAGAAATAACATTTGAGTGGAACTAGCTTTATTAAGATTTACCAATATTATTTTTATTAATTAGCAAACAGTTACGGATAACTATTCCCAACTATTTTAGTCAATTTTAGGACCCTGACAGATGCACTTGAAGTTGAAGTAATGGGTGGATGGATGGGCCTGCATGTCAAACTTCCATAATATTTATGATGGGCCACCAACGTTATTGCTCCACCGCTTTGAATGAGTACGGAAACAATTGCAAAACATATTTTCATCTTTTCGAATTAAACCGGCGAATGAACCACTCGATTTCCTTCTTTGTAATCAAGGAAACAAATTAGTTGCGGAGATGTCGGTGTGATCAATTTCAATATTTTAAAGTCCAAATGCCGTATAGATGTTGTAACGATTAAAAAAGGAAAATATTATTAGTAGCTATATTATGCAAATAAATTTGAAACCTAGAAGACAATAATAGATAAATAAAAAAGATTTAATTTTTAAATTTTTGATTTGTTTATATTTTGTTTCTGTATAAAATATGGTAAAGCGAAATATTACTATAAATTTAAAGATAACTAATTAGTTTATAATTTGATGTCATTACTTTGTGATTAAACAAGAAGTAACTTTTGAAAACAAATAAATTTTTAAATTTATATGTTCTAAAATTTATTTTATTTAAAAATAATATTTATCTTATAATAAATTTAATTAAGGTTTAGTATAAAAAGCAATACTATTATCTATTTATTATCCACATTTTCACGTTCATTTCGCTCAAATGTTTACCATTTAAGATCCGGTAATACTCTAAATAGTTTTAGTTATTTTTGGGTGCAGGAGTCAAGTTTCAAAGGGAAAGTCCAGTTTCTTCTTAGCATTATCATTTTCATCGATTCATTTCACCTAAAATTTGGTCAACCACTCAATTTTCAGGATTCTTCATTTTGTGATTGTTTGGAGACGAACCAATGTTACACGAACTCTTACTAGCTCTGTTAGGTTATGCTGGAGATCTCATAATCGACGAGAAAGAGCACAATTTGTTTTTGGGAATCAACATATCTCCCGACGCTCCTGTCTCCGATGAGCCTACGTTCAAGCTTGTTCATGATATCTCCTTCATGGAACCCGACGATAGGTACATTCACCATTGTGTAATCCAATTTGCATTTCGGTTTAAACGACAAAAAGTCGTTGTTGTAGGGAACTAATTGAGAAGATAGTGACTTTAGGGTTTTACTACAAAGAGCTAGATCGATTTGCGACCAAGTCCCGAAATCTAAGTTGGATTAGAAGTTTGATTCTTTAGGAAGAGCCAAAGAGCCTTTGGAAAGCGAAATGGTAAAACCCAATATTTATCGTAGAGCTATTGCTAATGGCATTATGGAGATATTGTCTGTTTACAAGTCTGCTGTTCTTTTTAAAGGCCAACTCGCCTTTTCCAGAAAGTAACTTGCCGGTGAACTGGATTTCAATACGTTTCATCTGAATCTGACTACAAGCCATATGAATTAGTGTTATATATGTATATTAGTATCACCTACCTCTCATAGTTTTGTTTGTAATTCTATTGTTTTTTTAGCAAATAGACGAGTCTCCAACTAGTTTGGACTAACTTTAAGGTTGTTTTACTTCTCTCTTTTTTTATTCAAAAACTTGTTTTAACAAAATATGTTTTATATTTGTGATGAAATTTTAAGCATTATATAGCTCTTGTAGATTATCTCTTGTTTCATAAAGAAAAATATGACTAATAAGTCACTCAGATTTACACATCGTAAACCTTTGATAGATAAAAAAAAGTATTTTAGGTTGGATCTATATAATATATCTCTGTTACAACGACAATAATACATTAGTGTAACTTATAAGACATGTTTGATATGACTATTTTTTTATTTAACACTTTTAGCTCCTTAAAAGTGGCACTTTAGCAACTTTTTGTATATCATTTGTTTTACAAGCTGGCTTATACGTAGGTGTGACTTTACCAATTTACTTTTCCTGAAAGTTACTACTACGTTCATAACTGTCTAAACAACTTAGCATTGTATTGTATATCACAAATTCTTCCTTTAAATCTATTGAACATGTTTAGTTTTATGATATATGCTAAACCATGCCAACTATGATATATGCTAAATCCGGAAAATTATGATTGATGTTAAACCAGACCAATTATGATAGATGAGAAACCATGCCAATTATGATGGATGAGAAACCATGCCAATTATGATAGATGATAAACGAGGCCAATTGTGATAGATGATAAACTATACCAATTATAATAGATGAGAAACCACGCCAATTATGATGGATGAGAAACCATGCCAGTTATAATAGATGAGAAATCATGCCAACTATGATAGATGAGAAATCATACCAATTATGATAGATGAGAAACCAGACGAGTTATAATAGATGAGAAATCATGCCAATTATGATAGATGATAAACCATACCAATTATGATAGATGAGAAACCATACCAATTATGATAGATGAGAAAGCATTCCAATTATACTAGATGAGAAGCCATGCCAATTATGATAGATGAGAAACCATGCTAATTATGATACAATGACTTCTTCAGCATACAACCTTTTCCTTCAAGTTCGAGCTTATATGAAGAGGTAGTAATACTATAGTTCCTTCCATTTAAAGTTTTGATATCAATAAATGAACCATCATTACTCAAATCTAAACTCTTAAACGATCTACTATGTTGACCATTGAAGGAATCAGACTGATGTATGCTCTCTTATATTATTTATTCGTGAAATCAAATCATGAGAGATAACATGTATAAATGATAAATATTTTTACTTGTGATTTTATTATAAAATTTGAAAAACACGATTTGGAATTTCATATAAATGATGGTGGGAGAGGCACACATTATTTTGTGTGAAGTATTTTTAGATAGCAAAAGTGTATAGAGAGAAGGTCTCGAAGAAAAGTTAAGGGAAATTTTTGAAGCATTTGTATAAATAATTTTTATAAATTAGAAACGTTGGATTAAAGTAGGATATGAATGGATACGGTTTGATGATCATAGAAAACAAGAATTGAGTGCAAAGAGTTTTAGAGTTTTCTCTAGTTTGATAAAAATATAAAATGACTATTTACAATAATGGTACAACTTATTTTTAAAACCAAAGGAGTAAAAAGTTATTAATTCCACAATAACTCGACCTTTACCTTTTAAGTAGTCCTTAAGTATAAAATTATTCTTAAAGACTATGGGAGCCTTGATAAAGTTAAAATTCTCCTACAACGTATATGTCCTTATTCAAGAGGTAAAGATCCTTAACCAAAACTAAGATTCACCAAACGCAATGAGTCGTATTCCTAAGGACGACTATAGAATAATGTTATATTAATAGGAAAACCTGAAATCTACCAAAGTATTATGTCGATCTTGAAATGAGACTATGTTGATCTTAACAAGTAAATGATATAAAGAACTAATGGGAAAGTTTATTTAATGACCTAGAAAAGTAATTAAGTTGATCAAGTAAAAATCATGAAAAGTTAAGAGCAAGAAATCACTTAAGTATTATGATGACCCCAATATAAAAGATCATATCCATTTCTTTTGAAAAGAACTTAGTGTAGCAAGGATGGGACTAGACCGCGTAAATTGGTCAAAATAGACAAACAAACAATTGACATGAATACCCATATGCATTCTCAATTGAGATAAACGTATAGAATATGACATGTTAAACAGAAGACTAAAAATCCTTCCCCAAGTTTCCATGATCTCGAAAGAAATCCTCAGTAAAACTAGAATATCTTATGCAGTTAAAAGGTAAAATTATAATGTTTGTAGTTAATTATTTCTTAGAAAATACCACGTGGATGCGAAAATATGTTTCATTCATTCATATAGTTATGATTAAGGCTAGAACTCTACTATAAATAAGGCATCATACTTATCAATATTAAAAACATGATTGATGATGGAAGAGTTTTAGAGTTTTTCAAAAGGAGGAGTTTGAGCAAACCCAGTCGCGTGGATGTTACCAGAAACCATGCAGAAGTTCAAGAAAAAATTTCAATGCTTATTTATGATAGTAGATGCTTCCTCTTTTTCTAATGTAATCGTGAGAAGTTTATGGTTGGATTAAATGCATGTTCTAGTATTTACAGTTCATCAATGTCTCAAGTTATTGTTCAACGAAAAAGTATGAGTAATCCCATTGAGCTTCCCTAACTCGCAAGCAACAACAATCATAATAAAAATTAGTGGGTAATCGGTCATCTTTGAAGTATATATGATCATTGAAAACCACACCTCCCACCTAATATAGCATGGAGAAGAAGTAGTAAGCATCAGAATGAAATGATACAATATATTACAACTCGACCGAGATATAGCCAAGAAACTAAAGTATAAATTAATTTATCTTTTAGAAAATAGCATAGGTTTGTTTATCTGCAACACACAAGTGGCACAAATTATCAATCACAAAAAATCGACTTATAAAACAAAATAAGAGGTCCCACTCCCAACAAACGACGAAGTAAAAGTTGAAGAGATAGACCAGCTAATTGTAGTAAGGTACATACAAAATTTATAGTACACATTGTGTATAACCAACCCAATTCTAGTATAGACTACGAACAACAAGTAAAGAATGTGTATGGACACCAAAGATCTAAACAAAGCATGTCTAGAGGATCTTCTTCCTAGTAGAGAATTGATCAACTAATTGATGCTACTTCAAGTAATAAGATGTTTTCCTTTATGAATGCTTATTATGGATAAAATAAATGTATGAAGATGATCCAGAACATGCCACATTCATAACTGAAAAATGGCTTCATTTCTATAAGGTAATATCATTCAGTTTGAAGAATCTAAAATCCACATATCAACAACTCATAATTTTTTTTTGCAATACAAGTAACCAGAATTTACAACCATACAGTGATGACATATTCACAAGAAAACAATATGATGAGCACTTGGCTGACTTGATCAAGACCTTCACAAACCTTAGAAAAGTCAACTTGAAACTGAACTCGAAAAAGTGTACCTTTGGTGTACGATTCATAGAAAACCTAGGTTACATGGCTAATGAGCAAGGCATTGCAGCAGATCTCACCCATGTTTCAAATATGGTTGTACGGGACCCTTCAAGAAACATTAAAGATGTACAAATTCTGATAGATAAATTGGAAGTTCTTATTATATTCATCTCCAAATCATCAGACAAATCCCATTTTTTATTTCAAGTATTAAAAAGTGTAAAACATATAACTAGAATACAACGTGTGAAATAGATTTCAATAATATTCAGAAGTTCATTGCCTCCTTGAAAATACTAACGAATCCAAATCCATGAGATTCATTTTTCTTATACTTTGCAGTCTCGAACTATGCCATAAGAACCATTATTTATTGAGTGCTGGATTCATATACTTATAACTGGAGAATCTTGCCCTAGAATTGGTGGTAGCAACCAGGAAGATGAGGTTATACTTCTAGGCTCACACAATCAGTTTCTGGATGTTATTCCCCTTAAAAACTATTATGCATAAGCCATATGTTTCTGGAAGTTTGATAGATGTTCAATGAAACTAGGGGAATACGATATTTATTATGAACCAATAATTGTAATCAAAGCTCAAATGCTGACAGATATCCTATTAAATTTTCAATCTAAGAGACATATTCCTTTAAAGGAATATGTTGAATGTACTTGTATCATACTGGAAGAAACAACCAAACCTCAAGAGTATGAGTCCAAACAACAGGGGAGATCATGATCGTATCTATCAAGTTCGACATCCAAACCTCAAATAATGAAGCAAAGTATGAAGCATGCATTGTAGGTGGTTAATCAAGATTTTGGGCAAGTCAAAACCAATAAAACTAATATCATAAATATTTAAAAGAGTTTCAGCGTCAAAAAACCTTTTTGAACAAGTGGTATTTGAGCAATTTTCAAGAGGATAAAATGAAGCATTAATGTTTTAACTTCTTTGGCTTGAACAAAAACTGGAGCAAGAGTCATTTTTCTAAAATAAATCATCTATCAGGTTGCCAAAAATGTTTATATTTATAGTTTCATCCTTTGATGTCATGATAATAGAAGGATAACAAAAAGAATAAAAATAATAGAAAACTCATACCAAGAGATACTCAACCTAAGGAAGATTTCATGAAAGCAAAGTGGAGGGGTTTGCATGAATATCTGACATATTATACAAACAGGGTTTAACCAAACCTTTGTTGGGATGTCTAAGCTTAGATGAAGCCTCATTTTCATATAAAGAGATTCAAGATTGAGAGGTCGTTACATATTATGGTTACAAGGCCCTACACAAAATAAATTTCTTTAAGGTTACTCATGACCCACAATAATGGAGGATGCCAAAAAGAAGCATTGTGAAACTTGCAAACTCTATTTAACTTCATCTAAATCGTATTGTATTGTTATAGACCATATCTAAAACAATTTCATTTGACATATGAGGCCTTGATATTATGGGGACCCTTTCTAAAGCTTCATACTGAAGAAAGTTCTTATTAGTAGTGGTAGACTACTTCTCAAAGTGGATGAACGCAAAACGATAGAAAAAATCACAACAAATAAGGTAGTCAACTTCGTATAATCAAATATCTTCTCTTGTTATTGAATACCAATGGTCACAACAATGCACAACAAAACCCGATTTTAAAATGAAAATTCCATATGGTTATGGGGAGAGAAAGGTATAAAATAATTCTTTTATTCTTTTTTTTCATCGACAAGATAATAGCCAAGTGGATTTTACCAATAAAACTATATTATAAGGAATTTAAAAATGTTGGAAGGAGCAGCTGTAAATTTCCCTGAATGTTTAGAAGAAGTTATATGATCTTACAGAACCACTCCAAGAATGACGACAAAAGGAATATCATTTACATTATAGTATGGAACTAAAAACTTATCATGGCCAATACAACTATACTTTTATATAGAATTTATACTTATGAGAAAGAAGAAAACTCATAAGAATGATGAGCCAAACGTGATGTAATAGAAGAAACAATGGTAAAACCCCATCCTCTGTGAGAACATTATAAAACTTTGATGTGCAACATATACAATTTCAAAGTTCGGTTTTAAAATTTTAGGGCAAGGAGAAAAAATTCTTGAGACTGGTATTTCTTCACATTAAAAATAATTTCACCAAACTCGCGCCAAATTGGGAAGGTAGAGCGGCATTCCTTCACACTAAAGAAAAGAGCCTCACCAAAATCTCCCCAAATTGGGAAGGCCCTATCACAATAGAGTTGAAATTAAAAAATGGGAACATATCGGATGTTGGATAAAAAATAAAAGCAATTTCGACATCCATAGAAGATAGTATCTAAAACTCTACTATCCTCCATAAGCTTTGACATCCAATACAAAATAATTAAGCATAGTCTACAAGATCAACTAGTTTAAGGTAAAGTAAAATAATAGTAATATTTTAAATAAAATAAAATAATATATTGAAAGAGTACCTCCAAACCCTAATTCATTTGTATTTTAGCTAAATTTGAGGTAGTTTGCTGAATAAGAACATTTATCTTTCTTATTAAAGCCTTAAAATGATTAAGCACTTTAGAGATTTGGTCGAGGAAATATTTTGAATCTTTGACTGAAGTAGAACCTCCATCCCAACCAACATCAGTAATAACCGGCTTATTCAGTATATTTTCTCAATATGCATCAACTTTAGGATATCTTTAGGGATTTTCTATACAATATCTTTAGGATACACCATCAAATTTAGAGACATAAGTATTTTCAGGAAAAAAAATGTTACATCATTTGAAGCCTTTATCTCTATAGTATAAACCATTACATATTTTGCACCATCCTTAACCCTCGACTTCTCATCATTCTCAATGACATCATCCATAGTTTTAGAAGTATCAACAGTCAAACTTGCTTTAGCAATAATCATATGTTTTTAGCCACTTCAGTTGCATGAACATATATGATGGATTCCGATGCAGTCTTCAGTCTCATAAAAGATAAAAATACCATATTTTCAACAATAAGATTAACCATGATCTCATGTAGGTTATCATCAACTTTAAATATTTTGGCTTGGCTCGAAAGTGTTAGACATACCTCGCATCTATCCTATTATGGCTAAGAGCATTCTACATCAACCGACTAGATTTGACTGCTAGTATACGAGCAGTTTGTTCTTTCATAGTAGTGAAGTTTATCCTCAAAAACAACTCCGGTATGAGACTTTTACCTTTTCTAACAAATAGGGATATCATGCCCATGTCGTGTCCCATTTTCACCAATCATTAATTTTTTCGTACTAACACGGGTCTTTTCATTCATCCAATAAAATCATTCCTCATTATATTGTTCCTCAATTGTTGGAAACTTGATTCAGCTAGGTTTTAATGACACCTTTGGGTCAAAAACAACTACGAAATTCAACTTTATTATAGTAGGGGTCAAAAAAATTACATGAGCATGATGAGTATATGAAATCTCTTTTTTAGCAACCATATTGGGATTTAACGAATCTTCTTTGGTTTGGGTAATATTTTCATTACTACCATTACATTTGGCAGTCAAATCCTTTAACATCTTCATAGGTAGTACCTCTACTACATGCTCTGGGCGTTTTGCTTTTTCTCTAATTTGATCCAATACATTCGGCTGCATATTTTAAAATGATAACATGTTTGGTAGCTATCTTTCTACAAAGATAACGCTTCATAATAGCATTTTTACAAGGGAAACCTTAACTTTAGCAATTTTGAAACTTGTACTTTTTTATACGCTCTCTTGACGTGAGTTCTTTCACCATTTTTTTTATAAACATAGAACCCTTCAATACAAAATATATTAGGCCATATATCACCCTTTTAAAAATTGTTCATAGACCAATCTTATAAAAATATTAAAAAATAATTGTCTCATGCACAACTTGAATGTACTAATTCTTTTTATGATCCATTTAAAAGTTGTAATCAAGATTTGACATGTAAAACATATACAAAAAAACACAGAAGGAGGATAATATGCATATATACACAGATATGATAGAATATATGACATGAAGTATAGTGGATTTACCTTTTGGCTTTAAAGTCCGAGAGAAAATTAAAACATCTTGTTTAAACCATAACTCTAATAACTTGTTACATATACGAATTTACTCTTCCAAATCTTATTGCAATCAAGGAGATCAGTCAAGATCTTTGTTGAACCATCAACCCCACAAATAACACTGGCATGTAATACCAGGAGATTCTTAATTCTAAATATTTAGCTAAACATTGCTTTCGGAGATGTACAACCGACTTCATTAATTTTTTAAAATTGGTGCAAAAATGTCATTATAAGGAGCATGGTGCAATGATTTTTATTATCTGAATTATTGTCTTCGAGATGAACACTAGGGCTCACACTTTTTTCTCTACCATTTTGTAAAAAAATAACACTAGACCAGGATATAATAACTTCAAATTAGAGTTTGTAAATGCAAAAGAAAGGTAAAGCTTGAAGCTTTAGTGAGTAAAGATAAAAAAAATAAAGGCTAAGATAAAGCTTATATATAATTAATGACGAATTGATAAAAAAATCTAAAAATAAAAGAAGATGCTTACTTATAAAAATAGGTAAAAACGAACACAACCTTTTAAATTTTTTTAATCAAACGATTTTTAGATGTTTTGTAGATCAGCGATAAAAAATAGTCTGAAATTGAAATTGAGGGCTAATATGCAAGAATCAATAACGAATGCACATTTGAAATTAAGTCTACACACACACACACATACACCCACACCCACCCACACACATACATATACATACATATATATACACAAACATGCATGCGTACCCACACATGTATGTATACGCGTACATGCATATACACATGCACACACACACATACACACATACGTACATACGTATACATGCATATATATACCCCTTAAATATATGTCGCATTTCATAGTAGTTCTTAAAATTTCTATTATATTTAGCCTTCTCAATTTTATAGCAATTCAAGATCAACTAAGAAACTTTCAATATACATTAGGATGACTAGTTTTCTTCAACACGTATCAAGATATGATGTTGGTTCGTTTTTAAAATAATAGGGAAATGCAGATTTATTTTTCTGGATTTTGTATTAATACAAAATTTTGATTATCTAATAGTTGGAAATGTGAAAAAACTAAAATAATAAATATTATGAGATTCTAAAATCTAGTTTTAAATGAAAAACATAAGTAAATTAAAATCAAACCTATACAAAACGTTATGATCATTATCGAAAAGTCGACGAATTTGTCAATAACTATTTTTAAATTTGTAGATTTTGCATCAATTTGAAATTTAATATATATTTAGTAAGGGTATAAATTTTGGGGTTCATAGAATCTGGCCTATCAGGAGTATAAAGCCCATTTGGATGGTCCATTAAGAATCCAAAATATATTTGACCAAAGATATCAAGAATAAGTCCAATATATCGATAACTCTTAAGATATTGTTATTCAAATATATCATTAATTATTGAAAATATGATTAATGAAATATCTTTATTTGAATTAGAATAAGATCTAGTTTGTTATAGATAAGATACGACCTTCATAGATTATAACAAATATTTCATACCTCTAAAAAGAGCTTAATTCAATGAATAAATGACTGAATTCTTAAAACATTATTTATTTTATTTGATTTATACTTTATAGATCATATTAGATCTTACTTGTAATATTTAAAACCTAATCAACAATAATAAAATTCAAAATGTCATATTAAAATTATAACAATATAACTTAAAAATAGTAAATAACACTTGTAATATTTAAAACCAAATCACAATAATAAAATTCAAAATGTAATATTAAAATTATAACAATATAACTTGTAATATTTTTGCATGATAAAATATGATTTTGGTTTAAAAAATAATATATAACACTTGTAATATTCAAAACCAAAATAACAATAATAAAATTCAAAATGTAATATTAAAATTATAACCATAGAATTTGTAATATTTTAACATGATAACATATAGTTTTGCTTTGTATTAGATCTAAAAACATAATAATAATAATAATAATCAAAATATGATAATAACATAAGTAATATTTAAAATTTTGGACTATATAATAATTACAACACTTAAAATATTAATAACCAAAATAAGTTAATATTAACAAAAAAATGTTTTGGTTATAAAATAAATAAAACATTTATAATATTTACCAATAAACCGCGGTTTTTTACAAATAAACCGTGGTTTCGCAGTCCTGCCGGGTTGCAGTCCTGCCGGGTTACTCCTTATGCGGTTCTGGCGGGTTGCGGTCCTGCCGGGTTGCAGTCCTAATGAGCCAGTTTCGCAGGTAAACCGCGAGTTCTTAAGCAGGTTGTCAGCTTTGAACCGTGGTTCCAGAACCATTAGACACCTCTAGTGGCGGTGATATGACCTCGTGAAAGTCGTCCATTAACATGACTGGCCCATATATAAATTACGTATAGTGTTCCATAATATAACTAAAGTTTTCCAATCTCTATCTCCCAGTTGGCTGTTTCTATATGTATTTATATGCCTTGAGCTCCCCACAACATTATTAATACGCGTATTCGAACTTCAATCAACATACATAAAAATCTAGCAGAGGATGTATAGTGGCTGTAAATAGCAGAGTGGTTCACTTAGCTGTCGACTTCGGTCCACACTAGTACGGACCAATTTTAACATTTAATGTATAAAAATGTTTGTTAGAATCAGTAAAGCTCGAATTTATAGGTTGATTGAACCATTTAATTTGATGCGAGGTCATCACGTAATAGACTATTACTCATCTTTTTTCCTTTACTTATTATTTGGTAGGAGATAGGCCCATTGCCCACTAACCAAAACATAAATCCTTTAGGCCTCAAACTTTTCGGCCAATGTGACGGGGGTTTGGGCATAACTTGACCGTGAATGTATTAGACTCATGGGCCGTTTTTCCTATCATTGAGCGGACGGCATTGTCTTCTAAGGATGAAGTATTTGACAAAAGAAGAAAAAAAAACCTTAAGCATTTTATTTAATATTAGTAGCATTGGAGCAAAATTTACGAGGCAATAGAAAATACTGTAAATACCTCAAACCATCGTTAACACCCAAACCCTTTCTCCTTCGTTTTTATATCCACTGCAATAAATAAATAGTTTTCCCCACCCTTGCAACACTACATCCCATCTCGCTCTTATCAGTTCACTTTTCGCATCCGGGACGAAATAACTGATGTCGAACCAAAACAACTAATTATCTTCGTTAGTATTTTTTAGAAATATTTTCTTTTTCTAGTCCACACTTACTAATAGAATACGAGGAATATTAGCATCAAAGAGAATTAAAAGATAGATATTCATTAAATACATGGCGGGCAACATAGCCTTATTGAGGATGACTCATACTTTTTACACAAAAGAAAGAATATTTTAGATGCGTTAAAAAATGGGTAGTTTTAATTTTTTTGCCATACTTTTATGTTGTGGTGTTTTTACGATAGTCTTTTCAACCTCGTTTTTTATAATATTACTTTTGAAAATTCAATATTCACTATTATTATTTATTCGGACAACTTTTTGTTTTTTTTCGGTTTCGGGTTCTATTTTAAAATTAGAAATATCAATTATTGTGGTCCTGAAAAACTAATTTTTTTAGAATGATAAGGGATAAAGGGAACAAGCTATTATACATCGCACCTATATGATCTCTCGGTCAAAAGGCAAACATCCGTCTGTACAAGCTCAAAGATATTTTTCTTTTTTTGACAAAGGGGTTGGATGAAACACCACAATATGTTACCTAGATGCTAAGAAATCTATGTTTGATTTCAAAAAAATATTTTTCATGCATAAATAAGATCATTCTTTACGAAAACTTAGAAGATATTTTCACTCATGTATCCAAGCCTCTTATGATGTAGAAATCTTTGTTGTTGAGTTTTGCTTGTATTATACATGGTTTTATATTTGTTTCCTCAAGGCATGATCAAACATTTTTCGTAATATTTAAGTTTCACTAAGTGAAGCTAATATAACCTTCATCATTACTATTCCAAAATATAGAAGATATAACCAAATAGCACGAAGATGTCTTACATTTTACAGTACTATCTTGCATATGATGTTAGTCTTTAATCAAACATCATTGAATTTTATAAAACATATCATTTTTCATTGTTTATGATTGTAGTCACAAGAGGTGTAAGATAGAAGACCTTAAGAAGTAAGGTAAGATGAAATGAAGCACTAGAATCCACGAACCACATACACCATTTAGAATAAAAATTTATGCAATCGTCATCACCAATAAGAAAAACTTTGTTGGTGGTAACAATAGCTGAAGTATTGTCTTTTTCTTCTTCTTTATAATTGTCTTGTACGATATAGGAAAACTGACATTATAATTTGAGGATAAAGTGATTAGAAATTGTACTGAAAAGATTGTTCCAAAATAGAGGCCAAACTCTCATCTTGGTTGTCAGATTTTCTAATATAACATTCTCCTATTGTAATATAAGAATCTCTTTCAACTCTGTTGTCAAATTTTCTATTATAATAGTTTCTTATTTTAATGTAGAAATAAATCTCATATCAATATCAGAATTCTTATTATAATATTTTTCTATTTTTTTCGTGTTTGTTTAGTAGATGACTATTTTGGTGTTTTTTTTGTTTTAGAATTATCAAAACTTATTTATAGTTATGTTTTTACATTTTATAGAGAACTGAATAATATTACATTTTTTACTATCAATTGAGTTTTTTTTAAGTGGAATCTAGATTTACTTATTAGATTTTGTGTTGGTAAATCCATCGAACTTCTGTCTTACTCAGTGATCACCAACGTAGTCAGATAGTTATTCCTAACAATGATGATTCATATGGGTATAAATATATAGGTAGTCGTTGAACAGAGATGAGGTTATAGTCAATGTTCTAGCAATTATTGAAGTGGCATCCTAACCAAAATATCTTTATGGACAAGGCTCCTACAATCGTTAATAGATATGAAGTTGAATGAGTCGCTCTTGACCACTCTAGAGGTGGACGTCTACCTATAATGGTAAGACATACACGTTTATATGATCATTGTGATGAATATTTTGATGAGAAATATGTGAGTCAACAAGGTAACCATTAACAAAATCAAAATATAGACTATCAAATCTGGTGTGGATTATTTTCGACTGAGGGTAATTTTGTCAGGTGTTTTGTGGTATTTCAAAGGTACTAAATGTTTTGGTGTTTTGTAGTGAGAGATTTAAGTTGTCTGGTTGTATTAAATGTTCATTACCCTCATTAACGAAAGTGGTTGAGTATTTATACCCTTGATTATGGGCTATATGGGCTTTCGGGTCAAACTTATGAAACTGGGTTGAATTCAAAAACTCATTAGTTTATTAAGCAGATTAGCAATTAGCTTAGTCAAAAGGTGATTAGTTTTTAGTACTTTTGTTCAGTTCTGATGGTTCAGTGGGTGACTTTTGTCCGAATTGCCCCTGTCCGGTTTCTATAGTGAGTGGCAAATATTTCCGGACTCATCAAAATCTACGCATACATACCATTATTTACGAAAAACTACATATTGAAGAATTTATGGATTAATTGTTTTATGTTAAGAGATTCTTCATATTTCATAAGGTTGAAAATGAATGAAAACTCCATTTGGTTCTATAACGAGATGAGATGCTGAGGGCGACTCATATTCTTCGTCATTATAAGGATAAGGAAAACTTCGAGGGGGCCTAAGAAGGTATTGCTAAGCTATCGATTGTTATGAATGAACACGGTTATTCTCCTAGGGATATGACTTAGGTTAGGGATGTTTCTTCTTCCTCTGATGTTCCTTGTTTTGCTAGCCACAAAGACTTACATTTAAACAAGATATCCGAAAAATCTGTGGATAGTTTGAGGGTTCTACATGACAGGTATAAGGATCTGGAAATATATTAGCATGTGAGAAAGCTGCATGTATGATTGATATCAAAACTAACGATGTTTCCTTTGCACAATTTAAGTTGTTACTGGAGACTCAAGTCACTGAAACTACCAAAACGTTTAAACAAGAGTCGGTATTTGCGCTAAAGACCCAAAAAAAATGTATTCATTCATTTTATGAAATTTTTATGATTTTGGAGGTGTTGTTCATGATAAAAAAGTGATGTATCCCGACCATGAACTAGAGTATGAGCTTTAGCCTTCTACTATTATAGATTTGAATATGCCCACTGACTGAACTTGTATTTTTTTATGTATTTTCTAAGTTTCGTCATTACGAGGTTATGATCCATGGTAATACCGCATTCTCCATGCATTTCGGTTCTGTTGCGTTTCAAAATATTTTAGCCAAATTTATGATGGTAATATTACGTAGATATAGAAAGGTTTGATCTCTCTAGGGTTCTTTTTTAGTCATACGATACCGATGAGAAAATCCTTAACATTGTGCAAGAGTTGGTTGCCATTGAAAAATAAATATTTGTGCAATACGCTTGTCGACCTGAGAATATGGGCTTTTCAAAGCGTTCTCCTAGACTGGAACTTTTGAAAATTAGGAGCCATACCCAAAATAATCTGGGAACTACGTGCGAAGGGAGCCAGATTCAAGAGAATGTGGTGAGAGCGAGAAATGAGAGTATTGATGCGCTTAACTCCGATTTTTGACACGGGTTATTTGTGTTTTACTTTGTCAAGGCATATTTTTCCTATGTTTTTTTACTAAAAGCATGTGCTTTTGTTTGATATATTTTGTTTGGGGGCTCGTTTAAGACCGTTTTTCCAAATTTCCATTATTTGACATATTTTTCTACTATTTATGAAAGGTTTACTAGTGCTAGCTTGTTATTTTATTTGCTTAACCTTTATTTCATGATGATATTTAATAGTGATTTTCCCATGACTAGTATCATTCTCAATGTTGTATCATAAATCATAGTTTTTTTAATGTCGAACCTTTTTTATATTTATTGTACCGTATATTTGACATTTATTTAACCTAAAAATATCAATTTCCATCTTTATCAACCTCAAGATTCGGAGTTACCTCGCTTTAATCTAAAAAAAATATTTTTATCTTCGTCAATTGGAAGATTTAAAGTAACCTCCCTTTAAAATTAAAACTTTAATTTCCATCTACATCAATTGGGAGACATGAATTCACCTCAACGTAATCCGAAAAATTCAATTTCCATTGGGAGATTTGGAGTGACCTCCTTTTGAACTGAAAATTCAAAATTTTATTTTCTTCAACTGATAAATTTCGAGTGATCTCATTTGAGACTATAAAATTTAATTTCAGTCCTTTTCAATTGGGAGATATGGAGTGACCTTCCTTTAAACCGAAAACGTCAATTTCCCTATTTGTCAATTATGAGATTTGTAGTAAGCTACCTTTAAACTAAAAAACTTCAATTTTCATATTCATCAACTATGAGATTTTTAAGTGACCTATCTTTAAACTAAAATTTACAATTTTTATC